>CM055835.1:27933830-28225629 GCA_029582265.1 Zoroaster sp. YZ-2022 | reverse complement strand
AACGGTGACGGATAAAAAACCAAGACATAATGAGACCTTGGATATTTCAGATGATGTTAAATTCCACACAAAAATGGGCCACACAAATTCAAGTCATGAAAAATGAGTATGCAAAAATAATTTTAAAATGAGCATGAAAGCAAGCATGACTATACAATATCCATGGATGATGATAATATGAACACAATTTGCAAAACAACATCAGGGGTCAAAATTAACACTAGTCCACTAGTCCAAGGCTAGTGATTTTAGCAGCAGGACTAGCTGCTGGGGTTTGGGTAGTCTGATGGGCTAGTGCAAAATGCAAGTACAAAACAGACCTTATGCATATGATGTCACAAACTGAATATCGCCCTCTATCAGAGGCTAGAGAAGGTCACTCATTGGTTCATGTATGCGCGCTGTGTGTATACGCACGCACAGCATGCATACATGAACCAATGAGTGACCTTCTCTAGCCTCTGATAGGGGGCGACCTTCCGTTTGCGACGTCATATGCATAAGGTCTATACGGACTCCACATTTTCACTTTTTTCAGGACTACTAAAAAATGAGGACTAGTAAAATTTTGACATAACTAGTCCTGTGGGCTACTATCAAATTCAAGTTAATTTCGACCCCTGAACTTACTGACTATAATACTAGCTTTATCAATATTTACAGCTATTATTGACACTACATGCATCATTATCAACACCATTTAGATTGCTAGCACAATGTCAACAGTAGCAGCCCCCCCAAAAAAACCTTTCATTTTTCAAGTTTTCATTTTTAGGTGTGAAAGCAGACAGAAAGAGAGGAGAAATCCACCAGAACTGAAGGTATACCGGTTCATATTGAGTAATATTTTACCGAATCTGTTGTAAAATATTTATCCAATCATCCAAACATCTGGCCGTGATGAATAAAGAAACTTACAGCATCCAAATAACTAGACATAATATTAAATATTAGTCGTCAGAATGTGGGTTCGAATCCCAACCGCGACCATGGTGCTTGTGTCCTTGAGCAAGACACTTTACCATAATTGCTTCTCTCCACCCAGCGGTAAATGGGTACCTGTGAGGGCAGAGTTGGTTGTTGTGTTTGATTAGCCCATATGCGCTGTAATGGCAGCAATTGAGCTGTATACTCCCCAGGGAGCTGAGATGGTTCAGGAATAATAATATAATGCGCCTTGAGCACCAGTTTGGTGGATACGTGTGCTATATAAGTCCACATTATTATTATTATGATTGTCAGGTGTGATACAATTCATGTGTACCGTTGGCTGCCACCATATGTTGTTACTTGTGAAATTGGTTTAAAAAAGTGATTCCTACACAGCTCCTCCCCCCTCCCCAATTTCTTTTACAAAATTCCCTCAATACATCAATCTAGATTTGGCCAAAGTCCCCAACCACCTGGAAATCTTGGTCACACACATGTTTAAAAGCAAAGCATGTGACCGATGTAGTAACAATTATCATGGAAAGGCATGACCCTATTGGTTAATCTGTGATGTTTGATTGACAGGCTGGATAGGTGTATTGGGTGAGGTATTTTTAACAAATAGATAGCTTTCAAATCTACAGTAATCCTTAGTTATGGTGGGTTAGTCCTGTGTTGCGAGAAATTAAATCACTGCAATAGCTGGTGTATGTTGAAAATCACTGCAATCAAAACATCACCTTGATTCCCTCATAGTGGAGGCCGATACCAGACTTCCTTCCGTTTGAATGCTTGTGATTAGGATGTATTAAAATTCATGTTAACAATCAGCGTTATCAATGCCATTTTGACGTTGACTCGTTGGACATACTAGGCCAGTTATGCCACTGTTACATAACACATTACACATTGACTGATTTTAACATTTGTTTGACTTAGTTAACATTCAGTTGATAATTTGGCTCAGAGGGAATAAATCCAACATCTTTTGAAAAATAAAAATTGTGAACTTGTAAAAATAGGGAAATCCGCCATCATCAATGGCCGGATAAATAAAAAAATTACACTTGACACAAACCTGCCTTTTTATAAAATTCTACTATCTAGATTTGAGATGAAATGTCAAATCAACTTGTTTTAGCCACAAATATGAAAAATTGGCCATTAACAGGGCTACCATTTCAATTCAAAATTCCCTTAACCCTTGTATAGGTTTAACAATCAAAGACACTCAAAATTTGTATGTCACTCCCAACCCATTGACTTTGTGCAGTGCACTCAAATAAATGCAAGGACATGTGGCTCTGGTAGGAGGTCAAATCAAAACCACTCGACTGTAACTTATGCAGTACATACACAGCTCTGTGTGACTCTGCATATAACTTGTAAGACATACACAAGTGTGTTTGACTTTGCCACTATCTCCAGCACTCTTATACACATGTGTGAACAATTGGCAATGCAACCAAAAATACTCAAGCGACTGTCTGTGGGTGCGGTGCTTACTGGGCCAAATTTCAGCCTGGGCATAGGAGGGTTAATAATATAAATATGAATTTTTATGAAATTCTAAATTATATTTCAATGATCTTAATTCTAAAAGTAAAACCAAAACCAAATAAAAAACACTCAGTTTTTTTTATGGATTTAACACGGATCCATATAAATTTCTACAATATCGAACAACAAAGTTGATTTACTTACACAACAATTGTATCAAATTCTCCAATCCATCTCTGGATTCCTTTCCTGATCGTTTGAAGTCGGCTTTGTGATGTCTCATCTCCAATACTCAATTCTTCTGCAAACTTCATGGTCAGTTGCCGATGGGTCGCGATATATCCCTGCAGTTGTGACAGCTGGTCAGTGTCACGGTCACTTAGGACGATGGCAAAGTGGTTGGCCAGTTTGGACCACGCCCGCTCGCTGATGTGGAGACAGCGGGCCGTTGAGAGAGAATTGGCTTCTGTGACCTGATGAAGGGAAAGAAATGGAACAGAATTAAAATCGGATTCTTTTATGACAGACTTTCAAGTATCGGAATATGAAATGCCTTATCGGTTGATACCTATAAATATTGAGGAACTATCTACTATACAGTCAGCCAATTGTCATCGGGTAAGCTCGGTTGTCCAGAGGTTAAGACATATGCACTAGTAAGCAGGAGGTCGTGGGTTCGAATCCCGCCAAAATCACCTGTGAAGTTTTTTATACAGACACTCAGAAAGCACCGAGTATGCAGTGCTATACACACATTGATGGAGGGCTAAAATTAAATCAATGAAATGCCTTGTTTGCTTATATCGAAATTCTGGCTGTGAACAACCCTTCTGCGACTGAAGGGGGAGGGGGAGTATCTAAAATGTGCTTCTATTTATGGGTAGAGCGAGGATTCAATTTAATTCAATTTTATTCAATTCAATTTTATTATTCATCATGACCAGCATGAAAATCCTCTTCTTATTCTGAACATATAAAAATAAACATTGAACATTTAAAATCTTTCATATAAGTCATTGTCAAAACTAAAAATATCCTAGAAAAGCACAGTATATGACACAGAATCTACATCTTAAATCAATTAATCAAAGTGGAATCATGTAAAAGAGACAAACGAGCAAAAAACAGGCCATGGTCGAGCGGTTTAGTGCATCGGATTTGTGTTCTGATGGCCGAGTCGTCAGTATGAGGGTTCGAATCCCAACCGCGACCATGGTACTTGTGTCCTTGAGCAAGATACTATACCATTGCTTCTCTCCACCCAGGAGTAAATGGGTACCTGTGAGGGCAGAGTTGGTTGTTGTGTTTGATTAGCCCCATATGCGCTGTAATGGCAGCAATTGAGCTGTATACTCCCCAAGGAGCTGAGATGGTTTCAGGAATGATTTATGCACCTGATGAGCAGGGGTAATAATATAATGCGCCTTGAGCACCAGTTTGGTGGATACGTGCGCTATGCATATGATGTCACAAACTGAATATTGCCCTCTATCAGAGGCTAGAGAAGGTCACTCATTATTATTATTATTATTATTATTATTATTATTATTATTATGCATGGGATGGGTTGGGATGGAAACGGAAAAGGGAAAAAGGGTGAAGAGGCTCAAGGAGGTAGAGGGAAGGGGATGAGACAAACCATGCATGATATGCATTAAGAACTTAACAAATTGAAAACAAATTATCTGGATGGCTGAAAACTAAAGCTTAATCAGTAGGTTTGAAAATCATTATCAATGAGAGGCTTTTGAGACACTAGATGGCAGCAGATTTTAGGGTCCTTTTCCATTGTTTTTGATATCGTGTGCATGTTTATAAATATACTACTCAAAACAATTAAGGGAACACCAGAATAATCTCAGTTAAAGCAAGACCATTTATTTCAGATAAACACAATGTTTCAACTGCACAATGAAACAGATTATAAAGGATGCATGTAGTGATTACACATTTCATGACATGACTACTGAAAGAGAGAGGGGGTTACAAATGAAAATCCCGGTTCATGGAACATTTCAAACTTATTTGATGTTAAAAATCCGGTGTTCCCTAAATTGTTTTGAGTAGTATACATGAATAACAATGGATAAGGAATGATATGTCTCCTGCCACCTAACATCAAATCGTCGTGTCAGTGCAAAAACGTTGTATCTCCGAGTTACGACGTTTTTGCACAAAACCAGTTTGTGTCAGTGCAAAAAGGTCGTATGTAACAAGTTCCCGGATGAATGCACAAAAGCAATGGCTGAGATACGACGTTGTTGCACAAACATTTTTTAATGTATGTAAATTTATGCAGATTGACGACGCGCTGTACATACGACCTTATTGCATTGTGAACATACGACGTTTTTGCACTGACACGACGAAATGTGTCCATTTATAAGTCTGGTACCTTGAGTGCAAGGTTGTAGGCTGCTCCACTCCATAATTCCTTCTCTCTAGAGAGGGCGATGACCTGAGTCTCAAGACGAGCTCGCTGGAGTTCATACAACTCATGATACTCTGATAGCAACCTAAGAAATGAGTCAAAAAGGTTTATATTAATGTTTACACCACAAAAATTCAAAACACATATGTGGTTAAATTTGGTGTTCTGAAATAAACAAACAGCATATTCTAAATAGATAAACACACAAATTGTGATCGTAACTTCACATCAAATAATCATACAATTCATGATACTAGGATAATAAACTAATAAATGGGGAAAAGAGTTTTATCAAGGTTTACACCGGGAAAAAAATTCAAAAGGAAAACAAGATTGACAAACACGTAAATTTATGATTGCAACTTAAAATAATCTTAAAAATAAACTTTAGACTTACCCAGCATTCTTTTCTGATTCTGCCAGTGCTGCCGCTAGCTGTAAATATTAATTTCACATAAGGCTGAATTTTCTTTCAATGCATACTTCAAAAATGTCTAGTGTGATTGTTGCACTATTTACTTTTCTATGACAATCAAAGTGTTTATGACAAAGAGAAACTAAAATGAAATGTCAGAGAATCAAGCTATAAAATGGGTGGGGGAGGGGGTTAGTCTTCTACAAAATTATGACAAAATCATATCGCTGATTCTCTAATGATAAAAGGGGACAGCCAATTTTTCAGCCTGCCTCGGTTTAGTCACATTGATGTCTATGGACAAACATAAAGATGGCTGTCGTGTAATAACGGTCTACAACCAACATATACAATCCAAATCAGAATAATAAGCCTTAGGGAGGAGGGCCAGTCATGGTACAGCCAAGCCTTTGAGAAGCCTGGCCAGGCCCAGACTACCTGGCCTCCTAATTGTCTTTTGTGAGTCCTAATCCTGTAACAATACAGTACCTGCCAATCAACATAACCTGGGCTTCTGGAGAGCCTAGCCCAGGCAAGCAGAGCTCATTATATAGGCCAGTAGGCAGGGGAAAATCCTGGGCCTGGCTGGGCTTCTCAAAGGCTTGGCTGTACCATGACTTTGGCCCTTGTCCCTTACCTCTTGCTGTGCTTGTTGGGCCTGTGAAGTCACGACTTTGTCATGTTCTCTAACATCAGATAACTCACTAAAATACAAACAAGAAAATGAAAAATATAATTACACAAAATCTTTAACATTGATATTGTACTATCAGGTTGCGCTCAACTGAAATAGGGGATATATTCTTGGAAGCTAATTTGATTTGAATCTGAATTATGATGCTATTGATAATTAGTTTCCTTCTTCATCATATCATTACTGTTTTACTTACTTAGTAAGTTCAGATATTGATGTCTTGAATCGGAAGAGTTCCTCTGTCAACCTCCTGTCCAGAGCTCTCTGGGCCATCACCTCCTGATGCAAACTGAATAAAAATTACAAAAGATTCTTTAAATAAGATATTGACTGATTCCGAATGGGAACCAGCGACTATTGGACAAGTGTTCGTTAGGATGAGAATAACAGTTAAACCAAGCTGCAGACTTGAAAAGAGGCCAAAATCTAATAAGTAATAAACTCAAGTATGCAGGCATTTAACTTGCCAACTTGATTTTAAACCATTTACTATTGAAAATGATCTGCCTGGTTTTTAAAGGCTCATCATTGGACCACAGCAGTGCCTATATGAACCATACTTAGGGACAAGGGCCAAAGTCATGGAACAGCCAAACCTTTGAGGAGCCCGGCCAGGCCCAGGCTTTTCCCCTGCCTACTGGCCTATATAATGAGCTCTGCTTGCCTGGGCTATAGGCCCTCCAGAAGCCCAGGTTATGTTGATTGGCAGGTACTGTATTGTTACAGGATTAGGACTCACGGAAGACAGATTAGGAGGCCAGGTAGCCTAGGCCTGGCCAGGCTTCTCAAAGGCTTGGCTGTACCATGACTTTGGCCCTCCTCCCTTACAAATATCAGGGATTTGTTGGGTTTTGATGCATAATAATAATAATAATAATAATGTGCGCACGTATCCACCAACTAAGTGGTGCTCAAGGCGCATTATATTATTACCCCTGCTCATAAGGCTCATAAATCATTCCTGAAACCATCTCAGCTCCCTGGGGAGTATACAGCTCAATTGCTGCCATTACAGCGCATATAGGGCTAATCAACCAACTCTGCCCTCACAGGTACCCATTTAACCCCTGGGTGGAGAGAAGCAATTATGGTTAAGTGTCTTGCTCAAGGACACAAATGTCACGGCCGGGATTCGAACCCACATTCTGCTGCTAACACCAGAACTTGAGTCCGGTAAGCTAGACCACTCGGCCACGACACTCCACATACTCCGCATACAAACCTTTTGACTTGTCTTGGTACTTTGTCTAGAAGGGTACTATATCTCTGCCGTAGGTTAGCCAGCAGTTCCCCTCTCTCAGCACACTCTACACTCACCTAATGTATAATGGTCATATAACTAGTTATCGATTATATCAATATGAATGATTACTGCTATTGTGTCAGTTTTTATATCATGTATCAAACATTGTATATATATTGTAAAATATATTTTATTGTAAAAAAATATATATATTGTAAAATATATTTAATTACAGAAATATATTTTAATTACAGAAACAAAAAGAGCGTTAGATGTATAACAATCATTCCTAAAACAATTAATTTTTCTTTAATTTCTGTCCAGATTGTTTGTTATATATACATGCAAATATCACTCAGTAACTTTTGGGTCTTAATTAATTTGATTGTGGCTCATAATACCCAAACCAATTAACCCTATCAATCCAACTGAACAAATTTTCAACCAATTAGACCTATATCCAACCAAACAAAACCAAATAAGCCCAATCCACTGTGACCTTTTCCAAACCCCCTAATACCCCAACTGAACCACCAACCAAGGAGAATAAAACAACTATCTTACCTGTCTGATCAACTCATGGAAGATGAGATTATAGATGTTTTGCTCTTTCTTGATTAACTCTAGAAGATTGTGCATCTAAGATGAAAAGACAACACTCAAAGTCAATTTATTTATTTATCGTATGGTTCATACAAAATTAACATGGCAAGGTTAGATTATGGATCCAGTTTAATGCAGACTGGTCGAGTTCAGTTAAATTTCCATCACATCTGTAAATAATACAGTCATGAACGATGTGATGTACAGTCTGGTCATCATGACCACAGGTACATTTAGCGTTGTCACTTAGTCCCATGCGGAGCATGTTATGTCCAAATCGGCCATGGCCAGTTCTTAGTCTGTTAAGTTTGACCCAACAGTGGCGATGTAGATTGCATCCTGGTGGGTTGGTAAAAGGTGAGGAAATGTAGTTAGATATCCACGTCCTGGATTCTGATTTTTTGCCACATATTCCGCCATGTGTTTAGTGCCCAAGTCTTTGTGTGCGATCCAGTGCTAATTTCTAGCAGTTTGTGGGCTTGTCGATGGAAAGGATTTCTTGATGGCAGTCGCAATTGTGGTGGAGGTTTTTGATTGGTGTTTACCAGCAGTTGATGAAGCAGAAGGGAGTCACACCCAGCGGCGCGTCGCGCAAGAGCAAGGCATTGCTGCTGTCGTCTCACTTCAGGAGGAGCAATTCCACTCAAAGTCAACAGTCACTTTTGAAAATGTTTTAAAAAAAACTCAAACACCAAATAAGAGACAACTACTAAACCGAAAGACAGAAAATAAGATACAAACACCTCACAAAAGGTAAAAACAGAGTAGCATATTGTTCCCATCTATTGTTCCCATCTATTGTTCCCATCTATTGTTCCCATCTATTGTTCACATCTATTGTTCCCATCTATTGTTCCCATTTACACTATGAATAACTTTACCCTGAAAATCTGTTTTACCGTGAAATAAACAAATAGTTCACAACAATTTCATGACGACACAACACCGTGAAATTGCCATGAAATACTCTTGGAATTCCTTCGCCGTGAAAATGCTGTGAAAATGCCATGAACTTCTCGTGGCAATTTTGGGGCAGCTCATTAATTCTCGAGAGCACCATGAATTTGCCATGAAATCACCGTGGACATTATTGCCAATATCTGAGAGGAAGAGACACTGTGAAATTGCAGTGAAATTACGGTGTATTGTTATTTCAAGGCAAAACGGATTTTCAGGGTATTTTCAAGGTGAAGTTTTTCATAGTGTTATTGTTCCCATCTACTGTTCCCATCTATTGTTCCCATCTATTGTTCCCCTTCTATTGTTCTCAGTCTATTGTTGCCCTTATATTGTTCCCATCTATTGTTCCCTTTAAATTGTTCCCATCTATTGTTCCCATATATTGTTCCCATCCATTGTTCTTCTATTGTTCCCATCTACTGTTCCCATCTATTGTTCCCATTCTATTGTTCCCCTAAGTTCTATTGTTCTCCTTCTATTGTTCCCATCTATTGTTCCCATCTATTGTTCACGCTGTTAGACATAGGATTTTTACAAAGATTACGAGCGAAGACAAACATACTGCTAGAATTTAAACAGACAGACACTCAAGCAAACAGACAAACAGACCTGTGTTGGTCCTTTGATTTCGACCTCTTCATCATCAATTCCTGTTTTCTTTAACATGAGATCCATTGTCTCTTTGAGTTGCAGAACCTCATAACGACTCCCTGGTTTCCTGTGCAATTATCAACATTAATACAGACTTATCAAATCACATGCAAAAGAACATGTAATTACCATGGAAACGTGTATCTAGGGTTTTGGAAATAAAGATTCTAGACTTTGCAAATTTTTAAATGAAAAGAAAAAAAATGAACTATCAATCAATTTCTTTACCTTTATTTATTTTACTCTTTGTCAATATTCAAAATCCATTAGTATACAAAAGCCATTTTCTGATTAAGAAGAAAAACACCCTAAATTGATGGAAATTGCCAAAAAAACTGAGAGAAAGAGAATTGAACTTACATTGATGGGAATGCAACTTGTTTTTGCTCTGCATCAATGAGCTTGGTAGTATACTTGCTGCAATCAAAGAATTTTATATTAAAACTTTAATAATAAATAAATCATATATCAGTCATACAAATCAGAAGCCATATTAATATCACAGACAGACAAACAAAGAAGTACCATTAGTAGAGATGGACAGACAGACATAGATCGATAAATAAACAGATTGACACACAGATAGATGGAGAAACAACTATTAAAAAACAAAAAGACATTTGGAAAGCATATCTGAAAAAGCTCATTAGAGATCATTAAAACTGGAAATATCAAATTATACAACAAATTAGTAATTAGTTCTGAAAAGAACTGAAGGTTACAACTCGATGTTTCGATCAGTATGCTCTGATCGTCTTCAGGAGAATGAGGACGATCAGAGCATACTGATCGAAACGTCGAGTTGTAACCTCCAGTTCTTTTCAGAACTAATTACTACTCAATAGAGAATTTCACATGGTGTCACCGCAATTAGTCTTACTTATCCTCTTCACCATGCAAAGCTACAAGTTTTACCTATACAACAAATTAAAGTCCTGATTAAATCTTAGATTGAAAAGGACTCACTCATCTTGGAAGTCTAGATTCTGCACTCCCTTTGCTTTAACGACATGGTATTCTGAAGGTATTAATGAGTCTGGTACACTCATGCCCTGTACAGATAACAAATATGTGGAATTGTAAATAAAAGTACTTCCTGGAAGAAGAATTATTATCAGAATAAGTTATGATATTAACATATACTACATGCTTAGCTAACAAAGCTTCAGAGAATGAACCATATATTGATAAGTCATAATATAAGTATGCTATTTACTCTTGCAAAGTTTGATCTTTCAAAACCATTATGAAAGATTTTGAAAGGTGAAAAGTACTTGTGTAGTGGTTTTATGTGGAAATGCATCTACGCTGTACAGAGTATTATGTTGTCCTGTCTTCTACACAGTTATTCAACCTTTCAAAAACTGACAAACGAGGGGGATATGTCAACCAGCTGACAAAATGGACTTAAGGTAGGAGTGCTAAAGAATACTAGAATGAACTACATAGGATAAGTCACAAGTAAATTCATACTGGCATTTGTAGCATTATAAAATCACTATTTAATACCACTTCCAAACTTCCCCATTGCTTCATTGTTAAAATATTCAACTTTTAAAAACCCCTTACCTTTACCTAAAAAAAAAAATCTCAGTAACCCCAAAAGATGTTGGGATCGAGAAAGGCGGCTTTTCACAAAGCACTGTCACAATGGAATACAAAGTAAAAGCATTCTCTTTGATGCTGATGAATAATACATTAATAATAATATAATAATAATAATAAAGATTTTTAGCGCGCACATATCCACCCTGCTGGGCGCTCAAGGCGCGGAAACAAAGAAAAAACATTAATACAAACAATATATACTACCGGAATAAAGTAACTGTGCATCATTTGAAGTTATGCTATTTTTTAATGAAAAAAGATAATACAATGATTTGTGGTGTTCTGTTAAATCACTGTTTAACTGTTAACAGGATAATCTCGAAATCTGTATGCTTGGACACTAGGCTTCGTGACACGTCCTTGAAGAGATGTGTTGTCAAAAGTCAGTTCACAAACTCAGTATCGTGTGTGTCCACCATTGGCGTTGATGCAGGCTTGACAACGACGACGCATAGACGACACTAAGCGATTGAAGAAAGCTTGGGGAATGTTGTTCCATGTCTGAACCAACGCTTTGTCCCAATTCAGCTAACGCCAATGGCTGATTCTGGGCTTGACGAACGCCGCTCCATTTCATCCCAAGCGTGCTCGATAGGGGACAGGTCCGGAGAAACAGCTGGCCAGGGGAGTACCGGAATGTTCTGCTGTCTCAGGAAATCTGTCACAACACGAGCGACATGTGGACAGGCATTATCTTGCTGAAGCGTGATGTTACGTCCTTGTCTTTGAATGAACGCTTGCACATGAGGCCCAATGATCTCGTCCCTGTATCTCAGACCTGCATCAACGCCAATGGTGGACACACACGATACTGAGTTTGTGAACTGACTTTTGACACCACATCTCTTCAAGGACGTGTCACGAAGCCTAGTGTCCAAGCATACAGATTTCGAGATTATCCTGTTAACAGTTAAACAGTGATTTAACAGAACACCACAAATCATTGTATTATCTTTTTTCATTAAAAAATAGCATAACTTCAAATGATGCACAGTTACTTTATTCCGGTAGTATACAATGATAGCATAGGGAAAACAAATTATGTACCGAGATACATGTACCTACAATGCAATTACAAATATACATCAGAGTTGTGACATAAGATGAGTTTTAAGCATCGACTTGAATCTGGTTATACTATGACAAGATTTGAGATTAGTTGGAAGATGATTCCAGAGTCTCGGAGCTGCGACAGAAAACGACCTATCACCCCAGTTCCGTTTTGAAGTTGGTTCCTTGAGGAGTGACATGTTGCTGGAGCGCAAATTGCGTGATGGAGTGTAGACTTTAAGTAGTTCAGAAATATAAATTGGAGCAATGTTATTAAAAGATTTGTGAACAATTAGCATAAGTTTAAAAACAATTCTCTGTGAAACAGGAAGCCAGTGCAGTTCTTTCAAGATTGGCGTGATATGGCATGACTTTTTGGACAAAGTCACAACACGAGCTGCTGTGTTTTGTATGTGCTGAAGACGAGATATTTGATTCTCATGGAAGACCGTAAAGGAGAGCATTCCTGCTAAGTATCGAGCCGTGATGTGACAAACGCATGTATAATTTGTTCAGCAGCACTTTTATTCAAGTATTTCCTAATTCGCTTATATTTGATATGAAATGATGATATGCTAACAATGTTGGAGATATGTGGTTTTAAAGTCATTGTCGAGTCAAATATAACACCCAAATTACGTGCATGTAATGAGGGGTTATCTGCTAGTCACCAATTGTAATAAATGGAAGAGAAACTTTAGACAATTGCTGACGGATCCAAATAGAACAAATTCTGTTTTTCATCGCTCAATTTCAGGAAGTTTTGTCTCATCCAACTTCAATCTCTTGAATACATTTCTCCAGTGTTTTAATGCAGGAATCAGCAGGTTCTTGAGAAGATTTAAAAGTAATGCAAAGCTCATGTCATCAGCGTAAACATGGTAATTTAAATTATACTTCAAAATGATATCACGAACTGGAAAGGTATAAACAGTAAACCACTGTGGGCCGAGCACAGAGCCTTGGGGTACAGAATAGTCAAGAGTAACAGGCTCGGAGATAGCTGCTATCCAATACAAACATGTTGAGGCCTATTTAAAAGGTAGGACTTACACCAATCCAGGGCTGTGTCATGTATTCCAAGATGATATTGAAGGCGGAGAGAAGGATTTTATGATCGACAGTGTCAAAAGCGGCGCTAAGTCTAACAAAACTAATGCAGTGATTTTCCCTCATTCATGGCAGATAAAATGTCATTGTTGACGCGAAGAAGAGCAGTTTCTGGTCCATGAAATGGTTTGTAGGCTGACTGAAATGTGTCCGACAGGTTATTAGCACGAACATGGTCAGAGATCCGTGATGAAACAACTCGCTCGATTGTTTTTCCAAGGTACTTTAAATTCGCTACTGGTCGGTAATTTTTGAAAACTTCCTTGTCCAAATTGGGTTTCTTTAGGAGTGGTTTAACATGAGCAACCTTCTGGCTATTAGGGAAACAACCGGAAGAAAGAGATCTGTTTACAATAATTGTGATATACTTAGCAAACACATCAATATTTTGAGTACAAAGAATTAGAGTACAAAGAATTAAAATATTTAAAATAAGTTGGTGAAATTCTTGCGTCGGGTGATAAACAATTGATTTAATTTTGCCTTTCACCGACATGTGTATAGAACCGTTTTCTCAGTGCTTTCCAAGTGTGTGTGAGAAAAATCTACACAGGCAACTCAGACGGGATGCACTGAGAAAACGGTGCTATACACACGTCGGTGTAGGGCAAAATTAAATCAATTGTTTATCTCCCGACGCAAGAATTTCACCAACCTATACATATCGCGGAACCCACTGCTATATAGGATTCTAGCCGGCCAATTGTCATCGGGCAACTCGGTAGTCGAGAGGTTAAGACGTCTGCACTAGTAAGCAGGAGGTCGTGGGTTCGAATCCTTCCCAAGTCGCCTGTGTAGTTTTTTTCACAGACACTCGGAAAGCACTGAGAAAACGGTGCTATACACATGTTGGTGTAGGGCAAAATTAAATCAATATTTAAAATATTTAAAATTCTTCTGATTTCACCTGATCCTGGTCTCTATGTTTGGCCAAAGCCCTGACGGAGCTGGCATCTTGTGAAGGGTCCACTTTGCCTGGGGTCTTATCAGAAAATGCAACATCATACAGGAACGAGATATCACTGTGGAACAAGACAAAACAAACATTCATAGTAAAAACAATAAAATTGATTTTATTTTTGTAAATATGATGGGAGTGACTCAATACATATCTTGTTGAAATGATTCAACTGTTTCAGAGGCCTACATCTCATGAAGAAATCTCTCATCATAAGAAAAGCATGTCCAATGATCTGCCTATCAAAGTCATATTCATAATTCTTACTAACATCTTAATCTTCTATTTGATGAAATTCTTGCATCGGGTGATAAACAATTGATTTAATTTTTGCCCTGCACCGACGTGTGTATAGCACGGTATACTCGGTGCTTTCCGAGTGTCTGTGGAAAAAACTTGTCAGGCGACTCGGGTGGGACTAGAACCCACGACCTCCTGCGCATCGGTGGAGGGCAAAAATTAAATCAATCTTAATCTTCTATTTCTCAAAACATATCAACCTTATATTTCTCAGTGGATACATCTTGTCAATAGATTTGTGTAAACTGTTCCTAAATTAAAGGAGATTTTAAGTATTAAAGATCGGCACGGCTCCACAAAATAATTTTACCCGAAACAAAATCCCTCAGTTGTACATCTTCTGTACCCACAAAGAGTCTGTAGGACCTTCCCAAGATATCATTTATTTGAGAGTCGAGTAAAAAGTTGTCATCATAGTTATACCTTCCTGCCCCTGTCATGGAGATTGGATGATCAGTCAAATGTTGGAAGCGTCTTCTACGATGAGGAAAGTTCCACAAGTTGGCACTGGGGGCTCCTGCCTTGACAGGAACCTGGGAAAAAGTGAGCAAAATATTGACATCACCGGAACACTAAGGGGGTATGAATCTCCTACAGCCAGTTATGGAGTGGTCAATACCTCATGGTTTTTGACCCTAGGTCAATGACCTTCCAATGAACCTTAGAAGCATACAACACAACAATTACAAAGAGCTTATCGGTTGGTTTGCGGCAACACCGTGTGGTTTAAATCTTAACTTTCGCTAACTGAGATTGTGGTTCTGATAAGAACTGGTTAGGTCTTCTCTACGTTTTAACTAGCCTACTGTAGTCATCATCAGAAGATGTCTCCTGAAGATGCAATGATCCACAAATTTTCTTACAAAGAGCTTCTAACACTATGAATAACTTTACCCTGAAAATGCCCTGAAAATCTGTTTTGCCGTGAAATAATAGTTCACCATGATTTCACGGCAATTTCATGGTGTCTCTTACTCTCAGATATTGGCAATAATGTTCATAGTGATTTCAGGGCAAATTCATGGCAATCTTGAGAATTAATGAGCTGCCCCAAAACTGCCACAAGAAGTTCATGTAATTTTCAGTGTTTTCACTGCGAAGAAATTCCAAGAGTACATGTATTTCATGGTGTTTTCAGTGTTGTGTCATCATTTATGGAGTGTCGTGGCTGAGCGGTCTAGCTTACCGGACTCAAGTTCTGGTGTTAGCAGCAGAATGTGGGTTCGAATCCCGGCCATGACACTGGTGTCCTTGAGCAAGACGCTTAACCATAATTGCTTATAGGGGCAGAGGCAGTTTAACAACTGCCTTGTTCTGGACTAGTTACTCCTCCCAGTCCTATTCGCACCGTGAAGAGGCTGGTTATTAACTTGTCTTGTTTCGGTGCGAGGGGCTGGTTTCTTCAGTGTGGAGTCATTGTAACAACTTAATGACTGAGTAGCCCCCACCTTGGAGTGGCCATTGGCCTTGTGTGGGGCGATTTGCATTAAAAAAAAAAAAAAAAATCATCAAATGGCTGTGAACTATTTATTTCACGGTAAAACAGATTTTCAGGGCCTTTTCAGGGTAAAGTTATTCATAGTGTAAACAGAAAGGTTTGATAAGCATTTATCTTTGCTAAGCCATAAAAAACAAGACACCCAGTCAAAGTCTATTACATTACATTACAACAAGTATTTATCATGCGACATTCCCGAGAGGCTCATGGCACTTACAAAAGTTAATATGACATAATAAATACAAATCAGGATAGAATAAGACATAAATTGATGCAAGTGAGTTTTAAGAGCCTTCTTGAAGGCATTAACAGAAACAGATTGTCTGATACAGATTGAATGAACAATTGGCTTGTAATCAATAAATCCTAATGAAAATTGCTTTCTGCTTAGCAATTTGTTCCCGCTTAACAGATTCGTAAAAATTAACTCACCTTATTATTCTTGGCCTTCTGCACACCATTCTGTTTCAACTTTTCCTTGACCCCAGGGGATGTAAAACTAGTCAGTGCATTGAGAATATCCTCTGGGATGAACTCGCTTTGGAGTGAGGTTGGCAAGGGTTTGGATTTGTCGAAATCCTTGTCGCTGGATCGGAGGTCTGGTAAGAGGGTGACATCTTGGGCTGTGAGGGAATAATAGATTGGTGATGCAAATTAGGTTTGTAAAATACTGGTGTTTTGATACAATGATATTACTTTTCTTTAACCCTCCTACTTCTGGTACCTTTTTCATACAAGTTGATCCACCATTTGAAACCATTCGCTTTTGTGGTTTTGAATGGTGAAATAACTGTGTACAGTATTGATTCCCCAAATGGTTTTGAATGGTAGGTCAGCTAATACAAAACCTTGTTTGGATCTTTCCAAATGGTAGTACAGCTAATACAAAACCTTGTTTGGATACTTCTAAGTGGTGAATCAATGGGCCCTCTATGCATTTAAATGGATTTGAATGGTAGTAAAGCTTGCTACCAACACTGTTCAAATGGTATCACCATGTGTGTACAAAACCAATGGGCATTTTGGTAAGTGGAAATTTTGAACGGTTTAAAATGGTCAAACAGTAGGAGGGTTAATACCAGAAGCTTCTGTGAAAATAATGTAATGGATAGATGGATTGAAGGGTGGGTAAAACTTGTAGCTTTGCATGGTGAGGATGATAAGTAAGACTAATTGCGGTGACACCATGTGGAATCTCAATTGAGTAGTAATTAGTTCTGAAAAGAACTGGAGGTACAACTCGACGTTTCGATCAGTATGCTCTGATCGTCCTCAGGAGAAATTGATTGATGGGTGGATAGAGGGAAGAATAGAGTGGTTTTGGGTGGATATGAATTGACGAATGGACCTATGGATAGATAAATTAGCACGATAGGTGATTGATGAAATAAGTTACATAAATCATTGCAAATAAAACAATTTTTGTAGAAATTGCCTCTGTAAGATTGGTTACTAACTTGAAAAATCTATCATAGCATCTCTTGGCGTGGGTAAAAAGTGATGGTTTAAGGGATATGTATATTATTGGTAATGTTGGCAAAACTTATCTGAGTATTTTGACTTCTCTTTGAATCATGATGTGAAAGTTTCAGCTTCTTACGTCGTATCGTTAATGAGGTAATAGAGAAAATACATCAATTAAGATTGGTTGTTTTCATTCATTTTAACCCTCCTATAGGTTTAACACTCAAAGACACTCAAAATTTGTATGTCTCTCTTAACCCATTGAGTTTGTGCAGTGCACTCAAATACATGCAAGCACATGTGGCTGTGATAGGAGGTCAAACCCAAAGACACTCAAAATTTGTATGTAACTCCCAACCCATTGACTTTGTGCAGTGCACTCAAATAAATGCAAGGACATGTGGCTAGGATAGGTCAAACCAAAACCAGTCGACAGTACATACACAGCTCTGTGTGACTCTGTGGTTTGACCTACAATTGGCAATGCAACCAAAAATACTCAAGTGACTGTCTGTGGGTGCCGTGCTGACTCATGGGCCAAATTTCAGCATGGGCATAGGAGGGTTAATGTGGAATTTAGAAAATAGAGTTCTCTTTAAGATTAAGTTAAATTGGCAATAATTACCATAAAAATTACATCACCTCGGACAAAAATATTTCTAGGGAAGATTGATAATCATCTTAAAATTTTATATTAAAATTTAGCCATTTGGTTGTTTTAGAATTAACAATTCTTTACCTTATCTTTAAAAGACGAATACAACATAATAATGACATTTGTCACAATAAAACAATGTCCCTACCTTCATTTCTGGCAACAAGCATCCGTGTTTTATTTGGAGTAGGGCTGCTCTGTCCCGCATCTTTGGGTTCTACTGGAGGGCTTGGTTCCCTTCCACCTACGTCGGTTATCTCCTGCATGGATGCCACTGCTGTAGTCATCTTATCGATTTAAACAAGGCTTTTCTGGGTTCAGCTAACACGCTTATTGGCAGATCATAATTAAGAATATCAACAATCAATATGGAATCTCCTGTTCCAGACTGTAAATAATAAAATCCATTAATTAGTTCATTATTTGTTGTGAATAGACCTTATGCATATGACGTCGCAAACGGAAGGTCGCCCTCTATCAGAGGCTAGAGAAGGTCACTCATTGATTCATGTATGCGCACTGTGTGTGCGTATACGCACAGCGTGCATACATGAACCAATAAGTGACCTTCTGATAGAGGGCGATATATTCATCTATAGTTAGAATTTGTTAAATGGGAGGCACATTCTATTTGTCTACAAATTGGGTGCAGAGTTAGACTTGTTTAAGTAATTGTAACATAAATGAAACTTATTTGGATTTATTTGGTTAGATAATCTAAAAAAAAGCACAGAGAAACAAGTTAGCACTATCAATAAAAGCAGCTGTTGGAGAATACACATTATTTCATTGATAACTAGTGTTAGGCTTAGGTCTAGGCCTAACAAATACATGATCACGACAAAGAATCAGTTATCCACCCATGCCTGGGTCTGGGAATTGAACTGGCACTGAGCATGGAGTTCCTTCATCCAGTGACTGACTGGGTAGCTTTTTATTCTAATTTCTATTTCTAACGTAATCTAACGAGTAACGTTAATGTTAGGCCATGAGAATGAAAGTCATAGATTTGCATCCACCGCCCGCATGTCCCAAAAGCTACCGCCAAAAAAATCATTATTTGCACAAAAAAGGTATTTCCACCAAACAAATTTAGTTCCAAATCATCCACATCAGTAAAACGAAGTTTTTTACCAAATTTCCACCAGTAACAGTAGGCAGTTTCATGAAAATTTGAAGTTGCTTCAATGCTTTTAAATGTCATATCACTGGATAGAACAAAATATTAGAAAGAAAATGAGGGGTCAATGGTCATGATAGGTTAACCCTATGCAAAGTTACGAATTTTTGTTGATTTAAATATTTGGTCATTTTTAAGATCCAGTTTCAATGGAAAAGGTTGTGACCGAATGTGCCTGCAATGTATCCTTGTAGTACTAACAAAGTCTATTTTCAGCAAGTTGCACTGTTTTTAAGCCAACGTTACAGTTGGCATGGATTGATCATTTAAGATAACCACGATGTGTAGTATCCATTTATCGACACTAGAAGTGACTACATCCATAGACTACCCTTTATATTAGAATTTTACCATGAAAGTTCGGCAGGTCACAAACTTTTACAGTACAAAAGCATATGAAAAATAGCGCCACCAACGGCGGTTTGCGTGAATCTGCCTAGTAACAGTATGTGCGTTATAATCATTAGCACATGTTCTCTTACACTACAGTCTTAGTCCCGCGTACGTCGTTCACAAAAAAGGTCGCATCACGCTAAAACTGTATGGTAAACTCCGTCCGATCCGCACCTGCAACTGTACCGCCTTCACATGCACAACACGTTCGCTGTTGAGCCTTTGTATCTTATGCCTGTGTGTGCGGCCCGCACGTCTTAATGACCAAAATTCTCCTTGTTACTCCTCTTTTACCCTTCACCCTTCCCTCTCTCTCTCTCGCAGGTAGAAAGCATGTACATAAAGTGATTAAGAATACGTCAAATTAGAAGAAACATCTTGTGATTGCGCTGTTATTAATGATCAATGGAAATAATGAATAATGAAAAAAAGCCTCATGTGTTTTCGAAATTTCCCGGACGCAAATCTATGAGTATGACTTTCAAATTCTCTTGGCCTTAAGTTATGTTGTTAGGCTAATCTTTTTTATTATTGCTAAAATATCTCAACACATGTTTCTTTAAATTCACACGATTACATAAAAGAAGAAACATGATACGAACCTCTTTCTATACTGTTTCAATCCATTTGGAACTAAATTGAGAATTTGTCACAGCTTTTTCTTATCCCGTTCATTCAACTTGTTGTCAAGGGAAGTTTACGTTTACCGTCTCTTAGAATAGCGCCCTCAGCGGTTGATATGATTTTAGAACAAGATGGCGGCCCCCATGGAGAACTAAAGAAAGAAGTAATTAATTTAGAAGAAAATAAGAACAGTTTTTTTCAAGGTTTAACATTTAAATGTAGTTGCAAAAGGTATTTCAAAAACCTTAATAATTTATTAGTTACCATTATGTGTAAATGATGATGCATTTTGAAGCAGAAATTGCTCTGTTACAAGGTAGTTTTTACTGCTGTAACGTTACAAACGGACTGACATCCGCACAGGAACGGGTGAATGTCAATGCTGTTTGCCACGCAGTAAGAGAAATAATTCACGGACTTGATGGTGACCGCAGCGATGTTGAAAAACGGCACTGGAATTTCAAAATCCATGCAGTTTTGTTTTGCAAACTGCTCAAGAAGAGAAAGGGTGAAGAAGAAGAAAATTCAGCCGAAAAGAGATCATGGATGAAATCTGACGATGATTGTTGGCTCATGTGTTTTGATGGAGTGTCAAGGGCTCTACCAGATTATGTTGATTTGAATGTCTACCTCGCTGTGGCTAAGAACCTGGAATGGGGTTCACTGTGTGCTCAGGTAGTTTGACAGATTTAAGATCACGTTTCTTTTTTGTTCATTTTGTTTTGTTGAATGTCTGAATGTGAGTGTGTAAAGTGATTGTATCATGAGTCCTTTAGAGGTACATGTATGTTTATATCAGTTTTGTTTTTGAAGTTATCATTATTATTATTTTCCACATTTTCTTATCATCAGGTTTTGAAATATGATTGAATATAAAGAGTTTATTAATCAAATGAAATAAAACTAAGAAAGAAAAAAATGTCCAGAAAAAAGGGAGTTTTAATTAAAAACAAGTATGTATTTTACAGATACTTCTTGCTCTTGAAATGGAGGAAACTCAAGTCTTGCTTCAAGACATCACTGCAGGATGCATCACACATGACTACTTGGATTTCCTCATCAGTATCCTGACAAGTCTTCTGAAACCATCATCTACTGGACTCTGCACAAAAACAGATACACTGTCTGTCAGTGGAAAAAGTTACTCAACAGCAAACCAGTCATGTGTTACTTCTGAAGCAGACACTGTCATATATCACAGACTAGTTGTGTTATCCAGTGAGCAAATTACAACAGTCAAGTCTAAAATAAGCATTAAAAAAAAATTACGATTTGACGTGATCCAAGCTATGACAGAGTGTCTTAAGGCCCTGGTCCTGGCTCTGTATCCCTTTGAAGCAAATCAAGAAGTGCAGTCTCATTATGATAAGACAAGGCATTATCAAAGCTCACATGAACGTTGTCTTTTACCGTATAACAAAGACTTAAATTTCCAAAGTCATTCCAGTGAATACCCAAGTGAGATTTACAAACTGCACTGCATCAGTTCAGCATATCTTGAAGATTATGTTCTAACAACAGATGAAGGTAAAACTCTGCTGCAAAGTGGCTTGCAGAAACTTCCTTGCAAGGTTGACAGAAGTCCAGAAAGCAGGAACCACTTAGTGGCAGCTATCTCTACGTTGGTGACTGCTGTACATGATCTGCTCATCGGAAATTGGACAGATTTCTTCTTGAGTGAATGTATCCCAAACACTTCTGACGAATGCCCCGAATCTGAGACCAGTTCTGATTCTCATCAACAGCACACTGACGCAGCTAAGAATGCATTTCTTGTCAGGGAAGTCTTGCAAAGACTCGGCCAATGTCTTGGTAAAATTCCATCAATCCCCGAGGGAGGTGATGCCATGAGCACACAGTTAATGCAACTCACTGCGTATGTCTCCGATCAACTTGATCAAATGGAAGCTGTGGATGATGGCATGCTATTGGCTGAGAAACCTTCAGTTACCATAGTGACCAATGAACAAAGCCGAAATATTTGGCTGCAGAAGGCTATCGGCAGAGTGGATGCAAGATTGGATGGTTATGAAGGTCAGTTACACACTATCACTGTCCAATGTCCAGCTTTGGACACACTATGTTTACAATCTACATTTAATTTTTACACTTGACACACCAAGTTTCCAGCTCGTAATAAATAGAATTATAAAGTTTTCATGATTCAAGTATGTGCCCCTTTTTTGGCAGTGTGCACCACTTGACACCCTTGGTCTGCCTCTGGCTGCGTCTTACCACTGGTGGTACCTTATGGTGCTGTAGCAGTACTGTCTCAGACTTTGATATTTGCCACATGTAACTTTCCTTGGCAACTATTCCATCTGTAAGTGATTTCACATTTGTGTTGTCTTGCTCTTTACAGATTATCTTGGCCAGCTCCTGTCATCCAGTGACCTGTGGGAGGAGGAGTCATTGATAGAATGTCTGGAAAGAAACACTGTTGTTTTGGCTCTTCCAAGGTGAAAGCATACCCACAATATGATGTTTTAAAGTAAATTATAGTAAACATTCACAATCAGAGTTAACATTTCAAGACAGAAATGCTTCTTAACCCTAACTCCCTAGACAACAAAGCCAGTTGGAGGATTTTGAAGGATTGTTATTGTTTTAGTACAATGCCTAGGGAGTTAGGGTTATGATAACAGATGAACGTGATTTTCATTTCTTTAATGACAGATTTGTGAAGCAACTTATAGATGTTGCCATGGAAATGGACGAACAAGAAATTGATGAAGCTCTTCTTCAGAGAGTTCTGAAGGTAAGTAATGTATGTTTAAATAGGTTAGATCAACTCTAAAAATGATATTTGACCCATACTGAATCCACATGCCAAATGTCATGCTTTTACCACAAAGTGTACAATTTTCAGCTTAGCAGAAGTACAAGTCAAGACAAGTATTTGGCATGTCACAAATTCTAAATTACCAGTAAAAAAAATGATCTTTCTAAATTATTGTTGACATTGATGTAACAAGGTTAACTTAAAAACAGCACAATCAATAGTACAAATTCAGTGTTCATTTGGTTTATATTCTCTTGTATGTATCCTTGCGCTCTTGTATGTATCCTTGCAACATCTACCCTCGGGATTATCAAATATCTTTGCACACAGAGCACACAAAAAGTGGCAATCCCAAATTGGAATTTTTTAAAGTTGTCAAAAGTCTTTGGAGAACATTTTCATATTGCCAAACTCTTCTTTTTATTTACCCCTCTTTTCCTTGTCTTTGTACAGGTTCTCCTAGCTAGTTTCACTTCCCTACCATTCCTGCTTCAGAATCACCTCCGTGATTACCTATGGAGTCATCCAACTGGAGCGTCTATCTTCACAAGGCACAACATACAGAACTTGGACCATGAGTTGACCTCAATATTTAACAGATTGGTCACCTTGGCACAGGGCCATGAAAACACTGAGGTCAGAGTTAGGATACTTTTATGCAAATTCTGTAAATATTCAAGAAATGTTTTATATATATCAGCTAATTAAATTAAATTTGCTTTAACCCTAACCCCCTAGGTATTCTGGCTAGGACCTTCCTGAACCCTAACCCCCTAGGTATTCTGGCTAGGAACCTTCTTTAACCCTAACCCCCTAGGTATTCTGGCTAGGAACCTTCCTGAATCCTAACCCCCTATAGGTATTCTGGCTAGGAACCTTCTTTAACCCTAACCCCCTAGGTATTCTGGCTAGGAACCTTCCTGAATCCTAACCCCCTATAGGTATTCTGGCTAGGAACCTTCTTTAACCCTAACCCCCTAGGTATTCTGGCTAGGAACCTTCCTGAATCCTCCAAAATCCATCAGTGCACTTTTTGAAACATGCCCTTATCTTCAAAATGCACCATGCATTTTCGTTGATCTTTCATATTCAGCACTTATGGCCAGTACTTCTTGCCAGGTAGTAATTTTGCCCCATTTGAAGAGGTGAAAGTACCAGTTTCCAACAATGCTGAATTTTTCCCAAAAAGTGCCCCTTGGGGGATTTTGCAGGATTTGTGGTTACAGTTTTTGTTTGGCAAAAAAGCCAACAAAAAATGATGGTAGGCAAATCGAAATGGATGCCAGAGCTCAGCATCAATGGAACTACCAAGATTTTAATGGATTAAAATCCAGGTGAAGACACATTCATTTAATTGTTGAAATCACAGTTAAATTCAAGTTTTCTCCTTGTTGTTTTTCTCTGTCTTGATTTTCATCACTACTTAGAGTTACATTGTTTTTGTCTATTCAACCATCATGGGGTTTCATGGCCGAGCAGTTCAGTGCATCAGACTTGTGCTCTAGATCTGATGGCTGAGAAATTAGAATGTGGGTTTGAATCCCAGCCGTGACCATGTTACTTGTGTCCTTGAGCAAGACACTGTAATTGCTTCTCTTCACTCAGGAGTATAAATAATAATAATAATAATAATGTGTGGACTTATATAGCGCACGTATCCACCAACTGAGTGGTGCTCAAGGCGCATTATATCATTACCCCTGCTCATAAGGCTCATAAGGCTCATAAATCATTCCTGAAACCATCTCAGCTTCCTGGGGAGTATACAGCTCAATTGCTGCCATTACAGCGCATATAGGGCTAATCAACCAACTCCCTCACAGGTACCCATTTAACCCCTGGGTGGAGAGAAGCAATTATGGTTAAGTGTCTTGCTCAAGGACACAAGTGTCACGGCCGGGATTCGAACCCACATTCTGCTGCTAACACCAGAACTTGAGTCCGGTAAGCTAGACCGCTCGGCCACGACACTCAATAGGTATCTGTGCAGGTAGAGATCGTTATTTGGTGAGCCCTCTAACACCATAAAAGGTTACACATAATGAGCTGTATACTCCCTAGGGAGTTGAGAAAGCTTACAGGAATGATATTGGCCCAGTGACCAGGGGAAATAATGTCAAGTGCATTTGGGACATTATCTCTAGTTGTAATGCACTATATAAGTGTTACTTATTGTCTTATTGTTATTATCTTTATCAGGTCTTTAGAGCTTTATCCTGTTTAGCCTTACAGTCTCCCAGTCAGACCTTACAACTGACCATCCATCGGGCAGTGTCTAATACAGCAGTATGTCAAGCCATCTGCCAGGTAAGGTTTGACCATTGGCATGGCCATTTGTGGAATGGTCAGTTTGTGTAGTTTTAATTGCCGGATCGGTCAGTTTGGTACAAAAACAGTTATTAGCATGACCCAGTTGGTTCATTGCTAAAAGGTCATTGCCCTTATATTGGCCTATGACCTTTTATTGATGAACCACCCATGTCTCATTAACAACATTGTAACGTTGAATTTATGATTTTAACTCAAGAATTCACAAACTCACAAAAGCATAGAAATTAAAGGTGTACACTTTATTTTGCATATTGTGCTTTAAACACTCTTGCTGTTTGTCCAGTTTACTTTTCCATGTAACAGCCGCATAGGAAGTACAGCATCCATATAGGATTTAGCTGGTCAATGAAAGACTTTTAGAGCGCTAGAGGGCAGCAGACATACTGGTTCTTTTCCACTGTTTTCAATATCGTACGCATGCTCAGAATTACGTAAACAATGAGAAAAGGACCAATAAGTATGCTGCCACCAGCATCTCAAAACGCTCCCGTTGCTCTCAAGTTAGTTTTTATAGTCAAGAGGATAGGATGTGATGTAGGATTTGATGTAGGATGTGATGTAGGATTTGATGTAGGATTTGATGTAGGATGTGATGTAGGATTTGAGGTAGGATTTGAGGTAGGATTTGAGGCAGGATTTGAGGTAGGATTTGAGGTAGGATTTGATGTAGGATTTGATATAGGATTTGATGTAGGATTTGATGTAGGATGTGATATAGGATTTGAGGCAGGATTTGAGGTAGCATTTGAGGTAGCATTTGAGGTAGCATTTGAGGTAGGATTTTAGGTAGGATTTGAGGCAGGATTTGAGGCAGGATTTGAGGCAGGATTTGAGGCAGGATTTGAGGCAGGATTTGAGGTAGGATTTGAGGTAGGATTTGAGGTAGGATTTGAGGTAGGATTTGATGTAGGATTTGATGTAGGATTTGATGTAGGATTTGATGTAGGATGTGATGTAGGATTTGATGTAGGATGTGATGTAGGATTTGAGGTAGGATTTGATGTAGGATTTGAGGCAGGATTTGAGGCAGGATTTGAGGCAGGATTTGAGGCAGGATTTGAGGCAGGATTTGAGGCAGGATTTGATGTAGGATTTGAGGTAGGATTTGATGTAGGATTTGAGGTAGGATTTGAGGTAGGATTTGAGGCAGGATTTGAGGCAGGATTTGAGGCAGCATTTGAGGTAGCATTTGAGGTAGCATTTGAGGTAGCATTTGAGGTAGCATTTGAGGTAGCATTTGAGGCAGGATTTGAGGCAGGATTTGAGGCAGCATTTGAGGTAGGATTTGAGGTAGGATTTGAGGTAGGATTTGAGGTAGGATTTGAGGCAGGATTTGAGGCAGGATTTGAGGCAGGATTTGAGGCAGGATTTGAGGCAGGATTTGAGGCAGGATTTGAGGCAGGATTTGAGGCAGCATTTGAGGCAGCATTTGATGCAGCATTTGATGCAGCATTTGATGCAGCATTTGATGCAGCATTTGATGCAGCATTTGAGGTAGGATTTGAGGCAGGATTTGAGGCAGGATTTGAGGCAGGATTTGATGTAGGATTTGAGGCTTTGCATGGTACAGATAGATATTGTTGAGTTCTTTCGGGTACACCATGTATTGATCTCTTCTAGGAAGAAGTGATGGCTCTTAGAAGAGCTGGTTGGTTGCTCTCAACGTTTTTGACTAGTCTACTCTAGCCGTCATCACTTATTCCAAGAAGAGATTATAACATGGTGTACCTGAAAGAACTCAATAATAGGATAGGATGTCTTCAATTAGTAACAAGGCCTTTATTGATTCAGCACCTGCCTAGTAATATCGGTTAATGCAAAACACCAATATTTGTTGCGTTTTATCATGTACTTCAATACAAAACACCCCTAAGAAATTGAGTTTGTTCTGTGCATGTAAAGGTTTTACGTGCTATGCCATCACTGGCGACCTTCAAACTTCAAGGAAACAAGTGGTCGCTTGTGTGTCATTTCATCAAGGAAGCTGCTGGGAACCTGGCAACATCAACCAATGAAGAAGCTAATCTGATTCAGCTGGTAACCACACTACTGCAGGTAAGCATGTACCGTGTAGGGCAGTTCATCAATGGTATCTCTGGTAACCACATTACTGCGGGTAAGCATGTATTGTGTAGGGCAGTTCATCAATGGTATCTCTGGTAACCACACTACTGCGGGTAAGCATGTATTGTGTAGG
Organism: Zoroaster sp. YZ-2022; assembly: GCA_029582265.1. Lineage (NCBI taxonomy): Eukaryota > Metazoa > Echinodermata > Asteroidea > Forcipulatida > Zoroasteridae > Zoroaster > Zoroaster sp. YZ-2022. The sequence continues at coordinate 28,198,052 of CM055835.1, read as the reverse complement.
GCAGTTCATCAATGGTATCTCTGGTAACCACATTACTGCGGGTGAGCATGTATTGTGTAGGGCAGTTCATCAATGGTATCTCTGGTGACCACACTACTGCGGGTAAGCATGTACCGTGTAGGGCAGTTCATCAATGGTATCTCTGGTAACCACATTACTGCGGGTAAGCATGTATTGTGTAGGGCAGTTCATCAATGGTATCTCTGGTAACCACATTACTGCGGGTAAGCATGTACCGTGTAGGGCAGTTCATCAATGGTATCTCTGGTAACCACACTACTGTGGGTAAGCATGTATTGTGTAGGGCAGTTCATCAATGGTATCTCTGGTAAAACCACACTACTGCAGGTAAGCATGTACCGTGTAGGGCAGTTCATCAATGGTATCTCTGGTAACCACACTACTGCAGGTGAGCATGTATTGTGTAGGGCAGTTCATCAATGGTATCTCTGGTAACCACACTACTGCAGGTAAGCATGTACCGTGTAGGGCAGTTCATCAATGGTATCTCTGGTAACCACACTACTGCAGGTGAGCATGTATTGTGTAGGGCAGTTCGTCAATGGTATCTCTGGTGACCACACTACTGCGGGTGAGCATGTATTGTGTAGGGCAGTTCATCAATGGTATCTCTGGTAACCACACTACTGCAGGTGAGCATGTATTGTGTAGGGCAGTTCATCAATGGTATCTCTGGTAACCACACTACTGCAGGTGAGCATGTATTGTGTAGGGCAGTTCGTCAATGGTATCTCTGGTGACCACACTACTGCGGGTGAGCATGTATTGTGTAGGGCAGTTCATCAATGGTATCTCTGGTAACCACACTACTGCAGGTGAGCATGTATTGTGTAGGGCAGTTCATCAATGGTATCTCTGGTGACCACACTACTGCGGGTGAGCATGTATTGTGTAGGGCAGTTCATCAATGGTATCTCTGGTAACCACACTACTGCAGGTGAGCATGTATTGTGTAGGGCAGTTCATCAATGGTATCTCTGGTAACCACACTACTGCAGGTGAGCATGTATTGTGTAGGGCAGTTCATCAATGGTATCTCTGGTGACCACACTACTGCGGGTAAGCATGTACCGTGTAGGGCAGTTCATCAATGGTATCTCTGGTAACCACATTACTGCGGGTAAGCATGTATTGTGTAGGGCAGTTCATCAATGGTATCTCTGGTAACCACACTACTGCGGGTGAGCATGTACCGTGTAGGGCAGTTCATCAATGGTATCTCTGGTGACTACACTACTGCGGGTGAGCATGTACCGTGTAGGGCAGTTCATCAATGGTATCTCTGGTGACCACACTACTGCGGGTGAGCATGTATTGTGTAGGGCAGTTCATCAATGGTATCTCTGGTAACCACACTACTGCGGGTAAGCATGTATTGTGTAGGGCAGTTCATCAATGGTATCTCTGGTGACCACACTACTGCGGGTGAGCATGTATTGTGTAGGGCAGTTCATCAATGGTATCTCTGGTAACCACATTACTGCGGGTGAGCATGTATTGTGTAGGGCAGTTCATCAATGGTATCTCTTATTCAAAAAAAGATTTGAAGTGTTGCATGATGGGAAATACAATTTAAGGTAGGTTTGGGGTTTCAACTTTACAATTCTCTCTTTTGAGTTCTCTTGAAGACTATCGGAGTATACTAATCAAAACATTAGAGTGAAAAGGAATTCTAGAAGTTGTTTTGTGTTTGGATAAATAGGATTCTGATTTTAGAATTATGTGACTCAAAATATGGAATATCTAGAGGGGGCACAAAACCAAAGTTGGAGGGGAGAGGATCAATCACAACAAATTTGAAAAAAGATGGTCAAATTTGAACTTGTGAACAAATTTTGAAAGATAAAGAGGTGGGGCCCCTCTGACCCTATCCTCCTGCCCCTCTGACCCCATCCTCCTGCCCCTCTGACCCCATCCTCCTGCCCCTCTGACCCCATCCTCCTGCCCCTCTGACCCCATCCTCCTGCCCCTCTGACCCCATCCTCCTGCCCCTCTGACCCCATCCTCCTGCCCTTCTGACCCCATCCTCCTGCCCCTCTGACCCCATTCTCCTGCCCCTCTGACCCCATTCTCCTGCCCCTCTGACCCCATCCTCCTGCCCCTCTGACCCCATCCTCCTGCCCCTCTGACCCCATCCTCCTGCCCCTCTGGATTTGCCCCAAAAAATCACATTAATTGAAACAATGACTGTATCCCTATCCTGTCTGTTCTTATATTTCAGCCATACAAACCATTTCTGGATCCACGAAGTCCATTTTGGATGCCATCTGTCCTCTCAACACAAGGAGTTACCCAAGTATGTGTGTTACCATATCTTAAGACCTGTACACGAAACAGCAGTCAGATGCATCTTATGACAGCTTTAAAATTCCTCAAGGGAATACTTGACAATTCTCAGCAGACACTAAACATTGATGGATCGATCTTTGGGTCGTCGCCATTTCCCATCATGCTTTGTCTTTTCGAGCTCCTCGACAACTGTTATCTTTTATGGGATGACATCACCACGGCGACACAGAAAGTTGAAGTCAAGGAAGTTGTCCTCGGCCTTCTGGGAAGGATGGCAGGAATGGTGAAGGAGATGCATCATGGAGGTAATTTATAGCCAGGAGGAAATATAACTTATGTTGACTGGTTGTAAGGGACTATTTGACCTCGTTATACAATGTGAACTTTTTAACCTGAGAATTTTAAATATACCCTTACATACATAATAATAATAATAAATAATAATAATAATAATAATAATAATAATAATAATAATAATAATAATAATAATAATAATAATAATAATAATAATAATAATAATAATAATAATAATAATAATAATAATAATAATGTAGACTTATATACATTAGTGTACGTATCCACCAAACTGGTGCTCAAGGCGCATTATATTATTACCCCTGCTCATCAGGCGCATAAATCATTCCTGAAACCATCTCAGCTCCCTGGGGAGTATACAGCTCCATTGCTGCCATTACAGCGCATGTAGGGCTAATCAAACACAACAACCAGCTCTGCCCTCACAGGTACCCATTTACCCCTGGGTGGAGAGAAGCAATTATGGTAAAGTGTCTTGCTCAAGGACACAAGCACCATGGTCGCGGTTGGGATTCGAACCCACATTCTGATGACTCAGCCATCAGAACACAAATCCGACGCACTAAACCGCTCGACCATGGCACTCTATATAGTTCACATAGTTCAATCATTTGATCCCTCTCTTTTGTTTCAAAGCAAGTAGAGACTTTTTTCTGAAGCTATATGCTTTATAAGAATGTTTGTATAATGTTTTCCAATCTCACAACTGTTCAGTTTAACAGGCTTTCTTGAAACACCATGACAGCCATATAGCTTTTTGTTTTGAATCTCTGATAAAACATTTTCATGGTTGTGTTACATGTTTCAGATAATACAGGGACAGAGCATGGCATAGCATGGCTCTTCAGCCGAGTCTCTGCAACATTACACTGGACAACAGCCCTCCATGTGAATGAGTTACTGACAGATCTCCTCCCTCACCCAATGAAGGTTCAACATCTTTCCATTCTCATTATCTTCCTCTTTTGCTTCATCACAAACTGGAAACGTCAAGAAAATGGTTTTATTTTTGTTTGAGTTCTGTCTGTATGTAGGGGCGCATAGTCGTCAGAATGTGGGTTCGAATCCTGGCCGCGACCATGGTACTTGTGTCCTTGAGCCAGACACTTCACTGTGTGGTGCTCCTCTTCACCCAGGAGTATAAATGGGTACCTGTGAGGGTTGAGGTTGATATTGTGGTTGAAAAAGCTTCTGATGCACTACGGTAGCTCAGGGCTATATACTCCCCAGGGAGCTGATAAAGTATAAGGATTGATATTGGCCCAATGACCAGGAATAATAATGTAAAAGCGCCTTGTATCCTTTGGCAATTTGGCACGCTATAAATCCAGTTATCATTATTATAGTTGGGCCATAAATAAACAGCTAATTTCTACATGCAGTACATTTTTACCGCCAAACTACAGGCAATTGTGTCTGCGAACTATGGTTAAACATGAGTTGGACACTGGTTGGCTATTCTAGTTAAGTATTTGTAACCAGCCTACGGGACACGGTTACTTCGCTGGTCTTCGCTGTTTTTTGAAAGTTTTTGTTGGAGTGTTAAAGGGGCAGTATCATCACGATCAGAGCAGACTTTAAACAGGGCATGGAGTCAGTGTCCTAGTTTAAGATCAACACAGTGACTGAAAATTACTGGATCATTTATGCAGCAGCAACGGTAATATGACCTTATCATGTGGGGTATTATGGTAGTCACTGAGTTAATCTAAAACTAGCACTCCGATTCCATGCCCTGTTGATTGTGATGATACTGTCCCTTTAACCCAAACCACCCCAAATCCATCAAAATCGTCCAAGGGGCACTTTTTTGGAAAAATTTCAGCACTGTTGGAAACTAGTACTTTCACCTATTCATATGGGACAAAATTACTACCTGGCAAGAAGTACAGGCCATAAGTGCTGAATATGAAAGATCAATGAAAATGCATGGTGCATTTTTAACATAAGGGCATGTTTCAAAAAGTGTACTGATGGATTTTGGAGGATTCAGAAAAGTTCCTAGCCAGAACACATAGCGGGTTAGGGTTATAACGTACTGAGTGTGTGCATTGTCAATTAGTAATCAACCATTTTTCAACCACTAGTCGGCAGTCAAACCTATTATAGGTAGCCTATATCAGTTGATAATAATAATAATAATAATAATGTGTGGACTTATATAGCGCACGTATCCACCAACTAAGTGGTGCTCAAGGCGCATTCTTTTTTACGTGCATTACACAACACACGGGACCTACGGCTTTACGTCCCATCCGAAAGACGAAGCAATTATGGTTAAGTACCTTGCTCAAGGACACAAGTGTCACAACCGGGGCTCGAACCCACACCCTGCTGCTGGCAACACCAGAACTTGAGTTCGGTGCGCTAGACCGCTCGGCCATGACCAAATAACAATTCAATTCAATTGTTCATTTTATTCGTCATGCGACACGCATGAAATTTGACAGAGTTGTGATGAACTAATTAAAACCCAAACTATTAAATTTCTTACGTCAAACTTATAAAATTTGTTCACCTTTTTAGATTGTTCCCGAGTGTTTGTTTGACATCTGCAATCTATCGGAAGATTCTGCCTGGTTCCCCATACCATCCAATAACAATCAGAGTAAGTCATCTGTAAGGGACACGACTAATGTTTTCTTATAAGATTACAAGATTATATAAAAAGGCATTATTAACACTGTATTATGTGTACTTATTCTAATGAAGGATTTAGGAATGAATACTTATTGGCAATAATTCTAACAAAGGACAGTGCCTCAGACATATTTCTAGGGAAGATTAACACCATCATCTGCTCTACACCAAGTAAGATTAACATTAACCCTAACCCCCTAGGTATTCTGGCTAGGAACCTTCTTTAACCCTAATCCCCTAGGTATTCTGGCTAGGAACCTTCCTGAATCCTCCAAAATCCATCAGTGCACTTTTGGAAACATGCCCTTATCTTCAAAATGCACCATGCATTTTCATTGTTCTTTCATATTCAGCACTTATGGCCTGTACTTCTTGCCAGGTTGTAATTTTGCCCTATTTGAAGAGGGGAAAGTACCAAGTTTCCAACAGTGCTGAATTCCAAAAAGGTTCCCCTTGGAGGATTTTGCAGGATATGGGGTGGTTATGGTTAATATTAAACCTGTAAAAGTTGCAGCTAATTCCAGTGTGTCGTTAATGAGAATAGTGAAATACATTCATATGTTTGTATTCATTCTAAGGTAATTAGGAAAGAGTGCTCTTTCTGATAAATTTATTGGCAATAATTTCACTTTCCTTATGACAGTACAACAAACGTAATTATTTATAGGTAAGATTGATACCATCATCCACTTGACACTGGATAAACACAAATATTCAATATTATATTGAACCATCTAGTTATTTTTGAGTAAGACTAATTGTGGTGACACCATGTGAAATGCTCAATTGAGTAGTAATTAGTTCTTAAAAGAACTGGAGGTACAACTCGACGTTTCGATCAGTATGCTCTGATCGTCCTCAGGAGAATGCCGGACTCTGGGAAATGCTGCTGCTTAAGTAGGCTGCTGGAGGGTTACGTGATGGCTGGATGCTGGAGGATTAGTTCGTTGAGGCGTGCAGGCGGGAACTGTGGATCCTAGGAGTTGGGGGAGGGAGTGTGTGCTCACTGAACCGAATCAGTTGTAAACAAGCACTGGGGAAGGAGGGTGGTTAACTTAGGATATAGGAGATCCCTCAGTCTGGGGTGGGTTATGGACTTTGGATATAGAGTTATTTTTGAAGTACCAATCCTATAAATTATATAATTTGTCCACCAATAATTTGATATGTTTTTCTCATTTTAAGGAATTACATCTGTGTGTGACCAGCTGACAGAATTGCTACAATGTTGTCGAGTATCAGACAATCTGTCTGCTATTTTGATCCAGGTTGGTGTCACTTGTACATTTGCCAGGTTTTCTTCCAGAACATTCCAGACTTTTGATCCATTTGGCGATAAAAACTCACTTGATATAATCATTTACATTTTGCCACTTTTTAGGCGGACGGAATACATATCTTATTGGCTTTAATCTCTCAATCTTTAAAAAAAAATATTTTGTTAAAGGGAACCTGTATACGTTTTAACTTTATTCTTATGTTGTATCATTCATTACAAAATAGTGAAAATGCAATTAGATTTGTTGTATTCATTCTAATGAATACCTTTTCCTTAATTCAAACTGGAAATTAAGATTTGTAGCTTTGCATGGTGAAAAGGATAAGTAAAGACCGTTTGCGGTGACACCATGTAGTAAGATTTGTAGCTTTGCATGGTGAAAAGGATAAGTAAAGACTGTTTACGGTGACACCATGTAGTAAGATTGGTAGCTTTGCATGGTGAAAAGGATAAGTAAAGACTGTTTGCGGTGACACCATGTAGTAAGATTTGTAGCTTTGCATGGTGAAAAGGATAAGTAAAGACTGTTTACGGTGACACCATGTAGTAAGATTTGTAGCTTTGCATGGTGAAAAGGATAAGTAAAGACCGTTTGCTGTGACACCATGTAGTAAGATTTGTAGCTTTGCATGGTGAAAAGGATAAGTAAAGACTGTTTGCGGTGACACCATGTAGTAAGATTTGTAGCTTTGCATGGTGAAAAGGATAAGTAAAGACTGTTTGCTGTGACACCATGTAGTAAGATTTGTAGCTTTGCATGGTGAAAAGGATAAGTAAAGACTGTTTGCGGTGACACCATGTAGTAAGATTTGTAGCTGTGCACGGTGAAAAGGATAAGTAAAGACTGTTTGCGGTGACACCATGTAGTAAGATTTGTAGCTTTGCACGGTGAAAAGGATAAGTAAAGACTGTTTGCGGTGACACCATGTAGTAAGATTTGTAGCTTTGCACGGTGAAAAGGATAAGTAAAGACTGTTTGCAGTGACACCATGTAGTAAGATTTGTAGCTTTGCATGGTGAAAAGGATAAGTAAAGACTGTTTGCGGTGATACCATGTGAAATTCTCAATTGAGTAGTAATTAGTTCTGAAAAGAACTGGAGGTTACAACTCGACGTTTCGATCAGTATGCTCTGAAGACGTTCAGAGCATGCTGATCGAAATGTCGAGTTGTAACTCCAGTTATTTTCAGAACTAATTACTACTCAATTGAGAAAATCACATGGTGTCACCGCAAACAGTCTTTACTTAAACTGGAAATTATTAAACTTTTCTTTAAAATGACAGAACATCAAATAATGTCATTTCTAGGTTAGATTAATACATCATCAGCTTTACACTAAGTATGTTTTACACAAAAAAATTACCATTTTGTTAAGAAATATATTAGAGGTCATTAACCCTACGCATGCTCAATGCAACAAGATGCAACAAATGGAAAAAGGTGTACATCTTGTTGCCCTCAGCAGAGAACAAAATAACCATTGTTCTAGCTGGTAGATCTTGTTGCATTGAGCAGCCCTGCACACTTTTCTGTTGTTGCAATTGTGTTGCATTCAGTCTGTGAAATGCCTGTAGGGGGTTAGGATAAAGGTTATTTATCATTAAACAACTGCTTCTTTGTTCAATAACATCACCAGGGTATTCAGAAGAATAAGATGACATCATGCTGTCAGGAGGCGCTCACGTTAGCCCTTGTGCAGGTTCTGCCCCACTGCATTATGGGAGAGTGGCAATGCATCATGGGAATGCTGAAGCAACTGTTAGCCAATGGGATCCTGCGGGTGCCTTGCAGCGCTCACTATGTGAGGGAACTTCCAATGGTGGATATCACAGGTATATGAGACAGAGACCAATGCATATGATGTAATTTTTCCTCTACTAATGTAACTTATTGACCCTCCTACTGTAGCTGAACTTCAGTGGTAAATAGCTATAGAGGTCAAAATCAGTCAACTGACTGTTTTGACTGTTGACCCAAATGTGCGCACATGTGATTTGTCTGGATTTTCCTGGATTTTTCCGGATTTTAGGATTTTTACAAATTGCAATGTTGTGATCCTCCGGATTTTAAAGATTTAAGCAATACAGGAAAGCGAAGCAAACGCTCAGAACTATAGATTTCACCCCAGCGCTGTTCACAACAGCGGCCCCGATACCTCTAGCAAAATTTACGTGGATTTTTCAAAACGGCCCAATCACACCCCTGTTTTTGACTGTCATTTTGACCACCCTCAACAGTACAAGACGGTGCTTTTACCAGTCAAAAACGGTCGACTCATTTAGACCTGTAAATGTACTTAATACATGTAAGGTTTGACAGTGTTTGACTTTTTTAAGTGCACTACATATATCTTGGCAAGTATGTCAACATTTTGACTGATTTTGACCCTTGCAGTCACAGAAGGGTTAAGTGTGTGTAAAACCATTAATTAACCGTCCTACAATCAGTGCAATTTTTGAAACAACCCATCCAGGCCACTCCAAGCCATTAGCTGTTGCCAGTGGCCTCCTATGGTTACCCTTCTGTGCACTGTCACACCGCTGAGATTGCAGGGTAAGGTGGTCTCCCATTGATACATTGCAGGCCATACTAATATGTTCAAACATTTACAGTGGCCTTGGGTGGCACACAGTTGATTTTGTAAGATTACTTGGAAAGGACAGCAGGCTTGTACATGTATGTACTGAAGGTTGCTAAAGAACAGAATTTTGTGGACTTATATAGCGCACGTATCCACCAACTGAGTGGTGCTCAAGGCGCATATTATTACCCCTGCTCATAAAGCTCATAAGGCTCATAAGGCTCATAAGGCTCATAAATCATTCCTGAAACCATCTCAGCTCCCTGGGTAGTATACAGCTCAATTGCTGCCATTACAGCGCATATAGGGCTAATCAACCAACTCTGCCCTCACAGGTACCCATTTAACCCCTGGGTGGAGAGAAGCAATTATGGTTAAGTGTCTTGCTCAAGGACACAAGCGTCACGGCCAGGATTCGAACCCACATTCTGCTGCTAACACCAGAACTTGAGTCCGGTAAGCTAGACCGCTCGGCCACGACATTCCACGGTGTCTCAAAAGTCTCACACTGGAAATGTGTCTGTTAGCGGGTTGCTAACCTATTTATTCATTAGTTTCAGATGGACTCTGTTGAAGTCATTTTGGTAGATAGCTTTCCCAAAGCATCGGACACGAACAAGGAAATTTAGTTGAAGACATTGGATGCCATGTTGCTACTCTCATAAACCACACATTACAATGCAATCCCAATCCCTCAGAGAGAATAAGCCTCCCCATGGACTCTGTTGAAGTCATTTTGGTAGATAGCTTTCCCAAAGCATCGGACACGAACAAGGAAATTTAGTTGAAGACATTGGATGCCATGTTGCTACTCTCATAAACCACACATTACAATGCAATCCCAATCCCTCAGAGAGAATAAGCCTCCCCATGGACTCTGTTGAAGTCATTTTGGTAGATAGCTTTCCCAAAGCATCGGACACGAACAAGGAAATTTAGTTGAAGACATTGGATGCCATGTTGCTACTCTCATAAACCACACATTACAATGCAATCCCAATCCCTCAGAGAGAATAAGCCTCCCCATGGACTCTGTTGAAGTCATTTTGGTAGATAGCTTTCCTAAAGCATCGGACACGAACAAGGAAATTTAGTTGAAGACATTGGATGCCATGTTGCTACTCTCATAAACCACACATTACAATGCAATCCCAATCCCTCAGAGAGAATAAGCCTCCCCATGGACTCTGTTGAAGTCATTTTGGTAGATAGCTTTCCTAAAGCATCGGACACGAACAAGGAAATTTAGTTGTTGCAATTGAACAACATACTTTTCAAAACAGCTTCCAGACTCTCAGTTACCTGTTTAATGCACTAATCTCTGTGATACTGATTGGATTAGAGGGTCATGCGCTTACAATGAAGACATTGGATGCCATGTTGCTACTCTCATAAACCACACATTACAATGCAATCCCAATCCCTCAGAGAGAATAAGCCTCCCCATGGACTCTGTTGAAGTCATTTTGGTAGATAGCTTTCCTAAAGCATCGGACATGAACAAGGAAATTTAGTTGAAGACATTGGATGCCATGTTGCTACTCTCATAAACCACACATTACAATGCAATCCCAATCCCTCAGAGAGAATAAGCCTCCCCATGGACTCTGTTGAAGTTATTTTGGTAGATAGCTTTCCCAAAGCATCGGACACGAACAAGGAAATTTAGTTGTTGCAATTGAACAACATACTTTTCAAAACAGCTTCCAGACTCTCAGTTACCTGTTTAATGCACTAATCTCTGTGATACTGATTGGATTAGAGGGTCATGCGCTTACAATGAAGACATTGGATGCCATGTTGCTACTCTCATAAACCACACATTACAATGCAATCCCAATCCCTCAGAGAGAATAAGCCTCCCCAATGTATGTGCAATACCTGTGTGGTCTTTTTGTGGAGTAGTAAAATGGCGCCATGGTGCCTTCATTAATTTGGTAGGAACCATGGGGCTGATCATCTAGATCAAGTCATTAAAATGGAGTGCCATGGTCAAGCGGTCTAGTGCATCGGATTTGTGTTCTGATGGCTGAGTCGTCAGAATGTGGGTTCGAATCCCGACCACGACCATGGTACCTGTGTCCTTGAGAAAGACACTTTACCCTAATTGCTTCTCTCCACGCAGGGGTAAATGGGTACCTGTGAGGGCAGAGTTGGTTGTTGTGTTTGATTCTATGCGCTGTAATGGCAGCAATTGAGCTGTATACTCCCCAGGGAGCTGAGATTGTTTCAGGAATGATTTATGCGCCTGATGAGCAGGGGTACTAATGTACAGTGCCCTGATCTAGTTGCTAGGATATGTGCGCTTTATAAGAATCGTGTATAAAAAGTAAAATAGAGATCAGTGGTTCAATGCACAAAATAGACTTCTTGTGTTATAAGTGCACTCTCGTTTTGTAGCTAGATAGGGCATTTTGGCATTCAGTAACAATTGCACTTTATGACAACATCCTTCATGATGCTAAAATTGACTTTATCATAATTGTTCATGTGCAGATTTCAAGGTGCATCTCAGCCTGTCACAGCTACTCTTATCAGTGATGCAGCTTCTTAATAACCCCTGCTGTGAAGACTGGGCAACCCCACAACTCCTTCATCATGTGACACGTTGTCATGTCAACACTATGCAGGTAATAAAACTAATAATAATAATAATGTGTGGACTTATATAGCGCACGTATCCACCAACTAAGTGGTGCTCAAGGCGCATTATATCATTACCCCTGCTCATAAATCATTCCTGAAACCATCTCAGCTCCCTGGGGAGTATACAGCTCAATTGCTGCCATTACAGCGCATATAGGGCTAATCAACCAACTCTGCCCTCACAGTTACCCATTTAACCCCTGGGTGGAGAGAAGCAATTATGGTTAAGTGTCTTGCTCAAGGACACAAGTGTCACGGCCGGGATTCAAACCCACATTCTGCTGCTAACACCAGAACTTGAGTCCAGTAAGCTAGACCACTCGGCCACGACACTCCGCATAATTTATATGTTGATTAATACACAGTAGCATGCTGTAGTTAGGTGTTGTCAGCAACCGTTGTCAACGCATTGGCATTTTTATTTATTTATTTTTTTCTTGAAATGATGTCCAATTGCAGCCAAAATTGCTGGATCGATTGGAATTCTGCCGAGCTGTGTTTGAAATGACTTTTTCACATAGGAGTATGAATGTTTGCCAGATTTGTGTGTCCTCTCTTAGCTACCATATTTGTGTATGGAAAACTTGGTCTGGTTCTAATAACTGTTTATACATGTATCACGTATTTCACTGGTTGGGAACAGTGTATAAGCCAGGATGTAAAAATAGGGCGTCCAAATTGGTTATTCTTTGAAAAACTGGGTGTCCAAACTTACATGATTATTTTTCATGTATTTTACAAATAAAACAGGGTGTCCATTTAGCAAACAGGGTGTCCAAAAGACACCCAAAGGTATTGCTGGCTAATACTATGGTTGGCAATTTTTTACGCTGTTTTCCGACTGATCTTTTATCAAATGTTTTATCTCAACTCTATGTTGTACATCATTTATTTGCCTGTAATTTTAATGATGGCCCATTGAAAATCATCTGAAGGTGAACATGGTTGTCATCGGCAAATAAAGCTTTTATTATTATTACTGTTAGCAAAGGTCCGCAACTTTCATCTGTATTTATACGTTAAATGTTTTTTTCTTACAGAATCTGGCCTCTGACATATTGAACTCCGACCTTCAGAATGAACTAGGCAGCCTGTTTGTGATTGGTCAATTGTTTTGCCACACATGTGAGGTCATCAGCATTCTACCCACTGATGACTTAAAGGAACAGGTTTTCGTTTTGACGCTGCAATACTTATCACAGCTGGAAGAAGTAACACAGACAAGCGTTGCAAACAAGGAACTGGATTTAGAATGGACCAATCAGAGAGCAATGTTTGAACTTGTAACCAATCAGAAACTAGCTGGAGAGCAGAGGAGAACACTACTTCAGAAGATTACTAGTAATTAACCCTCCTACTTCTGGTTCCTTTTTCATACAAGTTGATCCACCATTTGAAACCATTCGCTTTTGTGGTTTTGAATGGTGAAATAACTGTGTACAGTATTGATTCCCCCAAATGGTTTTGAATGGTAGGTCAGCTAATACAAAACCTTGTTTGGATCTTTCCAAATGGTAGTACAGCTAATACAAAACCTTGTTTGGATACTTCTAAGTGGTGAATCAATGGACCCTCTAAGCATTTGAATGGATTTGAATGGTAGTAAAGCTTGCTACCAACACTGTTCAAATGGTATCACCATGTGTGTACAAAACCAATGGGCATTTTGGTAAGTGGAAATTTTGAATGGTTTCAAATGGTCAAACAGTAGGAAGGTTAACATCAGTAACTCGGGACTTACCCTCCATGTTCTAAAGCTGCTTTCTACACTGTCATTTCCAAAAAGATCATTGGATTTGTGGTTTAAAGGGAAGGTTCAAAATTGGTAATTACCAGATTATCAAAATAACAAATTATTTAGTCTAAAGTTCTGTCATCTGAAAGAAAACAGGAAATTTTGTCAGGTCAAATTTACAATAATAATAATAATAATAATGTGTGGATTTATATAGCGCACGTATCCACCAACTAAGTGGTGCTCAAGGCGCATTATATTATTATCCCTGCTCATAAGGCTCATAAGGCTCATAAATCATTCCTGAAACCATCTCAGCTCCCTGGGGAGTATACAGCTCAATTGCTGCCATTTCTAGCGCATATAGAGCAAACCAACTCTGCCTTCACAGGTACCCATTTAACCCCTGGGTGGAGAGAAGCAATTATGATTAAGTGTCTTGCTCAAGGACACAAGTGTCACAGCCGTGATTCGAACCCACATTCTGTTGCTAACACCAGAACTTGAATCCGGTAAGCTAGACCGCTCGGCCACAAAACATCAACTCCATTGCGAATCCTTGATGCACAAAGGAATTAACCTTTGTCGGATTTGAATCTGCCACCTATAGATTGCCAAACAAGTGTTCTACTATCTCAGAATATTTAAATTTATTAGCCAAATAAATGCAAGAAGATAAGTTGTTACTGTTCTTTTATGTACATTTATTGATAACTACTGTATTTCAATACCACTGCAAACAAATACATGTAATTAAATAAAGTGGATCTGTGAACATAAAACCGCAGTAGAGGAACTGCTTCAACCAAAGCAAATAATGTTAAGATAATGAACGGAAGACTTGGCAAATATAAAGAAAACATTTTTCACTTGTTAACAAAAGAGGAAGAAATGTAAAAAGGCCGGTTCATGCTACACATGAATGGGTTAAGTGAAGCGATTAATCGTGACATATACAATGAAATCAGCCCTTTTCATCTCTGAATTGTGCTTTGCTTTCGCATTTGTATGAAGTATGAACCAGCAATTTGAAGATCTGATAATTTCAGGGAAATGTAAATTCCTCTAAGTTTAGCGTGTACTCACAGCAGTAAGTGGATGGACACGTATTTCATCATAAATTAAATAATATGAAACACTGGACGGTACAAATAAAGCAATTGATTCCACATTACTAGTCTCAGTTGAATGTTAATTAACCCTAACCTTCACAAATCCTCCAAAATCCTCTTTGCTAAAGTGGAGGATTGAGGTTATTAGGCATACTTGCCTTTCCATGGTACATGTACATCCATGTTTGTTGTAGTGATTGCAAGGTCAGTGCTTGGGTCAGTGGACACTGTTTATTGCTCCATGCAGGCAGGGAGGGTCCCTGGCCATGTACATGTATCACAGATTAGAAACACATGTGTGCATACATGTCATGTGCTTGCTTTACTACTGAAGGATTTTGGAGGATTCAGGTTATGTGTAAGCAAATGGGCCTAGGGAGTTAGGGTTTTAAGGGAGTGTATAAGTACAGCAGGGTGTCTAGCCAGTTATTGAGGGGGGTTAGGGCAGCTTCACACTTGGACAACTGATGGATGTTGTTGCATTGAGCAGGGTGACTAGCCAGTTATTGAGAGGGGTTAGGGCAGCTTCACACTTGGACAACTGATGTATGTTGTTGCATTGAGCAGGGTGTCTAGCCAGTTATTGAAGGGGTTAGGGCAGCTTCACACTTGGACAACTGATAGATGTTGCATTGAGCAGGGTGTCTAGCCAGTTATTGAGAGGGGTTAGGGCAGCTTCACACTTGGACAACTGATGGATGTTGTTGCATTGAGCAGGGTGTCTAGCCAGTTATTGAAGGGGTTAGGGCAGCTTCACACTTGGACAACTGATAGATGTTGTTGCATTGAGCAGGGTGTCTAGCCAGTTATTGAGAGGGGTTAGGGCAGCTGCATACTTGGACAACTGATGGATGTTGATGCATTGAGCAGGGTGTCTAGCCAGTTATTGAAGGGGTTAGGGCAGCTTCACACTTGGACAACTGATAGATGTTGTTGCATTGAGCAGGGTGTCTAGCCAGTTATTGAGAGGGGTTAGGGCAGCTTCACACTTGGACAACTGATGGATGTTGTTGCATTGAGCAGGGTGTCTAGCCAGTTATTGAAGGGGTTAGGGCAGCTTCACACTTGGACAACTGATAGATGTTGTTGCATTGAGCAGGGTGTCTAGCCAGTTATTGAAGGGGGTTAGGGCAGCTACACACTTGGACAACTGATGGATGTTGTTGCATTGAGCAGGGTGTCTAGCCAGTTATTGAGAGGGGTTAGGGCAGCTACACACTTGGACAACTGATGGATGTTGTTGCATTGAGCAGGGTGTCTAGCCAGTTATTGAAGGGGGTTAGGGCAGCTTCACAGATGGACAACTGATAGATGTTGCATTGAGCAGGGTGTCAAGCCAGTTATTGAAGGGGTTAGGGCAGCTTCACACTTGGACAACTGATGGATGTTGTTGCATTGAGCAGGGTGACTAGCCAGTTATTGAAGGGGGTTAGGGCAGCTTCACACTTGGACAACTGATGGATGTTGTTGCATTGAGCAGGGTGTCTAGCCAGTTATTGAAGGGGGTTAGGGCAGCTTCACAGATGGACAACTGATAGATGTTGTTGCATTGAGCAGGGTGACTAGCCAGTTATTGAAGGGGGTTAGGGCAGCTTCACACTTGGACAACTGATGGATGTTGTTGCATTGAGCAGGGTGTCTAGCCAGTTATTGAAGGGGGTTAGGGCAGCTTCACACTTGGACAGCTGATGGATGTTGTTACATTGAGCAGGGTGTCTAGCCAGTTATTGAAGGGGGTTAGGGCAGCTACACACTTGGACAACTGATGGATGTTGTTGCATTGAGCAGGGTGTCTAGCCAGTTATTGAAGGGGTTAAGTTTACTGAAAAGATATTTCCCATAAATATGATGAATCCAAGAATGAAACTCCTAGACGGCTGCAGGGGCATATCAAGGGTGGCAAAAAGGTAGATGGGGGTTGACTTCCTTGTAAATCCTAGGCTGTCATCACCTGACTATACTGAGGCATAGAAAGCAGTGTTGAAAGTACTAGTTCTATACTTCTCTGGCACGTTGACATGACTATAAGGACACTACAACAAAAATACAAACCAAAAATGAAATAAACATGGACTAATGGAGAATGTTTTTTCAGCAAGATGCAAAACCTAACAAATTAGCCTTTGCAAACCGCTTACCAATCAAATGAATCTGTGTGAACCTCCACGTCGGAACTCCATCTGTTTTTGAAATGCCAACAAAAAAATGCAAAAACATTGTAAATGGCTTCATGTTCGACCCTTCAAACGCTGTTATAGTAATAATAAGCACATATTACCTGTTTGCACCAGTCAACTCTGACACTTTAACAGCTTTTGAAAAAGAATGTGCTCAGGTTGAAACGTGAAGCCACTAACTATTTTTTTCCATTTTTTTTTAAATTAAAAAAACAGGTGGAGTTCTGACTTGGATGTAATGGGCTAGGCTGGCTTATAGAGAATCTTAACAGTTAACAATTTGGCTTTTATTAAATATTCTACAAAAATACTACAAAATGCTAATCCAATTCAAGATCTGCTTTTCAAAATTAGACACAAAATTTGTCTGCAATGCATTGCTTTTATTTTAAGAAATTGTTTAATAATTACCAGTTGGTAAGATGGTGTACTTACATGTCTACAGCAATTGCCACAGCATTTACCTCTGGTAATGTGGTAATATTGTGTCAAAACAACATATCCTGAACGTGGATCTATGTAGGAATCCTGGCCAGCCTGTAACCATGGTAACAAAGGAATAATGAGTGTTATCATTCATTGTTTGATGCGGGTAAGTAGGAGGAGGATGACCAAGACAAAAATTAAGACGTGAGGACGTTTATAAAGACAAAGAGAAAGTTTGCCATTTTCTGTCCCAGTGTAAATCACCACCCGATTCTATATGTTGAAAATACGTATATAAATGACTGTTTAACCCCAACTCCCTAGGCCCATTTGCTTACACATAACCTGAATCCTTCCTAACTCCCTAGGCCCATTTGCTTACACATAACCTGAATCCTTCCTAACTCCCTAGGCCCATTTGCTTACGCATAACCTGAATCCTTCCTAACTCCCTAGGCCCATTTGCTTACACATAACCTGAATCCTTCCTAACTCCCTAGGCCCATTTGCTTACGCATAACCTGAATCCTTCCTAACGCCCTAGGCCCATTTGCTTACACATAACCTGAATCCTTCCTAACTCCCTAGGCCCATTTGCTTACACATAACCTGAATCCTTCCTAACTCCCTAGGCCCATTTGCTTACACATAACCTGAATCCTTCCTAACTCCCTAGGCCCATTTGCTTACGCATAACCTGAATCCTTCCTAACTCCCTAGGCCCATTTGCTTACACATAACCTGAATCCTTCCTAACTCCCTAGGCCCATTTGCTTACGCATAACCTGAATCCTTCCTAACGCCCTAGGCCCATTTGCTTACACATAACCTGAATCCTTCCTAACTCCCTAGGCCCATTTGCTTACACATAACCTGAATCCTTCCTAACTCCCTAGGCCCATTTGCTTACGCATAACCTGAATCCTTCCTAACGCCCTAGGCCCATTTGCTTACGCATAACCTGAATCCTTCCTAACTCCCTAGGCCCATTTGCTTACGCATAACCTGAATCCTCCAAAATCCTTCAGTAGTAAAGCAAGCACATGACATATGCCGAGCGGTCTAGCGCACCGAACTGAAGTTCTGGTGTTGCCAGCAGCAGGGTGGGTTCGAGCCCCGGTCATGACACTTGTGTCCTTGAGCAAGGTACTTAACCATAATTGCTTCGTCTTTCGGATGGGACGTAAAGCCGTAGGTCCCGTGTGTTGTGTAATGCACGTAAAAAAGAATGCGCCTTGAGCACCACTTAGTTGGTGGATACGTGCGCTATATAAGTCCACACATTATTATTATTATTATTAATCTGTGATCAATACATGTACATGGCCAGGGACCCTCCCTGCATGCATGGAGCAATAAACAGTGTCCACTGACCCAAGCACTGACCTTCCAATCACTACAACAAACATGGATGTACATGTACATTACCATGGAAAGGCAAGTATGCATAATAACCTCAACCCTCCAAAATCCTTCACTTTAGCAAAGAGCATGTAGCATGTAACCTCAATCCTTCAAAATCCTTCACTTTAGCAAAGAGGATTTTGGAGGATTTGGGAAGGTTGGGGTTAATCAAACTATCATGTATAAAACAAAGACAACACTAGGTCAAATCCAGGGAGGTAAAAACAGATAAAATGAGGCAATCAAAACAATCATCGAGTCTTTTATCAACCCTGCTAATGAAAGACAGTTGAGATACGATAATCACAGCTGGGGGAGGGGGGGGGGCTAGCTGTGATTATTGTATCTAATTAGGGCCTTCAACCAATAATAGACATGTGAGATACATGTACGATAATCGCAGCTAGGGTGGGGGGTAGCTGGATTTATCCTATCTCAACTGTTGATCGATCTACAGTTTTGATACGATAATCACAGGGGGGGGGCGTGTTTGACCTGATGACCCTCCTGCATGGATACACTGTATTAAATTGGTCATACGTGCAGTATGATATAATCCGCATAAATTTACGTACTTCGCATGCTTCTTTATGTAATTTGTAAATCTCCTTCTCGTCTGTTGTCAATTTATCCAATGCAACCATCTTTTCATTCACCACTGAAGACAATGTCATTGTAGATGATGATGAAGACATTTCATCTTTCTTACTCGCATCCTCCCCATCTTCCTTCTGTGAATTCTGTCCTAATACTTTGTCATCACTTTCCACAACCATGTTACTTTCAGTTCTAATTGAAGACATTGTAACTCCTAGTCCTATGTTCAACCTCAGCGATGCTATTATTTTCTTAGAAATAGCAATGTTTTTTTGAAAATGCAACATCCCGGGAGAAGTATCTTGAAGTCAAATGAGGATGCACTCCCCAAATCAAGTTTGGTAGATGGCGACTAAGTTGACAAACCTGCATATTTCACAAGGCACCAAGTGAAACGTATTGAACTCCTCTCTGGTTTGTGAAAAACTGTGAACTTTAAAATTGCTGGTATGAATGGAGTAATGACTGTTCATGTCTACTACTACTAGTAGTACTAGTAATAGTAATTAGTATAGTCTATACTGTGTATTGCATGCAGTGCCAGATGGTTATCGAATATCGTATTCTTTGTTTTGCAATAGTCGTCGTGTATCGTGCAGGCTTGTTGATTGTAATCATAGAGCATGATTGAACAGACGACTATTTAATTCATGCACTTTTAATTTTTACTCTTTTTGGCTTGACATTTTCAACCATTCCAAAGTAGGGACATCTGTTTTTCCAAATGTGTTAATGGTTTTGTTTAATTTATCTCAACCGTTTTTAAAAGCTAATTATTTTTTTTCATAAGTGTTCTTTTATTTGTTTTAAATAAAAATTATGTACGTTAACTGTTCTAAAAGGAATTGAAACAACTGAGAAAAAATGTATCATTTTAAGAACACCCCTACTAATGGACCATTCTATTCTGGACTTACAAGATGGCTGAATTCATTGCGGAAAAGATGTAATAACTCGTCCATGGAGAAAGGAAGTTGCAAATTTAACTCTTCTCGAACTACAATATGGGCTGCAGACTCAAGTAAGTCATCTACCATAAAATCTAAATTACAAATATGGTGAAAGTGTGTTAAAACAGAATCCTGTTTGGCAATTTACAGTCGTTTTGCTGCAGAGGTCTAGTCGATTTTTGCTCATTCAATTTCAACATGTCCATTCACCATGATCTCACACACACACACGGAGGGCGTAACGTTAGGATATAACTTATATATTCCCATTCTAGGGCTAGGCTAGGGCCAATACACTGGATGGACTCCCTTCGTATCCTTGCCCTTGGCCCCAATCCCACATGTACGAAAATGGAGTGATTTTTCAACTTTTGATCTGCTAACTATTACGATCAAAAATTTTGTGAATTTATTTAGGTAGGCCTACATGCTGCCTTGGCTAAGTATAGGCATGTCACGCCATTTTTTAAACAGTATGAGACATCTAATCTTTTGACAGTTTTGGAAAGAACTTGTCAAAAGATGGTAAAAGCTTTTTAAATTTTTTAATTTGGCCAAGCGGTCTTCGAGATAGAGCCATTTTAATGTAGCGTGTTTTTCAGAGTCGAATGTCAATATTGACAATTTTGTGACAAAATGCCATTTTCATGTCTCCATTAAACAAAAACAAAACATAAGATGAGCATAATGAGTACTTATTGAAGAAATATACAGTCATTACTTCACAATAAATTCCCAAAAAATGTTTTATGACTTTCAAATAAAAATTAAAAATGACAAAATCTGCCCATTGTGCTATATTTTGTTTTAGTTTTACATGGTCCATTGAAAACAACTAAGTCCACTTCAGATGCCGCGACGCATGCTAAAGTTCTGAACAACGTTGTTGTCGCGCGTCCATTGAATTCCGTGCGTGTGCGTGTCGGCCGGGTCGGTCGAAAATACTACCCTTTTCTTTCGCTTATTTAGTAATGATGATAGTGGAAAATGCAACTTTATTTGACAAAAATGTGAAGATTAAATGTAAAAGATAACTACTCTACATTCGTTTAAGGAAAAATGTACGTTTACATTGTACAAAGTTGGCGGTGAGCTTTTCAATTTACACTAGTAAGACGTTCACCCTGATACCTCGGAAACGGCACCGGATTCAGAGCGCATGCGTTCTAAGCTTTCCATCGATACCAAATGTTCTGACAATTGGTGGCGCCATCACAATTTTTTATACATTTTTGTGAACGGTGTCGGAGGGCCCGTTTTGCGTGTGGTTGGGATCAGAAATCAAGTCGCCAAATTCGAAGTAAAATTCCGATATTTTAAAATTAAGTCACATTCTTAAAACCTCGGGAAAATGATTATCAAACATATTTCACATAATTCGGAGAATAAAAGGTAAAAAAAAAAAAAATTAAGCGGACGAAAAACAACTTTTTTTCAGCCGTTTCATTTTGTTTTCGGTACAGCTCCGGAACTTATTGAACTTTTGGAAGTCAAACGGCGCACGTATGACATGCCTACTAAGTAGCTAACTGAACTACTAATAGTACAGTACTAATAGTAATAGTAGTAGGCCTAGGCCTACTATAAAAATTACTAGGTCATTGTAGGTCTAGGACTAGTAGTAGGAGTAGGATGATCCTATCGTCATGATCGTATGACAAATTGACACGTTATTTGGCCAAGTAGACACTTTTGGCATAAAGTTTACTGTTGTTAGTATTGACTAACTTATTGTGAGATCGGTAATTTTGGTGAAATTTAAATTTTATTATTTTTTTTTTTTAAATGTCAAAATTGTTTCAAAAATTTCATGAAAATGAGATATCCCAGTAAAATGTATTTTATGCCAAAAGTATCTGCTTGGGCAAGGTTACCTGTTTACTAAGTTTTAGGTTGGGGTAGAATGTCGTATCCGACCGCCAATTTTTCTCAATCAATACAACCAATAAAGTAATCTTAGATACCTAGTATAGGTGGAGAACATGGATGATGATGGACATATACTTCAAATTATTCCAGGATATATATTTCATGAAAAATCAGGCATTTTTGGTATACGATGACTTCCTCAGTCATGTCAGCCTGATCTTGTAAACTCCCCAATTAGTAGGGTTTTCAGGTGAAAAATTATTCCTAAACCAATATGCTCAATATTTATATCAAATTAAAGGTCTTGATGAAAGAAATACAATGGTTTTTAAATCAAGAAAATCGGACGAGTAGTTTTTGAGGAATCCTGTTTTATTTAATCAAATATACAATGTACAGCATTCGATGAAGCACGACTGTCCATACACTGTGTACATCCCTAATGACACCAAAACCGTTGAATCAGCCTACACACACCGTGATACACACGCACAGTGTTCGTGCTTGTTTCCCTCATAAGAGCTTTTGAAAGGGTGTAAAAAATACACTCTCCGCTCAAAACTAAACAAAATTACGGCTCAAAACTTTCACATATGATAGAAAAGAGGTGTAAAATTCATTCAGACACCGCTCTTACATGTGCCTTTCAACTTGAAGATTTCACCTCGAAAAAACGGTGTTTACTTTTTATCTCTTCGTAACTTCGGTTGTAGAGTAGCTGTGGAGATCGAGCAAGCATGGGTATGTAAAGGAGCCCTTTGACTCAATAGGGAAACCCGTTTCATGTCAATCACAATGTACTCGGCGCAGAGACAGCTCGAAGTGGATGCCCTCAGCAGAGCGCTGGCAATTTTACGCGCGAATCGCCCGATCTCGGAACACTTCGCGAAGGCTGGGCGGACGAGTGGTTCATTCATAAAAACCTAGGCTTTCGCACGTACATGTACTTCCGATTGCTATTTTATGTACATTGTTGGATAGCTGAAACTATAAGCTTTCCAATGAGCTATTACATGTAAGATTTTGACAGGTAAAAGTAGTTAAAAAAAATTTGATTTAAAATTTTGATGTTTTTTGTTGTGGGCGATGCGCTGTACGTGTGGCGGGCTTCGGTCAAGCATGCACAAACTGAAAACCCTACAATTAGTGACCAACACAGTCATTGTACATGCGTAGTGGCAACTATAATAGGATCCTTCTATTTTCGGAAGGGGAGGATTTTTTTAGAAGGGAAATAAAGTCCGAAAACCATCATAAAAGTGAATTTTAAAGATAGTTTTCGCTTTCTGTACCACCAAAAAACGATAGAATCATTTTTTAACTGGTTAGTGGTTGCAAACAAATTCCAAAAAAGCCCTTAAAAAGTGGCGGTCGGATACGACATTCTTTCCTTAGGTTGTAATAATTAGCAGATCAAAAGTTGAAAACAAAGAAACATCACTCCATTTTTGTACATGTGTGGCTAGGGCCAAGGATACGGAGGGAGTCCAGTGTATTGGCCCTAGAATGGGTTAATGTTATAGTCCGATGATCGAACAGATTGTATGGGACAGTCATCTTACATTTTTTGTAATTTTGTAGAAATTTCCCTTGCTACTTGACATCCCAGACAACCCCACCCCCTTGCCTATATAAATTACCTCTGTGTTGTCCCAGCAGTCTGTTCCCTTGAAGCAAGCAAATTTTTACTAATTGACCTTTATATATTATATTTCTTGATTGAACAATAAGTCAATATGCATATACTAACGTACTATAATAATAATAATAATGTGTGGACTTATATAGCGCACGTATCCACCAACTGAGTGGTGCTCAAGGCGCATATTATTACCCCTGCTCATAAGGCTCATCAGGCTCATCAGGCTCATAAGGCTCATAAATCATTCCTGAAACCATCTCAGCTCCCTGGGGAGTATACAGCTCAATTGCTGCCATTACAGCGCATATAGGGCTAATCAACCAACTCTGCCCACACAGGTACCCATTTAACCCCTGGGTGGAGAGAAGCAATTGTGGTTAAGTGTCTTGCTCAAGGACACAAGTGTCACGACCGGGATTCGAACCCACATTCTGCTGCTAACACCAGAACTTGAGTCCGGTAAGCTAGACCGCTCGGCCACGACACTCCACATGACAGTGTCATCCTTTAAAGGGACAATATCATCATGATCAGAGCAGACTTTCAACAGGGCATGGAATCGGTGTCCTAGTTTTAGATGAACTCAGTGAGTGAAAATAATGTTCCACGAGTGCGCTCTGGTGGAGATAACAGGACGCTATAAGATCATGTTAGTGTGGCTGATGCATAAGTAATGAGCCAGTGACTGCATAATATTAAAAATGATATTTATGTATCAGTTACAGTAGTATGATCTTATCTGTTATCTGTTATCCTGTTATCTATCTAGGCCAGCGGGAAATAATGTAACATACAATCGCCACTTTCTATCCAAATATGGCAAATATCACATGGTCTTTAAAACCCTCCTACTACTAGGGTTGACAATGAAACATTTTAAATTGCTTTATATGAAGTTATGTTGGAATTTTTCTTAAAAGGCTTGGTGAGTAGATGACAGAACACTTTTAATTTAAAAAATCGGTCAAGGTGTTACCAAGTTATGGTCCGATAAAGATTTCAGAATGTGCTGTTTTCCTAGACAACAAATGTCAACAAAGCAACAATAAACAAAAAATGTTTTTAGACCATCTCATTTATTTTATTTACACCTACATGTATCAAGCATCTCAATTCACCTTTTCTTGTATGTACATGTATGTTGCCTATATTTGTCATATCAGTGGGTTTTTTCCAGAGGATACATCACATTATGAAGATATAGCTCACTAAAAAAGCCTTAAAGTGCCAAAACGGGCCTTTTTTAAGCCAAAATCGCAGTAAATTCTCAAAATTTGCATATTTTAAGTATCCTTGTCATAATGATTGTAGAGGATCTTGTGAATCATTTTGCATATTCTGAGTCTTTGTTACTCATATTTAAAGTATATATATGTGTTCCAAGCTGAGAACATTATTGGTTGTTGTGTAAAACTGGCATACATGTAAAATTTGGGCTTAAACACCAAATTTTCCTTTTTTTTTGCTCTGGAGACTAAGTCCGGCTAATTAAATATGCAAAAATGTCATAAGTTAAGTTCTGTCAATCCTATTCAACTCAAATTTGGTCATTGAGTAAACATTTGGATACCAATATACTCAAAGTAAAAGAAAAACGATTATAATAATTTCACAGGTAATTTAGGATCAAAAGCCTTGTTTTTCATTAGCTAATTATATATTCATAAAGTTATAAATAATGACAAGAATTTATAAATCTTGACAATAATTTCAAATCTCCATTGTCCCAGTCCCACTTCAAAGCAAATGCTGTGCATGATCCAGTCAAAAAGTATGAATTTTCACCGATTATTATTATAATTTTTATTTTTTTATTTTTTTAAAATAAATTTCTGTGTGAGGCCAGTGATATTTTTTTAAATCCTTCAAACTTAAAAAAAAAATCATATTTTTAAACTTTATCATAGCTCTTATCTCCAAATTTAATAATCTGTAAAGTTGTTTTTGGGGGTAAAATGCATGGAAAAGTAAAAAAGTTGATTTGCAGTTTCCCCATTGATTTGTGCACTGTGTTTTCTTCCCCATTGTTTATCCTAAAAAAGTGGTTTACAGCACATGCGCTGCACGATCGTATTGCAGACGCTATGCATGCAATCCTCACGCCACAAGTAGCCTACTGCACATGCGCCTTACAATCGTATTGGAAATGCTATAGTTCATGCAGCGTGCACACACCGAATCGGCATTTCTTTCAAATCTTCGGATTAAAAAACCCATAAATTGAGACAAAAAGAAATAATGTATTTACAAATAAAGTCCACTTTATAACATATATGTTAACGTTCAGGAACTTGTAATCACCATCTTCCTGCAAAATCCTGGCAATTTCATGTTGATTTTCGGGAGAAAGTCCGACACTTTTAGCGAGTGATCGTAGATCTCTCTCGCTCGGTCAACTGCATCTTGTGTGTAAAATCTGCGTCACCGTGGCGGTCGTGAAAAATTGCTTCCGTCTGAAGAAAAAACATGCGATTATATATCATATTATCTACTGGAAAATGACGTCTGATTTCATTCCAACTTATGTGGGGATGGATTATCGTTCGTACTTTCGGTTTATGGTGCCGTTTTGCGAAATTGGCATTGTTTTTCAAAGATGTTGGACGGATTTTCAACTGTTTTCTGCACCCCTTCTGGAGGCTTCAGATGCGTTGGTAACGTTGTTTTGAGACAAGCCAGGAGCGCGGGAGGTGGGAAATTCAGAATGCTATTTATCGTATATTTTTTTAATATTTTCAAATTTTTCTTTCGCATTCCAGTAAATAAAGGATTAGATTTTTTTATGATATCAAAAATAAGCCACTTTCTTATGCTTAAAGTCGCTAAATATCAACACAAATAATGCAAATTCTCATGTTGTTACGCCTTGTCTAGTGGGGTCACACGGTTTGACGCGCCTACTACTACTACAAGGGTCAAAAACAGTCAAAATGTTGATATACTTGCCAAGGTATATCTAGTGCACTTAAAAGTCAAACACTGTCAAACCTTACGTGTAGTAAGTACATTTACAGGTCAAAATGAGTCGACCGTTTTTAGACTGGTAAATGCATTGTCTGGTATTGTTCAGGGTGGTCAAAATGGCAGTAACAATCAGTCAAAAACATTTGGGTCAACAGTCAAAAACAGGCAGTTGACTGGTTTTGACCTCTATAGCAACTTCCCACTAAAGTGCAGCTAGTCCAGTGATAGTCCGAGGATAACACATTCCCCACTTTCTCTAACTCATAAATATATGATTTCTCCTTCCCAGAAATAAACTTTAAATAGTACACAAGCCAGGTAAAACTTGTAGCAAGCCATTTTACCCCTGGTACCTGCCTGCTGTAAATATGCCAGCTGCATCATGTACATGTTATAGAGAAGTGAAAGCTATTTTGTGTAATTTGTAAAAGAAGAAATTATGAGTATTCCTTAACCCTAACCACCCCAAATCCTCCAAAATCTTCCAAGGGGCACTTTTTTGGGAAAAATTCAGCACTGTTGGAAACTGGTACTTTCACCTCTTCAAATGGGACAAAATTACTACCTGGCAAGAAGTACAGGCATTTTGAAGATAAGGGCATGTTTCCAAAAGTGCACTGGAGGATTTTGGAGGGTTGTTCTTAAACCCCCTCGACCCCCACGACCCCACGACGTACGCGCGCTCAGAATCATATCATATCCCAAATCAGAATCTGTGTTCGAATACGGCCCCAATTACTGCCCGCTGCACTCCCGTACTACTGAACGTGAACAAACGGAGCTCTTTTTTAATAATCGAAGATCCTATAGGTTAATTGGGGAAAATAACTAAATCCTTTTCTCCTCCAAAAGTCAAATTTTTAAATAGAATAATATAAAATAGGTTATTAAATGAGAAATAATAGTTGGGATTTTTTTCCACGTCCATCAAGTAAAAAATAATGTACATTCGGGGCTGTGCGCGCATGCCAGTTTGTGATGTAATGCTTATTGACCAATCAGGATGCCGGAAAGCCATGCGGCCGTCTTGGAAGCGATATCCTTCTACGACCGTATGAGTTGCAGGAAGAACATTGCCAAAAACTGCGCCCAACTAGCAAAAATCCGACATAAGTATGCAATTTTTTTGATAGAATATGAAATTATCTACTCGGGAATGGTATAATTTGGCTTGTGGCAGCATTATAAATTCATTGATTTCGCGACGACAGGTCGTCATGCAGCAAACAGCGCAACAGGCTAGCGAGCTAGCCATTTTCGAACTCGGGACATAAACAGGTTCCCATTTGGGATACAATTTGATTTTGGCACAGGCCGGCCAGCCATGCGACATGCTTGCGCATGGGCATTGCGAAATACATACATACATTCGTACTGCACTGGTGGTAGTGAATTCCGCGAGTACGTGTGCATCGTTTATATGAGTGTGGGGTTGGGGGTCGAGGGGGTTTAAGAACAACCCGATTTTGGAGGATTCGGGAAGGTTCCTAGCCAGAAGTTAGGGTTAATCCTTAAACCTAACCATGCTAAATGCAATAGAATGCAACTGATGTAAACATCTGCTGGATTTTTTTTGAAGGGAATACAAAAGATCTTGCTGATTGATCTTGTTGTACTCAGCAGGGTTCACACTTGGACAGCTGATGGATGTTTATTTGACCAGGGTGTCCAGCCAGTTATTGAAGGGGTTAAGGTTAATTTGTGGAGTCTGAAGAATGTCCGAATATGAAAAAAATAACTATTTGAAATTTCCATTTATAAGTTCCCTCTGTTCTGCGAAAGAAGAGAGGAAAACATGTACTTACAGACCTGTATTTAACCCTTTCCTTACCATAGGCGACTTTAGTCGACTGCACTCATACCCCCTCTTCCTTACCATAGGCGACTTTATAGTCGACCAAGCTTTCACACAAAAAAACACTCGAGCCTGAGCACAAAGGCCATTTGTTATAAAGCTGTAGTTTTGTCCATGTTCACCCTCCATACCCAAGCTTACAATGGTTGGAAAGAGCAAGATCGGATCTTTCCAATGATGGTGAAATAAAATAAGGTTGCTATTTATGCAATCCCTTCAAACTGGAGTGGAAAGATCCGAAATGCCAAACACCTACGGAGTGCCATGATGTGTTTGTGTACAAAAAAGTGTTTGAGTTTACAGATCACACTGAGGAAACAAAGACCGAGAACTTGGACATTTATTGACCGATCTTAATGTTTTTTGGATTTTATGAAAGGGAATTCAATAAGTAAGATATTTTTTATTATTTATTTTGCTGTAAAATGATATCTTCAAGGTGATAATAGAGTCTGTAAAATTGGCCTTTGAACACAAGATTTCTGTTGTGTAAGAATGTGTGCTTCACGCTTGAGTGGTCAAACAATGCGGTCACCAGAGGTTGTTTATGTCAAAACAATTCGGTACTGAGAGGGTTAAGAGGTTTTTATGCAGAGTTTCACTGGATGGTTTATACTGGTAATTTACCAAACTGGTATAAACCATCCAGTGAAACCTTGTAAAACTCGGTTTAGGGGATATTTTTTGCCAGGATTTTTACACATTTACACATGTACACAAAATTAAGTTCACTAAACGTTTTCAAATTCACAAAACGTGTGAATGCATCCTATTTAAAAAAAGGAACCTTCCATTTCCGTGATATTTGTCCGGTTTGTTTTATTTTCACAAAGTAGGCCCTCTAATAGTATATCACGATTCCCAGAAAGTATTTGATACATTTTAATTTTTTTTTAATAATACAACCAGATGACTAGTATTGCCTCATGTAGATTCTATCACTAGCGCATTAAGCTTTAGTACAGAAGAAATCGTAGGCCTATAGTGATTGTTTTTAATCTGTTCTATTTATCAAAATCCGTATGACCGTATTTTGGATTATTTTCTATACTAGTTATTAGGGCTGTGCTGGGTATTCGGGTATCCGGATACTTGACCGAAACGGTCATTACTCGGTTCCATTTTTTGGTTCCAATTACCCGTAAACGACTTTTTAAAATTAGGACTTAACATTTGAGCGGTGCGAACAGAAATCTGTGACTCTTGAACAATGTAATGTTTACACTTTTACAGACAATTATCTTTAAATTCAAGAGATTGCACTCCAATAAAGAAAAGATCGATTTAAGTATGGTATCCTCTGTATTGTAAAAGTCAATTTGTTACCATTTACAGTACGTGTATTTGTATACCACCGGAGGCATGTTTTCAACAAAAATGAAAACGGGTATCCGGGTATCCGAAGTTTCCTGATTTCGGGTATCCGGTTCCAAAAATATCCGAAAACGCACAGCCCTACTAGATATGGACAATCCGTCTGCGTCATGCTATTTATTGGTGATAATAAATAATCGTTTACATGTGTACACGGTCTGGGTCAAAATGTGTAAACGTTTCGCAAATTAAACAGAAAATGCCAAGCCTAATTTTTACTCAGACAACAATACTGCCCACCTGAATTTGAAAGTATTTCTGCATACCATGTATTCTATTTAAATTCATGAACCATGACCAAAATAAATTTGTAATATTATTATGTCACTGATTTCATTCAGCCAGCTGTCAGTATATTCATAACAACATGAATCATGAGTCTAGTAACATGCTCATTTGTAATTGTAATCTCTGAATCATATTTCACTTTGAAAACAAGGTTGAGATTAATAAGAATATGATAAGTGTTAGTACATATTAAAACTCCTACTGATAGACCATTTGAAACCATTCAAAATTTCCACTTTCAAAAATGCCCATTGGTTTTGTACACACATGGTGATACCATTTGAACAGTGTTGGTAGCAAGCTTTACTACCATTCAAATCCATTCAAATGCATAGAGGGTCCATTGATTCACCACTTAGAAGTATCCAAACAAGGTTTTGTATTAGCTGTAAGAAATACCATTTGGAAAGATCCAAACAAGGTTTTGTATTAGCTGACCTACCATTCAAAACTATTTGGGGAAATCAATACTGTACAGTTATTTCACAATTCAAAACCACAAAAGCGAATGGTTTCAAATGGTGCATCAACTTGTATGAAAAAGGTACCAAAAGTAGGAGGGTTAATAAAGAAAATAAAATATGTTTGGACTATGAAACAACTTATTGGCATTTTCATATATATTATTCTGAACTTTGTACAGTTTATATAAGTTTGCCGTGTAAGCCCAATAATTTTTTCTCACCAAGTTTTGAACATGGTTTTTCTATTTTAATTTTTGGTGTAATTACTACAAACCAACATGGTATTATATGACACTTGTACATGTACATGTTAAGCAATATATGTAAACTGCAGTGTAAAGTACATTTATTTACCAGAATGAAAAACGAAAAGTCTAAATTGTATTATAGGCTAAACACTTGTAGGCCAGAGACAACCACCTCAATGTACACAGTATTCATTAACATTCTGACTGTGATATTGTCCTTGTGGACATGGTGTAATGTCCTTGGTGACAGACAAGGTCAAATAGACAAGGTCAGTGGACAAGGACTCGAGCTGATTCCTGTACATGACATAATAAATTGCACACAGGGAGGCATAGGAAATGATGGAGACCAGGCTAATTTGAGCAGTTGAGAGGGAGAGATGTAGTCACAATTATTGTGTGGTACTGTTCATGTTTTATGTTAGTACAGGGTTTCAAATTAAAAGAACATTGTCATCACGATCAGAGCAGACTTTCAACAGGGCATGGAATCGGTGTCCTAGTTAAAGATGAACACATTGACTGAAAATTACTGGCTCATTTATTCAGCAGCAATGGTAATATGACCTTATCATGTGGGTATTATTTTCAGTCACTGAGTTAATCAAAAACTAGCAGTCCGATTCCATGCCCTGTTGATCGTGTCGATATTGTACCTTTAATTAATTTAGAAAGGTTGACACGAGACACAAAATATTGTCCCTTTAATATTGTTTCAAATCAGGTTTCAGAACAAATGACCTGAAACTGCTGTGTTTAGTATGACACATAATAATATATACAAACACGAATATTTCTGCCTGTGAAAGGTGAGATTGTGGCGATATGGATATGAAAGTAAAATAAACAGATCGTGTAAACTACAATGTCCACAATTATACACTGTTCTAGTAGTCCATGTAAATGCAGTGCTGTATTGATTATGTCACTAAGCCATGCTGTTATTTCTGTGTGAATTAATGCGCTGAATGTACATACATGCACAGGTGCACAATCGATATTGAACTATCGATATTTTCTTCAAATGTAAATAATTTTTTATTTGTCATTTGTCCAATATTTACATGTACAATGTACATCAGATGCAGTAACAGTTTGATTTACTTTCCAAAATACTAAATTATTTGTTTTTATTATTTCTACCATTTATTTTGGTTTTCCACTGACATTTGGTGTTCTTTATTTATCTATTGATAGAGAGAATCCTGAAAGCATCTTCGTTGCATTCTTTGAAGTAGCTGCCCCTGTTGATAAGAAATCAGGTACTGTTCATGTTATTGTTTTTTTCTCCAACAGCTGTGTTTTTTGGATTTTGATGGACTGTATAGCCCAGACAGGGATACTTTGCATGGGGCAGGGTGTCCCAATTCCAGCAAAGTCCAACAGTTGGGTGGTAGTGTTACTGCATGGTGTTGTATTTTGATGGACTCAGTACTGTATAGCCCAGACAGGGATACTTTGCATGGGGCAGGGTGTCCCAATTCCAGCAAAGTCCAACAGTTGGGTGGTAGTGTTACTGCATGGTGTTGTATTTTGATGGACTCAGTACTGTATAGCCCAGACAGGGATACTTTACATGGGGCCGGGTGTCCCAATTCCAGCTAAGTCCAACAGTTGGGTGGTAGTGTTACTGCATGGTGTTGTATTTTGATGGACTCATACTGTATAGCCCAGACAGGGATACTTTGCATGGGGCAGGGTGTCCCAATTCCAGCAAAGTCCAACAGTTGGGTGGTAGTGTTACTGCATGGTGTTGTATTTTGATGGACTCGGTACTGGCTAGCCCAGACAGGGATACTTTGCATGGGGCAGGTGTCCCAATTCCAGCAAAGTCCAACAGTTGGGTGGTAGTGTTACTGCATGGTGTTGTATTTTGATGGACTCGGTACTGGCTAGCCCAGACAGGGATACTTTGCATGGGGCAGGGTGTCCCAATTCCAGCAAAGTCCAACAGTTGGGTGGTACATGTACATGTAGTGTTACTGCATGGTGTTGTATTTTGATGGACTAGGCACTGGCTAGCCCAGACAGGGATACTTTGCATGGAGCAGGGTGTCCCAATTCCAGCTAAGTCCAACAGTTGGGTGGTAGTGTTACTGCATGGTGTTGTATTTTGATGGACTCATACCGTATAGCCCAGACAGGGATACTTTACATGGGGCTGGGTGTCCCAATTCCAGCTAAGTCCAACAGTTGGGTGGTAGTGTTACTGCATGGTGTTGTATTTTGGTGGATTCAGGAAGGTTCTTAGCCAAAGTAGCTAGGGGATTAGGGTTAATATGAGTAATGCTTGAATATATTAAGTTTTTAAATCCAAGCATGGAAAAGTTTGATGAAAATCTTTAGATTTTTTTCCCCATATTTGGTTTTGATGAACATTTTGGAATATTTTCCCCACATTTGGAACTGGGCATGGTTTTGAAAAAAAGTACAGTAGTGAATTTTAGTTGTGATTCAGGTGTTTTTTGAATAGCAAAATAATAAAATAACGCTTCAACAAAATAATGTTTGACAGGACATTTCAAGACTGGTGTATTCCTGAAATTCCATGTAGGATTTGTAATTTGAGAACAAACTTCACTTCTTTATTGTCATTTTAAACTGATGTAATTTATTTGGGATAAAGGTTGAAGCCAAGTGGCTGAGGTTGACATAAACTTGTTGTACGTGTCAGTATTATCTTACTTTACAGCATTACACTGCAGTCACTGTTACCTGAATACATGTATATGATACTGTACTTGTGTATCGATTGTATGGAAGTCATTGACTTCAGTAAATAAATCCTCCAGGGAAAGTTTTAATCAAAGTAACCCATTTAGATTACTCCAGTGCACGGTGTTTTTGTATAACTTTCCCACACATTTATGTTTGTGTTTCACAAGTTATAAGTACAAAGTATACATGTATATAGCTTCCATTAACACTAACTCCCTAGGCCCATTTGCTTACACATAACCTGAATCCTTCCTAACTCCCTAGGCCCACTTGCTTACGCATCACGTACGTTTCCTCCGCCAACTTGGTTTTCCTCATTGTGCAGATCTACAGTTTACCCTTTGTGTTGTACAAGTAACGTCAGATCAGTTTCTTTTTTTAAGCAATGAGGCGCTTATTTGCGTTTGAATAGGCATAATGGTATTGCGTAATTGATTTGCATAGTAGCCTTTTACAAGCAGTGATATTCATTGATGTCCTCTGTTGCTGTCATAGTTTTCAGGAGATTCTTTGGAAGCAGGGTTTTTACAAGAATGCGAATCCCATGGAAGTGAAGCTAACTACCAACTTGAAACCTTTCTGGTGATTACTAGTGTGCAAAGGTTTTGTTTTGGTCAGATTCACGAGTTCGAACCGGTGTAGCCTGTGCTTGATTCTGTTGCAGCAATTGATTAACTGAACCAGCGATCCTGGTGATTTTCGAATAGAGCATAATTCAATAGCTTTTAATCATATCGATACCAATCACTATATAAATATGCCAGAATCGATACTATCTACTTCTGACTTTACCTGACAATGTTACAAAGAAATCAATAAATATTACTTTAAAAAAACTTTTGCACGCCTGATTTTATAATGTGTGTCTTGGGATACTTCTTGTGCACATATATTTCTGGGGTATATATGACAGAAAATCCCGAAAGAGATAATCTGAATGGTTCGTGTTGTCATAGCGTTTGTACAGTATTTTGGCAACACGTCTAGTAGCATCCCCATGTAAGACTATCTCACAGACATTATTATCAATGGCTACGGCTTTCACTGTAGCCTGACAATGGCCAAATTCGAAGCCGCAGCCAGACTATGCGAGTGCAGCATAACCAGCCTGTGAATAAACCAAACTGATACATCCGCAATAATACGTCAACATACGTGGCATAAACTGAATCCTTCCTAACTCCCTAGGCCCATTTGCTTACACATAACCTGAATCCTTCCTAACTCCCTAGGCCCACTTGCTTACGCATAACCTGAATCCTTCCTAACTCCCTAGGCCCACTTGCTTACGCGTAACCTGAATCCTTCCTAATTCCCTAGGCCCACTTGCTTACACATAACCTGAATCCTCCAAAATCCTTCAGTAGTAAAGCAAGCACATGACATGTATGCACACATGTGTTTCTAATCTGTGATACATGTACATGGCCAGGGACCCTCCCTGCATGCATGGAGCAATAAACAGTGTCCACTGACCCAAACACTGACCTTGCAATCACTACAACAAACATGGATGTACATGTACCATGGAAAGGCAAGTATGCCTAATAACCTCAATCCTCCAAAATCCTTCACTTTAGCAAAGAGCATGTACATGTAGCATGTAACCTCAATCCTTCAAAATTCTTCACTTTAGCAAAGAGGATTTTGGAGGATTTTGGATGATTTGGATGATTTGGATTTTGATTTGTTAGGGTTAAAGATGCAGATTCATTGTACATTTTGTGAGGTTATTGTACATGTATGTATTTTTTAACCGACATTTCACCCTGACGTGAAACGATGCTGGCAATTATCAAAGGCATGCCCTAACTGAACAAATCATTTTCTGACAGTCAGTGAATTTTGCAGTCAATTGTAACATGCCTATGATAATTGTACACACATCTATGCATTTGTGATGTTTGACATACATGTATATTGTAGGGGTTCATTATAGTTTAAAATATACACGCTCCTGAAAAGCAAAGAGCATGTAGCATGTAACCTCAATCCTTCAAAATCCTTCACTTTAGCAAAGAGCATGTAGCATGTAACCTCAATCCTTCAAAATCCTTCAAAATCCTTCACTTTAGCAAAGAGCATGTACAGTGTAGCATGTAACCTCAATCCTTCAAAATCCTTCACTTTAGCAAAGAGCATGTAGCATGTACATAACCTCAATCCTTCAAAATCCGTCAAAATCCTTCACTTTAGCAAAGAGCATGTACATGTAGCATGTAACCTCAATCCTTCAAAATCCTTCACTTTAGCAAAGAGCATGTAGCATGTAACCTCAATCCTTCAAAATCCTTCAAAATCCTTCACTTTAGCAAAGAGCATGTAGCATGTAACCTCAATCCTTCAAAATCCTTCACTTTAGCAAAGAGCATGTAGCATGTAACCTCAATCCTTCAAAATCCTTCAAAATCCTTCACTTTAGCAAAGAGCATGTAGCATGTAACCTCAATCCTTCAAAATCCTTCACTTTAGCAAAGAGCATGTAGCATGTAACCTCAATCCTTCAAAATCCTTCAAAATCCTTCACTTTAGCAAAGAGCATGTAGCATGTAACCTCAATCCTTCAAAATCCTTCACTTTAGCAAAGAGGATTTTGGAGGATTTGTGAAGGTTAGGGTTAATTAACATTCAACTGAGACTAGTAATGTGTAACAAGTGGAATCAATTGCTTTATTTGTACCGTCCACAGTGTTTCATATTATTTAATTTATGATGAAATACGTGTCCATCCACTTACTGCTGTGAGTACACGCTAAACTTAGAGGAGTTTACATTTCCCTGAAATTATCAGATCTTCAAATTGCTGGTTCATACTTCATACAAATGCGAAAGCAAAGCACAATTCAGAGATGAAAAGTGCTGATTTCATTGTCCATGTCACGGTTAATCGCTTCACTTACCCCATTCATGTGTAGCATGAACCGGCCTTTTTACGTTTCTTCCTCTTTTGTTAACAAGTGAAAAATGTTTTCTTTATATTTGCCAAGTCTTACGTTCATTATCTTAACATTATTTGCTTTGGTTGAAGCAGTTCCTCTACTGCGGTTTTATGTTCACAGATCCACTTTATTTAATTATATGTATTTGTTTGCAGTGGTATTGAAATACAGTAGTTATCAATAAATGTACATAAAAGAACAGTAACAACTTATCTTCTTGCATTTATTTGGCTAATAAATTTAAATATTCTGAGATAGTAGAACACTTGTTTGGCAATCTATAGGTGGCAGATTCGAATCCGACAAAGGTTAATTCCTTTGTGCATCAAGGATTCGCAATGGAGTTTATGTTTTGTAAATTTGACCATACAAAATTTCCTGTTTTCTTTCAGATGAAAGCACTTCAGACTAAATAATTTGTTTTTTTGATAACAGTGAATTTTGCAGTCAATTGTAACATGCCTATAATAATTGTACACACATCTATGCCAGAGCTGCCAACTCTTCCGGATTCTGCGGAAGACTTCCGTATTTGACGGTAATTTACTTACTTAAAATATATGCAAGGAGGCCTCTCCTTATGGCACCAAAAGGAGAGGCCTCCTTGCATATATTTTAAGTAAGTAAATTACCGTCAAATACGGAAGTCTTCCGCAGAATCCGGAAGAGTTGGCAGCTCTGCTATGCATTTGTGATGTTTGACATATATGTATATTGTAGGGGTTCATTGTAGTTTAAAATATACACGCTCCTGAAAAGCCAGACACGGGTGCATCCTTAAGATGGTGTTGTTTTGTAAATCAGCATTATTTCCATCTTGGAAAAATGGTTAAATAGATTTAGATTTTTGTCAGGAAAAAGGTGAAAAAAAGCAATGAAATCTTTATAGAAAAATAAAATTCAAAGTAAACCAATAATTTGTAGGCCTACAGTTAGGGAAAGCATTGCCAATTGGTTCATAGGTCAAAGATCTACGCACTAGTCATCACTATGCCATGACTGTGCCAATGCTTAAATGAAAGATTTCTGGGCTAATATATGTAGGTCATGATCTACAAGATAATGACTAGACCAATGAGTAACTGACTAGCCACTGACTTGATCCAGTGCTCTTTGGGCCCAGTGTACTGGCTCTGCTTACGGTAAGTAATAAATAAGCACTAACTGAAGCAGAAAATTATGTGCTTAACCCTCCTACTACTACAAGGGTCAAAACCAGTCAAAATGTTGATATACTTGCCAAGGTATATCTAGTGCATTTAAAAGTCAAACACTGTCAAACCTTACGTGTAGTAAGTACATTTACAGGTCAAAATGAGTCGACCGTTTTTGACTGGTAAAAGCATTGTCTGGTATTATTCAGGACGGTCAAAACCAGTCAAAAATGCCCCTGTGTGCACATTTGGGTCAACAGTCAAAAAAGGCAGTTGATTGGTTTTGACCTCTGTAGCAACTTCCCACTAAATTTCAGCAATAGTAGGAGGGTGAAAATGGGGGGAAAAAACAGAAAATGGTGATTGTAAGCAGATTTCCATTTTAAGCAACACCGTGATTGGGCCCATGACCAGTGGTACAGTGTTATAAATAGTGAACCTTGCTTGACATAATATTGCAGAAATACAGGTGTCATTGAAAATGATATCACATGTTTACAAAATAGTCCCTAAAGGTCACACTGCCCTGAGCACAAAATGTACACTGGTCTATGACAAGAAACCATCAAATCTGATATTTTGAGATACCAGCAGAAATTTTTTATTAATTTTAACCCTCCTACTGATAGACAATTTGAAACCATTCAAAATTTCCACTTACCAAAATGCCCATTGGTTTTGTACACACATGGTGATACCATTTGAACAGTGTTGGTAGCAAGCTTTACTACCATTCAAATCCATTCAAATGCATAGAGGGTCCATTGATTCACCACTTAGAAGTATCCAAACAAGGTTTTGTATTAGCTGTACTACCATTTGGAAAGATCCAAACAAGGTTTTGTATTAGCTGACCTACCATTCAAAACCATTTGGGGGAATCAATACTGTACACAGTTATTTCACCATTCAAAACCACAAAAGCGAATGGTTTCAAATGGTGGATCAACTTGTATGAAAAAGGTACCAAAAGTAGGAGGGTTAATCAGTTTATAAGCCAGGATTTGAAAATATGGCGTCCAATTTTTTTAATTCTTTGCAAAACAGCGTGCCCAAATATTTAACTTCAATACTTTGGCATGTGTTTTACAAATAAAACAGGGCGTCTAAAAGACACCCAAAGGTATTGCTGGCTAATACTATGTTTGCAATACATGTAAGGCACTAATGCATCTCAAATCTTATTCATCTGAAAAATAAAAACATTCTTGATTCAGAGAATTATTTGGAGAAGTACAAAATGTACAAACTCTCTATACAAATACACACACTTTTGCCCGGCAGGGAAATCACCATGGTACTCTAAAGTTCACGCAAAGTATAAACAAGTCACATGGTTTATAGCTCATTTTCATTCACAGCAATCAGGAAGTCCAGTGGATGTGGTATAACAGTTGGATGAATTGAAGCTCGCAGGATATCCATATTGTGGTTTACTTGTCGTACCCAGTTGACATGGAAATGATTCATTCCTATTGCATGTGCATGTACACATCTCAATACCTCAACCCAAACTAAAAAGGCAATGAAATCCCATTGTGTCAACCAGACGTGGCTGAAACGTTTACCTGCATACATGTATGGATATTATACAAATACATGTAATGGAATGAAGTTGGTGATTTAATCCTCCTACTGTACTTATGGTACCTTTTTCATACATGTACAAGTTGATCCACCATTTGAAACCATTCGCTTTTGTGGTTTTGAATGGTGAAATAACTGTGTACAGTATTGATTCCCCCAAATGGTTTTGAATGGTAGGTCAGCTAATACAAAACCTTGTTTGGATCTTTCCAAATGGTAGTACAGCTAATACAAAACCTTGTTTGGATACTTCTAAGTGGTGAATCAGTGGACCCTCTATGCATTTGAATGGATATGAATGGTAGTAAAGCTTGCTACCAACACTGTTCAAATGGTATCACCATGTGTGTACAAAACCAATGGGCATTTTTGAAAGTGGAAATTTTGAATGGTTTCAAATGGTCAAACAGTAGGAAGGTTAATACTTTTTAAACATTAAAAAAAAAAAATTACCCAGAAATGAGAAATACGACGTACATTTTGACTCGAACTTTTCACATATTTTGCACAAAATAGTATAATTAGTTAGATCTTACTAAGAGCTTTCTTAATCTTGTTTTCTTGTAGGACATGTAATGTGTAGTTATTATTGTATTTATAACCTTGGTTGGCCTTTGACATGTATGTAAAAGGCTATTGTCTGATTTTCAACTCCTCATTCAACTACTCACATTTTGCACAGTATACATTGTGAGATTTTACCAAGAGCATGTCTTAATCCTGTATCCTTGAAATGCATGTACTGTGTAGTGATTATTGTGTAACCCTGGTTGGCCTTTTGTATGAATGACTATTGTCTGATTTCCAACTCCTCATTCAACTTGTTTGTTTATTTTTTTCCAGCACCACAAATCGTTTCCTCGTACCCCGCAGATTTTGATGATATCGGTGTTACCAAAGAGCTGCCAAAATTCTGCTTTCCATGTGACCTCAGTAGGTGGGTTGATCCAGTAATATTAAAAATAATGATATTAATATTATCATTATATTAGCATGCAGCAGCCATCTTGGTTATTTAATGCACTCTTCTATGGAAATCAAAATGAGGCTTATGTCTGAAATGGACTGGTACAGTACCTTTCAAATTCTGTTTTTTCCCATGGTGATTTCTTATGGGCAGTCAGGGACCTGAATAAATGTATCGAACAGACTCTTGAAATAAGTAAAACTTGTTGCTTAGCATGGTGAAGAGGATAAGTAAAGACTATTTGTGGTGACACCATGTGAATCTCCAGTTCAGAATTAATTACTACTCAGTTGAGAATTTCACATGGTTGTCACTGCAAATAATCTTTACTTAGACTCTTGAAATGATATTCATTCTGTAACATTTATTTCAATGCTGTCATTCATTACAATATGCACAATCATGTAGAAAATTACATAAGTAATACATTAATAAATTAATTGATAGATATTATGTACACAGTGATTTAATAGTAAGCAACAAATTAATGACAACACTTAGGAATAAGGTTAAGCGAAATGCTTTTGTGCCCTAACCTATGGACAGACAAACAACAACCAAGGTACCGTAACATGGACAGAGGACAAATAAATCAGACAAGACAAGACAAGTGTGAGACAAGGCCAGATAAATAGTTTACAAATTACACCTTAATTTATGAATACGAGTCTAGGAACTGAGCTCTTAAGTTTTTCACAAAGACAGATAGAGAGGGTAATGATTTAAGAGAATCATCTAAACTATTCCAGTATGAAATGCCTCGATGAACAACACTATTTTTAGACATTGACGTTCTGTTGAATTGGACGAACAAATTTCCCCTAGCGCTACTTCGAGTATTATATGCATGAATGTTCGATGTTAAAGTAAAACAGGAATTCAAACAAGGAGGGAGTAAGTTATGGATACATTTATACATGAATTTTCCCAAGTGCAGAGATTTCTTTCAACATTTTGCATTGCATCATTTTTCAGAAGAAATATTCCTATGTGTGTATGAAATACTAATTTTGAATAGAATTTTGATGACCAAATTGTGAATTTTGAGTAGCATTGATAGTATGCTTTACAAGCAAATACATTCACTGGTAATAGGGTCATATCTTTGAGATGAGACATTTAGCCATGGGAACCTGTGTAGAAAGATCAGTGGAAACAAGGACACTTATTTTGACAGAGTGGGGGATTTTACCATGGCGATACCATTATAGAATGACTAATCATAGAGCAACGTCTTTGCTCTATGGACTAACCTACTATGAGTCATTCCTGTCTTAGAATGGTTACTTTATTCTGCTACATATTCTAAATAAATTCTGTTTATTACTTCTGCAGTGTTATTGTGCACACGTCATTTACACATATATTCAATTTGTTGTACTGTTTTTTGTTGAGTTACCAAAAGTTATGAACTTTAACCCTAACCACCCCAAACCCATCAGACTCATACAGAAGGTTTTGTTGGATTTTGTTTGGTTGAGTACCGTGAACTTAGCTAAGCTGTTGGACTATGATTGGTTGAGTACCAATGGCATACAGTAATGCTGTTGGATTTTGATTGAGTGTGGAAGGTGGTTCTACTAGCATGCAACATTGTTGGACTTTGACTGAGTGGGGAA
Organism: Zoroaster sp. YZ-2022; assembly: GCA_029582265.1. NCBI lineage: Eukaryota > Metazoa > Echinodermata > Asteroidea > Forcipulatida > Zoroasteridae > Zoroaster > Zoroaster sp. YZ-2022. The sequence continues at coordinate 28,156,190 of CM055835.1, read as the reverse complement.
AGTGTGTGTATGCATGGTGTATGGTACTATTGGCATGCAACGGTGTTGGACTTTGACCATGTTGACTGATGAGTGGGGAAAGTGTGTGTATGTTATGAGTGCATTGCTTGGTTCACTGGGTACACTGTGACCTCTTGTAATAAATAACATGTTCATCTTGTGTAGGTGGGGAGGGGTGTGTATGTAGTTAAGTGCTTTGTTTGGTACACTTTATTGCTCTATGCTCTAATTATGGACAACCTGCTGTAATAAACAACTGATAAAGGCAAGTATTGTACTTAGGTATGCTTGGCATTGTATCTAACATCATACAACTAGAACCTACCATTTATTCCATAGGGTGTTTTAGTTTTTGTATAGTTAAGTTTTTTTAGCCTGAAAACAACTGTTGGATTATGATGGGTTGAGTACTGTGTGACTCGAATGTTCAAACTTTACTTTGGGCCATGTGTCCCCACTCAATCAAAATCCAACAGCTAAGGGCCTGTTGGAGTATGATGGGTTGAGTACTGTTCCTGTAAGTGTACTGTTTGAGTTTGATGGGTTGAGTACTGCAGGCTATGGAGGGTTACTACATGGTGTTGGAGTTTGTTAGGTTGAGGTACATGTAGCATGCTAGTGGAAATGCCGGGGTGGGGGGGGGGGGGGTTAGGGTTAAAGGGGAGGTATAACATTACTAACCCATATATGGATGTCTTCGTTTTTAACCGTTGAACATTTATCTTGAAGTGATTTGATTGGACATTGTTTCATTAGCTGCATTCACACGATTGTACCGCGATAGGTCCATTGTTTTATGCATATTATATTACTGTGAACCTGATCAAAATAATGTCAACAAATTAACAAAAGTGGAAAGAAATATACACAAATTTTATTATAAAATCTTTACAAAATCAAGTTTGAAAAGAAACAAAATTATGTTATCACTCCATCACTCCAAAGTATACACTTTTGGTATGTCTATAAATGCATCAATACTTTAACTGAAGGTCAACAAGAAAACAGTGAAAATGTATTCAGATTGTTCGAATTCAATTTCTGTTTTCGGATGATAGAAATTAATTTTAGAAATTATTTCACAAATTTCACTAAAACAATAGCACCTCAGACAGAAATATTTCAAGGGATGTTACCATCATCAACTTAAAACCAATTAAGTTTTATGTAAAATTCTGATTATTTATGTTTTTCAAGATTACCAATAATGGCTTTAACATGATATTGATACATGTCTGATTGTAGGGCTGTGCGTTTTCGGTTATTTCAGGAACCGGATACCCGAAATTTGAAATCTTCAGATACCCGGGTACCCGTAAAAACATAAATACTCCTGAATGTATAAAATAACCAATGCGAACACAAGTTTCAAACAAAAACCAGCAAGTATGTGAAAGGTTGTCGGCAAATTTTACTTCTTAAGCCTTCATTCAAAGTAGGTATATTGGCAGATGTTCACTTTTCCCAATCCTTCTATTTTGCAGATATAATCCAGCAGGCCAACTCTTTACTTTTGTACTTACTGGACTAGACAATAAACAGAGATTTGGATTCTGTAGACATCCGCCCGGAGCCCAGACATGTCTTTGCATACTAAGGTATGTCTTTTAAAGGGGCAGTGTCGTCCCGATCAACAGGGCATGGAATCGGAGTGCATGTTTTAGATTAACTCAGTGACTGAAAATAATACCCCACATGATAAGGTCATATTACCGTTGCTGCTGCATAAATGAGCCAGTAATTTTCAGTCACAATGTTCATCTTAAACTAGGACACTGATTCCATGCCCAGTTGAAAGTCTACTCTGATCGTGACGATACTGCCCCCATCAACATATCATGCCATGTGAATCCTTAGTTTTCTGTTCCGTAGTTTTTGGTTTCAAATTTGTATGAATGCTAGCTTTTCCTAGTAGGATTTCAATAATTAATTATAAATAAGTTACTTCAAGAAGTAATTGACCTGGATATGAATAGAGAATGAGTTTATTTGGGTGATGAGCATATGACCTATCCACTGATAATTCTGTTGATAATGTCACTTGAAAGGTTTTTGTCTCTGAGGTTTTCCTAGAGACAGTTCTAAACAGCTCCATTTTTTTGTATCCGTACATCTGAAAAGTTTAATTTGAAGATGTAATATGTTTTGATAAAAAATGAAAAAAAATTGTTATACAGACAAGCCTTCACATGTTGTAAAGCTGTTAAACATTATGTCTGGAGTTTCTGTTCCAGCAGACCTTGAAATGAAGGCAGGATGTTTAAGTAATAGTCGATAATTACAATAATTTCCTTTTTTTTACTTGACCTAGTTATTTGCCGTGGTTTGAGATATTCTACAAGATTCTCAACCAGATGGCTGAACTCAAACATCACAACAATGTAAGCACTGATATAATGTATTCATTTTATTTATTTGTTTATTTAAGTGATAAATAATGTAAGGCCATTAGGCCCCCCCTCTGGTTTCTGGTCACAAGTCGGCTTCAAAATCATTGCGGTGATGCCCTTTTTTTTCCCTTTTTCCCCCTTTTTTTCCCCTTTTTTTTGCCAACTAGTGAAATACGTGAAACATGTATACGCGGTTATTGGAACCAGACCATATACATAGTATGGTGGCTAAGATAGCCCTCACAAATCAGGCAAATGTTCATACCCCTATGTGAAAAAGTCATTTAACCAGTTCGCGTCGGCAATAAAAAAGTTTTTCTGGGCCCCTGTGGCGGGTTTCTTTTTCCCACACACACATTAATGGAAGCTTCCACAGCGGGTGGCCGGCACTTCCGAGCATGTCACCGTGCACGCATGGCTGAACCGAGCATGCATACAAATAATCCGGAGTTTCCTGTGGCATGTTTAGACGCTCTCCGATCCGTGGTGCTAAAAAAAATTGCGTGTATACACGGCATCCGACGCGAACTGGTTAAAACACAGCACGGCAGAATTCCAATCAATCCAGCAATTTTGGCTGCAATTGGACATAATTTCATGGCCATAAAAAAAGAAAATGCTGATGTCCGGCTCTGAGGTGACCAGAAAGACCAGAAACTGAACTTCTTTTTTTTGGGCCTTAACTACTATCTTGATAAATCATATAAGTAAAGACTAATTGCGGTGACACCATGCAGAAATTCTCTTTTGAGTAGTAAATAGTTCTGAAAATGAAGATGATCAGAGCATACTGATCGAAACGTTGAGTTGTAATCAACCGGTTCTTTTCAGAACTATTTCAGAACTACTAAAAAGAGAGTTTCTACATGGTGTCACCGCAGTCTTCATTTGGATAGGCAGGCTTTCGAGCCACAGTGTTTAGGTACACTTTTGTCTATCCTGGCCGGCTTAAATTGGTTTTTTCTTCTATTTGTATATAGGGGTACCGTATATATATTTTGTTGTTTGTTTCCTTTAACTTGTATTGTTAATTGTTATGTTCTATTTTTTCTATTGTATTGATTCTTGGCTGAATAAATAATAATAATAATAATAATAATTTATTCTTTTCACCCTGCAAACCTACAAGATATATAATGTGAACAATTAACAAATCAAAATTCTAATTCTATTTTGAACTGTTTATTTTCCAGCATGACACAGTAGATCAGTTGGTAGTAAAACTGTTTGAGGCAGAGGTTCCCCACGCCTACAAACAGTTTCATATCTCTATACCAGGGGATGTTCCAGTGGTGAGTTATGTACCAATTTATGTCCCTCCCACTCAACCCCTATTGACCCCTCTCCCCCATATTCAAGACTCTCCATTCTACTCCTTCCTTGTCCAACTATCCCTCTCACATATTTCTGGACCATTCTTTGTCCTTATTAGCCCAACACATAACTTAATAACCTGCTGTTATTTCTTGGTAAAATACCAACGAGAGAAAAGATGTGACAACAATTGTGTGTGACGCATATTATCACATAAGCCACAACAACATTCTGAAAGAATCTAAATAACAGGCCTTTGATTTCTCAGGATTGTTTACAAAGAGAAGTAGCCACCAAGGAAAGAAAGAAGTATCTTGTATTGTGTCCAAACCTCTAGTTTCTTGTTTATGGGGATGTGGAGAGTCTGTAAATCCTCCAAAATTAAACATCCAGATGGTTCAGGGGGCTTTGTCTTCTAGACCAAAGGGAGAACCGAGCCCGTTTCCCATTTTTCAGGATTTTTACTTTGGTCAAATCAAACTCCTGAAATAAATAATTAAAATTGCATTTTACCAACATTTCCCAATTCTCAAAAGTATGTTTTATTTTCCCTACATACTTCACTTTGAAACCTTTCTCTGTGATTTTTTTTCTTCTTTTATTTAAAATTAAACTTCCAAAGTGAAATTGTTCCTAGGAAGAGTATGGCTTTCAAGTCATTTCTGTTTTATATTTGACAGCCTTGTTTTTAAAATAAAACTTGTGGTAGTAAAGTCATTACATTGATCATCATACTTGTTACTTTTAAAACGATTTAACTGGTTTCAGAGAAGCAATTCATAGTTGAGTACATTTCTTTTCAATGGTCATACTATTTTATTTGGTTTCAGGAAGTAAAGTTCACTGGTCCAGACAGCAAGTCCTTACCTAGAATACCTGAACATGTGAGTCATATGTTTCTTGTTATTTACCAAGATATAATTATTATGATTTGTGACAAAGTGAGTGTTAAAGAAATTTGTTCACTTTTAGAATTGTTGAGGTCAGTACAACAAGGACATTGTCATCTTCAGATTTGTTACCAAACCACAAAATACGTGCCAATGTCTTCTGAAATAAGACATTTAACATTCCTACTATAGCTGTGCTTTAGTGGCAAATAGCCACAGAGGTCAAAATCAGTCAACTGCCTGCACACATGGGCATTTTTGACTGGTTTTTACTGTCAATTTGACCACCCTGAACAATTCCAGACAGTGCTTTTACCAGTCAAAAATGGTCGATTCATTTTGACCTGTAAATGTACTTACTACACGTAAGGTTTGACAGTGTTGGACTTTTAAGTGCACTAGATATACCTTGGCAAGTATATCAACATTTTGACCCTTGCAGTCATAGGAGGGTTATGGGGTGAACTAAAGTGACAATTTCTATTGATTGGCATTGTGACAAAGGCTTGTTTGACGGCTTGTAATACACAAAAACAGCTTTGGTTACTTCAGTCTAATTTTATAAGAACAGGTCACATTCATGATTTCTTGATCAAAGAAAGGAGAAACTAATGTATGTCTTTACCTTGTGATGATTTTGAAATGCTGAATATTTCTTATTCTTCACAGAGAAATATAACAGAATACTTTAGTGCAGTCAACCATACCAACATGATGATACTTTTTGCTAGGTAAGAAAAAAACTGATGTTAAGATCGCAATATTTCATAGTTTTCATGCTTTTCTTATTGTTAACCAAATGGTGTCTGGTATTTGGGAACATTATGCACATTGAATTATAAATGATGTCAACAAAATACTTTAAAAAAAAATCTTTTATGAAATATGCAAAACAAGTTACTTAGGGAGAATTTGGTTACTTTATAAGCCTTCAAAAACAAAATTGAAAAAACTTCACTGTGCATATCAAATTCTTTCATGCAGTCAGTTCAGAATTATATTTGACTTAACCCTAACCCCTGAGGTATTCTGGCTAGGAACCTTCCTGAATCCTCCAAAATCCATCAGTGCACTTTTGGAAACATGCCCTTATCTTCAAAATGCACCATGCATTTTCGTTGATCTTTCATATTCAGTACTTACGGCCTATACTTCTTGCCAGGTAATAATTTTGTCCCATTTGAAGAGGTGAAAGTACAAGTTTGGAATAGTGCTGAATTTTTCCCAAAAAGTGCCCCTTGGAAGATTTTGCAGGATTTGGGGTGGTTAGGGTTAAGGCAAGTTCATACTTAATGCAACTTGAATGGGGAGCAAATTGTCAAGTCAAAACCTTAGATGTGTGCGAACGATTGTTCAAAATTGAACACATTTCACTCCGTATGGGCTTAGGTCAAATTTTACAGAAATAAACATTTAACTAGAATATCAATAGTTTGAACATTTTTTTTTTTTCAACCATCTAAGTGAGTTAACACTGACAATTGTATATTGCATATTTGCAGTCTTTTAAATGAGAGGAGGGTGTTAGTAACTTCAGAAAAACTCAGTAGGGTAAGTAATTTTCCTGAAAATGTTATCTATTCATATAATAAATTAGTAGTAAATTACCTGTGTTTGTTTTGTATTCATGTGGATACAGTGTATACTGTGCTAAGCTTTTGTTGTTGAAGAGCAAAAAATCAAATCAAATTGTCAATGGCCCTGATGGAAGAATTCCATAAATTAATATAAATTGCAGTACCCACGGCCTGTTATCATTGGGTATAAAGCTCGATGGTTAAGAGATTTGTATGTCTGTAGGAGGTTGTGGGTTTGAGTCCTGCCGGAGTCGATGGCTGTTTTTCTCACAAAACAAACACTGTATATTTCATGCACCACATCAGTTAGGGAAAGCAGACACCAACTCCCTGCTTCTATATTATCAAACTTCCCTCAAATCACCCTCAAATCACCACGTTTTGTTGCTTAAACCCTCCTACAATCAGTGAAATTTTTGAAACAACCTATTCAAGCCACTCCAAGCCATTAGCTGTTGCTAGTGGCCTCCTATGGTTACCCTTCTGTGCACTGTCACACCACTGAGATTACAGGGTAAGGTGGTCTCCCATTGATACATTGCAGGCCATACTATTATGTTCAAACATTTACAGTGGCCTTGGGTGGCACACAGTTGATTTTGTAAGATTACTGGAAAAGGACAGCAGGCTTGTATGTACTAAAGGTTGGTGAAGAATATGTTCAAAATTTAGTGGATCGGAGTGGCCTCCATGTGTAGGAGGGTTAATTTTGCATGACATAACCATATTTCTGCTTGTGTTTTGTAGTTAACAGCAATTGTACACGGAGCTGCATCTTTACTGTACCCCCTCTATTGGCAACACATTTACATTCCAGTAATGCCAGCTCATCTAATAGACTACTGCTGTGCTCCGATGCCATTCTTTGTCGGTGTTCATTCCTCTTTCATGCCAGTGAGTTTTATTCTCCTTCATCGAGTCCAATTTAATAAATTGTCGTTTTCCATTGCTGGATACATCGCTTTGCCTGGGTGCTGTTCTCAGTCAGATCAAACATGGTTGTGTTGCCTGACAGTTTTATACGCATATCCATACAAACATTTATCTACAGCCATGTCATTTTTTTATTTTTGGAAAACAAAACAAAATGAAAAACCTTCAAACTCATGATTTGCTTTTGAGACTGACTTCCCATTCCTTTCTCATTGTTTACGTAACTCTGAGCATGAGCACGATATTAAGAACAATGGGAAAAGAACCAGTAATTCTGCTGCCCTCTAGTGTCTCAATAGTCTCCCGTAGAAATTTACCATAGAGCGGCCATTTTGGTTTTCTAAAATCAAAGTGAGACTCAGGTCCAAAATAGATTGGTGCTTTTCAAACTATTTTGTTTTTATTGAAGGATTTTAAGTACGAGTTTCTCACCGGTTCTTCTGGGCATGTTTCAAAAGTGGTCACTGTAGGGGTCAAAAATGAAAAGTCCCTAAAAAATAACGATATGTGTTAGATATTCAAAGCTTATACCCAAAATTAACATGAAGAATTATTGTTGCTCTACTTGATATGTTACCTTTTAACTTTTTTACTCCTTTAAGTGGCGATAAAATTAAAATGTCTTCTTCAGATTCCTGGAAAAACTCATTTCTATCGATTCCATCCGACATGCTGACATTTTCAGCAAGACAAAAATTTGAGTGAAAAAATAATATCCTTTGCCATTATTGACAGTCTGTGCTGTACACTGAATAAAAAACTTAACATTTAATCCTCAATAACAAATTTAGTGCACTTTTCTATCAAATTCCGTCCGACATGATTTTAAACACTTTTGAAACGAGCCCTTCTCAGAACCAACAATTATTACAATTCCTAAGACATTGTTTACATGATACTACTGCAAACCTTACTTCTGTTCTGTTTTTCATGATTTCAGTTTTATGTTTGGACAATCAAAAGCTAGCGTCAGTGGGTAGGTGGCCTCTTCATCGACGGCCCACTTTCATAGAGCTACTTAGCAGAAAATGAAGTTTTGCTGAGCAGATTTCTTTGGTTACCAGCCAAACTGTCATAATAATAATAATAATAATGTGTGGACTTATATAGCGCACGTATCCACCAACTAAGTGGTGCTCAAGGCACATATCATTACCCCTGCTCATAAGGCTCATAAATCATTCCTGAAACCATCTCAGCTCCCTGGGGAGTATACAGCTCAATTGCTGCCATTACAGCGCATATAGGGCTAATCAACCAACTCTGCCCTCACAGGTACCCATTTAACCCCTGGGTGGAGAGAAGCAATTATGGTTAAGTGTCTTGCTCAAGTGTCACGGCCGGGATTCGAACCCACATTCTCCTGCTAACACCAGAACTTGAGTCGGGTATGCATTTTGGTTGGTAGTCTGTTTTACATTGCTTAGCAAAAACATGTTCTGCTTATGAATTTGGCCCCAGGTGGCCACTGTAGCATGTTAATATGTAGCCTAGGTAAAACTTGTAGCTTTGCATGGTGAGGATGATAAGTAAGACTAATTGCGGTGACACCATGTGGAATCTCAATTGAGTAGTAATTAGTTCTGAAAAGAACTGGTGGTACAACTCGACGTTTCGATCAGTATGCTCTGAACTACTCAATTGAGATTCCACATGGTGTCACCGCAATTAGTCTTACTTAATATGTAGCCTGAAGATCTTACGTCATGCTTTGAGCTAGAGGCACGTGAATTACGCCAGATCCTGGCCGTGCGTCCGCCATGTTTTTCCCGATGCTGAACTTTGACCTTGGTTGGTAGCTAGCGCGCAAGCCTCAAAGTGTGACATCAGATCTTCAATGCAACGTATCCAATGAAACCCCTTGAATGGTATGCCTGGAGCCTGTCTATATCCTTGATATAGGATGAAGACAGGGGACTAGTCTAGTTAATATGTTGATCCTTGTAGCAGGGATAATGCTCAGTTTGAATGCATCTTATGAGGGAAATTAATTTTCTTGAATTTCAGCAAGTGAAGAGGATGGCACTAGATGAAGTTGTGATTCTCAATGCAGACACAAATATAATCGAGACTCCGTTCGACGATCTGCAAGCGTTTCCATCAGAGGCTGTGAGTAACTCCTCTCATTTTTGTCACTTTGTGAAAGAAAAGTAACCATAAATATGTCTTCAAATACTTTTTTTATGTTTTATTTCTCACCACAATTTACAAATCAAAAAGATTAAAATATAATACAGAAAAGTCATTAAATATATATCGCCAGTGTTTGGCTCTAGAGACCAAAAAAAAAGAATTTAAAAAACGAATTTTGAAAGACAATATAGTTATTAAACGGACAAAAAAAAACATGAAATTCGAATGTCAAAAACTGAAAATAAAAACGATATTTGACCAGATTGTGTCGGAAGCCGTGTACACACGCAATTTTTTTTTGCACCACGGATCGGAGAGCGTCTAAACACGCCATAGGAAACTCCGGAATATTTGTATGCATGCTCGGTTGAGCCACGCGTGTACGGTGACATGCTCAGAAGACGTGGCCACGCGCTGTGGAAGCTTCCATTAACGTGTGTGTGGGAAAAAGAAACCTGCCACAGGGGCCCAGAAAAACTTTTTTATTCCCGACGCGAGCTGGTTAAAAGGCGCTTGACTTTGATTAACAGCCGCGCTTGGCAATCGGATGACTGCACACACCCTCAGCCGTTATGTACAATAAATTGTGTGATCACATGCAACCCAAGGCTTAAAACAGTGGGTTAGCACTTTATAAATATGAGTTTTTATTTTACTGGTACTAATCCTTGATGGATTTTTTGTTCAATATCTCAAATAATAGCTTATAACTTCCTTAACTCCAGAAAATATCAATTAAACATTTAAATATATTTTTTACTATAAAATCAGCCCAAAAACGGGTGATATATCTTTCATATCAAAGAAGATTATAATTGGGCAAAGAATGAAATTAAAATGACAAAAAGATTGTGTCTGCCAATAAACCATGTTTACTTGTATACAAATAATAAAACCCACGGTTTGTTCTATCAATATATCTATGTGTTTGACCTTACTGACTAACTTCTTAATACTGACTTCTGATAATTGTAAACAGACAATTTATGGCCAAAACCAATTTTGAGTTAAGCACAAATTGAGTTTTCTACAAGTTTATAATTTGTTTCCATTTTTTTTTATTAACTCTAACCATCCTAAATCCTTCAAAATCAACCAGAGGATTTGAATGATTTTGTAGGATTGAGGTAGGATTTTAAATTCCATTGACTTAGCCTATCAAAAATCAATGATGTATATCAATTGATTTTAAAGGATTTGAAATAGTACGGATCCTGCATAAAATCATATTGGTTGATTTTGAAGGATTGAGGTAGCAGGGATCCTCCATAAACTCATATCAGTTGATTTTGAAGGATCGAGGTAGCAGGGATCCTCCATAAACTCATATCGGTTGATTTTGAAGGATTGAGGTAGCAGGGATTCTCCATAAACTCATATCGGTTGATTTTGAAGGATTGAGGTAGCAGGGATTCTCCATAAACTCATATCGGTTGATTTTGAAGGATTGAGGTAGCAGGGATCCTCCATAAACTCATATTGGTTGATTTTGAAGGATCGAGGTAGCAGGGATCCTCCATAAACTCATATCGGTTGATTTTGAAGGATTGAGGTAGCAGGGATCCTCCATAAACTCATATCGGTTGATTTTGAAGGATCGAGGTAGCAGGGATCCTCCATAAACTCATATCGGTTGATTTTGAAGGATCGAGGTAGCAGGGATCCTCCATAAACTCATATCGGTTGATTTTGAAGGATTGAGGTAGCAGGGATCCTCCATAAACTCATATCGGTTGATTTTGAAGGATTGAGGTAGCAGGGATCCTCCATAAACTCATATCGGTTGATTTTGAAGGATTGAGGTAGCAGGGATCCCCCATAAACTCATATTGGTTGACTTTGAAGGATTGAGTCCGTTACCAGTGATGAGTATCAAGGGGGTTAGGGTTAGTGAAGTGAATTTACTAACTTAGTGGAATGTAGCTTAAGCAAACATCACCAGGTCTGCACAAAATTCTCACTTAACTGAAGTTGTTGTTTGTTAAAGTGATTCATGGTTGCAATGCTGATACATAAAATAGCTTGGAATAATAAAATGTTCATTAACCCTCCTACAATCAGTGCAATTTTTGAAACAACCCATTCAGGCCACTCCAAGCCATTAGCTGTTGCCAGTGGTCTCCTATGGTTACCCTTCTGTGCGCTGTCGCACCACTGAGATTGCAGGGTAAGGTGGTCTCCCATTGATACATTGCAGGCCATACTAACCCTCCTACAATCAGTGCAATTTTTAAAACAACCCATTCAGGCCACTCCAAGCCATTAGCTGTTGCCAGTGGTCTCCTGTGGTTACCCTTCTGTGCGCTGTCGCACCACTGAGATTGCAGGGTAAGGTGGTCTCCCATTGATACATTGCAGGCCATGCTAAAGTGTGGTTTGTGATAGTGGCATTGCAGTGTACCAGAATATCAAAATGTTTAAGAGCCCACCTTTGCCAAAGCATTTCTGGAAAATTTGAAACAAGTTTAATTTCTGTTTAGATCCCTTGATCATGAAACTTGAATTTAAGCAGGCAGTCCGATCAAGCCATCATGAGAAACTTAAAAAAATGAAAAACAATTACATTCCTGCTCCTTCAGGTCAGTCAGCTGAAGAAGAATCTGAAGAATAGTTCTCTCTTCGTCGGAGACGGAGTAGCCAGGTCCTTTCTTAAGATTCTCGTCTATCTACTTGGAGGCTACAGAGAAGCACTCAGAATTAAGACTGTAAGTACCTGTTCTTTGTCTTGGATTAGCATCATCAAAGCCCTCTAACCTCCAGTTTATTTCAGAACTAATTACTACTCAATAGAGAATTTCACATGGTTTCACCGCAATTAGTCTTACTTATCCTCTTCATCATGCAAAGCTACAAGATTTACAAAGCCCTCAAGCTATTAAAATTCATTCATTATCTAGCCGATATGGTACCTTTGTGATGAGTGGTTGATGAGAGAGTATATAACAATACTCTAGACGTGCATACACTTCATATGCGCATTTAACAATAATCTAGATATGACATAAAACACAATAAAGGGGGCCACTTTGCATCCGTCACGTTAGCAGTTTTTCCAATGGTTGTTATTTATTTTTAAGTACCTGAAACCGACCAAAAAGTGTTTCAACATGTGAATGGACATGCAGGCTTATACTAGAACTAATTTTAGTTGATTTATTTAATTTTTTAATTTTTTTATTTAGTTTTTTTAACCTCAAATTTCCATAAAAATTGGACGGAAAAAGTTACCTCACTTTTCCGTCCATTTGTTGATGAAAATTTTAGGGTAATTAAAAAAATAATAGTAATAATCAACTCAAATTATCTTTAGGATAAGCATGCATGTCTATTCAAATGTTGAAATTATTTTTGGGTGGTTTCAGATACTAAAAAAAAAATTACAACCATAAGAAACACTGCTAACGTGACGGTAGGAAAGTCGCCCCCTTTATTGTGTTTTATGTCATGCATACTTCCGGCAGCCTATTATCTGAGGACGATCAGAGCATACTGATCGAAACGTCGAGTTGTAACCTCCAGTTCTTTTCAGAACTAATTACTACTCAATAGAGAATTTCACATGGTGTCACCGCAATTAGTCTTACTTATCCTCTTCACCATGCAAAGCTACAAGTTTTACCAACTCTCATCAACCTCAAATATGCTTAACATGAATACTTGTTGCCCAGAGTGGAATGGCCCAAACCTTTTGAATAGTCCAGATTTTTGATTTGATAATTACAAATAAATGCTAACTCGCTTCATCATGCAGGTTTTGAGTGTCACCTGCTTGGGGCCAGAAATACCTAACTACCAACAAAGAGGATGGCAAATAATGTTGAAGATTTTCTATTGTAATTGAGAATTTAACCCTCCTATGCCCAGGCTGAAATTTGGCCCAGTCAGCATGGCACCCACAGACAGTCACTTGAGTATTTTTGGTTGCATTGCCAATAGGTCAAACCACAGAGTCACACAGAGCTGTGTATGTACTGTCAAGTGGTTTTGGTTTGACCTATCCTAGCCACATGTCCTTGCATTTATTTGAGTGCACTGCACAAAGTCAATGGGTTGGGAGTTACATACAAATTTTGAGCGTCTTTGGGTTTGACCTCCTATCACAGCCACATGTGCTTGCATGTATTTGAGTGCACTGCACAAAGTCAATGGGTTAAGAGAGACATACAAATTTTGAGTGTCTTTGAGTGTTAAACCTATAGGAATGTTAATGTGAGTTTTGTCTTGTTACACAGGGCAATAAGATTGGGTTTGACAATGAGGTGTTTGTTCAGTGCAGATCCAGTAACATGCAACCTTTCTTAGAGAAGTTATTACATCTTCAACACTTTACACAGGTATGGCTGTTTGTTTGTTTGGCTGCCCATTAGTCTGTGTGTCTGCTTGTTAGTCTTTCCCTCTGTGTGTATGTGTGTACATGTCTATGCATAAAAACATGAGTATGTTTAACAAAAGGGTAACAATAGGTCCTCGGTTATCAGCGATGTCCTCGGTTGGTTTTTGTGTTACAAAATCAATGGGATGTTGCTAAAACTTCTAACAATAGGAGGTCCTCGCCTTCGCGTGGTTCTGGGGACTTATAAGAAAAGGGTAGGCCATGACACCGTATCTGTGGGGACATTTTCATGTCCCCATAGCATTTTTGGTCTCCACAACTGTGTGTAAAAGCGAGTGTACAGTACAGCCCAAAACATCTTGGGACACAGTCTTAGTCATCGTGATAGTGTTATTAGGCTTACCGCATTCCGGTGATCGTGATTTAAAAAAAAAGACGAACACGAAGATTAAAAAAACACGGTCGAATCTTAACACGAACCATTAAAGGATAATCCCCTGTAACCCTTTGTTGATAATTGCCACATTGCGGTCGTAAAATATCGATGAGTAATTGGACTGCCACGTGGAGTTCTAAGGTCATTGTTCTGTTCACACTCCAGTTCAGCCATGGAGGAAGGAGGGTTTAACATAACCTTTGTTACCATCAGCTGTTGGCAGCAGATTTAGGGTCTTTGTGCACAGAGTCCAATGACGCGAAACGGAGGGATATTTAAAATGCCCCCGACATGCCCCGAACTAAAAAATAAATTATCAAGTGGAGCAGTGGCTTTTCCTATCACGATGTTTATTTTGGCGAATCGTTACACCATGTTCTAATAAATATATTAGTGATTTAAGAAAACGATTTCACCCGAAGTTTTGTTTACAGTTTTGATAGGTAAAGTATCGTCTGCGCAAGCACAAGCCATACAATGCGGCTTCTGTCTGGGGCCCTAATTGCTGCCGTTTGAGACTACAAAGGGCTCGCCCGGCTATTATTATTTCCAAATTCCACATTAACATAACGACCTCGGCATTGAAACTTTGATCAGCTCTCGTTATAACTCCTCCTATTTCTACCTCCATGGTCTTTTTCTACCTCCATGGTCTTTTTCTACCTCCATGGTTTAACTGATCCCTGTCGCAATCATCGGAGTTCTATTCGTTTATATATATATATATGGGCATACTAACCAAACTGAATCGGTTTGAGTGCGCACACTGCATAAAGGTAGAATATCAGACCAAACATGAACATGGATTTTGCTTCTGCTTTGTTTTGTTGTTTTCTTTGTTTAATGTTTTTCCTTCTTCCTAACATTCTTCTTACCTGTACCTTTGAAACAGCATAGTCGGAAATTGTCGTTGTCCGGGTCACAACGCTCTCACTAGGTATACTAAGGCATGGCATGGCAAGCTTGCGGGAAAATGAGCTCACCCCGCCACGCTTTAACTTTCCCCGCCACACTTCAAATGTTCCCGCCACTGCTTAAAAATGCCACACCACGTCGTAAAAGAGTTAAAATAAAGAGTGTAAATAATGAATAATTAATTTCTGGAGCTTGTTTTTACAAATAAATCATATGTCAATGACTTCCTAATGAAAGTGTTTTTAGCTGTTTCGTTGCGAAGCGCAGCGAAACAGCTATTGTTTTTGTTAAAGTTTGTTTTCTTTTTTTTCTTTTTCTTTTTCAGCGCTGGCCGTACCGGAAGTGCATTGCAATAACACATGTTTCATTCTGAACGCCTTTTTGCAGTGTTCCATAAATGCGATTGCAATGAAACTTAAGGGGACCAAAGGCAATAGTGCAATAGTGTGCATATTGCAATGACGTCATAATTACGTCATCAGGTGTCAAGTTACACTAAATCAAAGATTAATAATGAAAAACATTAAAAAATTAATAACTCCTGAACCACATATGCTATCAATTTCAGCTATGTGGCATATTGTAGGTCGTTACCCACTCCGTATTTCGTGCACAGATATGACCCCATTTTGACCTTAACTTCCGGTCCAAACCGGAAGGTCAAATTTAAAGAGCTCTACAGCCAATATGATAAAAAATAATGCTATGATTTCTGTGTATGTAATCATCAGTAGCATGTACGCTTTTGGATAGTAGGTTTGCTGACGTCATCATATGCAAGAGCGCCCTCTAGCGACAGGTTTAAAAAGACGTTATTTTCACTTGTACACTTGCCAATGTTACATTACCACAAATGATATGTCATATTGTAGCTTATGAATCAACTTAAATATCAAAACAAATTACGTCATTATGACGTCATCGGGTGTCAAGTTACACTAAGTTAAAGATTAATATTGAAAAACTATTAAAACATTTATAACTTTTGAACCACAATAGCTATAATTATGATCTTTGAGCCATATTGTAGGTCGTTACCCACTTGACAATTCGTGCAAATATGACCTTATTAGACGTTTGCTTCGGTCGAAACCAGAAGTTCAAATATAGCAATGTTGTTAGAGCTCTACAGATACCGTGGTACAAGATGTCAAATATGGTTTTGTGTATGACATTATCACTGACGTGTACTCTATCACAATGTACGCTTGATGACGCCATTATATGTAAGAGCGCCCTCTAGCGACATGTTTTTAAAAGAGGTGCATTATATAAATTACACTTACCAATGACACATGGATACAAATGATACATGATATTGTAGCTTATGAGCCAATTTAGTCAACAAAACGGGTTATGTCATCATGATATCATCGGTTTTTGAATTACATTAGTTTGAAGTTTTTTCTGTTAAAACAATCATATCTCATGAACTATATGACATTAACTAACAATCTTTGTGTCATCTTATAGCTAATTATTTGTATCACAATCCATTCAATGATGTCATAACATTTCAAAAGTCCTCACGGCTCAAAGTGGAAGTTAATATGATAAAAAATAGCGAAACAGCTGGGTATTCGTTCACGAATACAATTGAGCTCTAGTTTTTATTTTTTTTTATTTACGATAACCATAGAGTACTTGCTCTATGCGATAACGTCAAGCGACCGACCGGACCTTGTTGCTCCTAGGCCCACGACAGTCCGGCATTACCTCGAATCGTCGATTAAATAGTCCGACCATTTCTGAACTCTCATGAACATACCTCTTACGTCTTTTTAACTATTAAATACATTGAACCCAAGTTTTTATAAACATTGATATTGGCGCAGACATTAATCGGCGCCGCCAACTCGATGGTCTGGAGTAGAAGTCTGCCCGTTTTTATGGCGGCCATCTTGGATGGTCGGCTGTACACATGTCGGTAATACAATGCAATCAAATTTCAATCCTTTGCCATCCTCAAAATGAAAATAATTATGAACGATAATATGATGCAAAAGTATAGTTCCAAACACGATGTTAATGATTTTAACAATTTTGTATTTTAAAACCAAATATGGACTGGGAAATTTGTAGAGTAAAAAAGGAAATAAAAACGTGAGAGGAGTTAAAACTTCGGTCGGCTACGTATTCATCGCTAAACCCACAGAGCTGTTAACTTTCATCACATGGTCTTACCGTGTCCGTGTTAAAATAAAGGACACGTTGACAAGGCCTCCGTGATTGAGTGCACGGATCGCATAATACCTGACGGACATGCATAATATGAAAAACTAAAACAAACAGACAAATTACTCCTTAAATAGGAACTTATGCACCAACTAAAACCACGCATTCATCGCTAAACCAACAGCCGTTGACTTTCCTCCATGGTCGACCATCGTGTCCGTGTTAACATAAACGACACGTTGACAACGCCTCCGTGATTCAGTGCACGGATCGCATAATACCTGACGGAACAGAAAATCCTAAGGGTGTGCTGGCCCCCGGACCATTGTGCGGGGGACAGAATTCCCTGGAACACCCCCAACCAAAACTAAGACCACGCATTTATCGCCAAACCCATGCACAGAGCCGTTGACTTTCCTCCATGGTCTTACTGTTTTCCTTCCTCCATGGTCTTACCGTGTCCGTGTTATAAACGACATGTTGACAACGCATCCGTGATTGGGTGCACATGGTCCTTTCATGACATCAAGGCCTTGCGACCAATGACTCACGAAATCTGCTCGCCATAGCTACATTGTACAGGATTCGTGACAGGGTTCCACAACCTAACCCACATGAAGGAGGTGTTAATGCCCGCTAAGCCTACTCCCCCTGAATAAAGGTTGATCCCGAAAAAGACAATGACTTGTTGTGCCATGCGACCGCAGCTTAGGTTAAACCATGCCAAAAGGGGAAAACATGTACCGTGTCCGTGTTAACATAAAAGACACGTGCATGGTATTGATGGTCCATTCATGACATCCAAGACCTTCTTCACCCAGCCCATGACCGTGTACAGGAATTCAAATTCATAATCAAGGCCTAAAAAATTGCTGCAAATCAGGGAGAAGATAATCAGCACAACAGATAACGTTTTCCTTACAAATTTAATACTTTAAAAATTTAATAAAAACAAATACTTTATGTACATAAAATGTAGTCTAAAATTAAGCATAGACGGCCTCTACTAAAATAATGTAGTTTCCTAAGTATTAAAATAAGTAAATAAATAAATAAATAAATAAATAAATAAATAAATACATAAATACATAAATACATAAATACATAAATACATAAATACATAAATAAATAAATAAATAAATAAATAAATAAATAAATAAATAATAAAAAGGACTGCAAAGATGTTCAGCTGCCACAAATTTACAACTGCTTACTCATCAGTCATTACTAAATCACTTTAAAACATATGGAAGCCGAAAACCTAACGTATGGAATAGTAAGCTGAAACCAGGCTTATTTAAAAATGCACTTGAACGGATTTTTAAACCAGTGTTCTGTTGCTGTTGTTTTTCAGGAAGTTCGTTATGATGATTAACACATGCGTAACAATGAATTAAATTAATTCTCAATATTACAAAAATAATGATTTTGAGCAGCGTTCCACGGCCCTGAAAAGCCGAAATTCTAAAAAGCTCTGAAATCCTTACAAATTTAATACTCAAACAAAATAATCCAAACAAATACTCTATGTACATAAAATAGTCTAAAATTAAACATGATAAAAGGCACTGCAAGGATCATGTTCAGCTTCCATAATTTTAACAAATTTGAAACTGCTTACTTATCAGTCATTACTAAATCAATATAAAACATCCGAAAGCCCAAAACCTAACGTCTTGAAAGAAAGCTGAACCAAGCCTATTAAAAAATGCACTTGAACGAATTTTTAAACCAGTGTTCTGTTGTTTTTCAGGAAGTTCGTAATGATGATTAACACATGCGTAACAATCAATGACATTTATTCTCAATATTACAAAAATAATTATTCTGAACACCGTTCCACGGCCCTGAAAAGCCGAGACTCTAAAACATCTATGAAATCATGAATTATTCATGCGGGTTAGTGACGTATACCAGGGAGAGGGTTTTGTAATAACAATGGGAACACAATAGAAAACGGTAGTTTCTTTCTGTTTCTGTACCTAGTAGCGCGTCATGATTTTACGCTGGTGAACGAGACCGCTTGCACTTTATTGTGAATTTCATGTTGACTTTCCATGCTTCTAAGTATGGGAGCCATGAAATGGCTGGACCACTCGTTCAAAAATCGAAGAAAGGGGTCTAACTTTTGTCAATCCAAATTCCACAAAATTATGGGAGGGAAAGAAAATAATCATACTAATCATAATGAAGTCATAAATAACCACAAAATAAACAAATTTACAAAGCCGATTTCGAGGTGACAATTTCGTCAATGTTATCTTTAAATAAAATGCATTTGACTGGATTTTTAAACCAGACCCCACTCTTTTCCCCCTTTTTTGGGGGGAAGGTCCGATGGTTTGGCTGGTGGTTTTTACTTTTTGCGAAGAAACTTCAGGCACGGTTCCGAGTATGGACTCTACTAGGTCGGGTCGGCCATTGAAACGTCATATTTAACTTGTACATGGATTAGCATTGGTTAAATGCTCAATGTGGTTTTAGAGTTGTCGTTCAAATGCATCTTTAAGTTTCTTCTGAAGTGTACATTTTAAAACCCAGTTGCTCGGCCTTCCCTTTTTATGACGGCTGGTATGACCTTCTTAAGGTTGGAGATGTACTTCCTACACTTCTGCTTTGTCACCCTCTCCCTCCAGAACAATCTGATTCCGGCCTCGAGTTCTTCCAAGTTTGTCGGCTTGTGCATCTGGAAATGAATAAAATAATCACAAGAACATATTAGTACACTTCTACTCGGCATCATACCGTTTATTCCGTGATGAGCAGTGCCGTACCCAGCAATACATTTATAATAACAGACACTACATGTCCTTCCCTCGTTCAAAACAATATTTTAATCCAAACATACCTTTCTGAGGAAGTGTTTGAGCTCATTCCAAAGTTTCTCGATTGGATTGAGATCAGGTGACTCGGCCGGAGTTTTAATCCAATTAATTCCATTTTTCTCCATGTACTGTTTTGCATATCCGCTTGTGTGCTGCAAAATAAACAATACAACATGTTGGGTAAATCAAGAACTTTAAACAATTTTATTTTAAAAAAACTTTAACATTTCTTTAAAAGAAATGGTTGAGAACCACAATGCATGACTGTTACTATAAAATGGACTCCCAGATTACAAGAATCATCTCAAAGCATAACGAGGCTTAAGACTAAAACGTTAACATTAAAAATGAATGCGGACGGCCGGAGGGGCAGACGGACGGAAAATTGCATTTATAGGGAATGACCTATCATACAAAACTTTGTACAGTGATTATCAGTTTTTGTATGACACTTAAAAGGAAGAAATCAACTGGTCAGCTGTGAGTTGCATGCCTTAAGAATAGTTTTCGGATAAAGTAAAGGTCACTTAAGACTACTGAATTATATTTGTGGGTTCAGTAAAACTACTTATTGGATTCTTTCTTTCATATAATGGTCATTGGACTTACTTTTGGATCGTTGTCCTGCATAAACCGGTGACCGTTGGGAAAAATTCTACGGACAAATGGCTTAAGTCCCTTCTCCAGGATCTGTTCAGAAAAGAACACCTTTTCCATGATTCCACCGAAGATCAAAATGTCAGTGGCCCCTCGTGCTGAAATCCCAGCCCACACGTGTACTTTGGCTGGATGTTTGGGCTTAGGTTTGAGTTTCCTTCCATTCACAATATCCGCACCTTCATCCCCTATCTTCCTAAATGTAAGCTTACAGTGTCTATCGATCTCAACGCTTGATTCATCAGTAAAAATGACGTTACTGAAAGTCTCTTGTTTCCGCACACAGTCTAGAGCATACTGCAATCGTTTTTGCCGATTTTTTGTTCTAATCAGTTGGCAGTATCGCACTCGTCTTAACCCAACCAAGCTTGCCGGGTCCGCTTTTATCGTAGAAACCGGAAGGTACGTCCAGTGGCGTCTTGCAACACCCTTTGAAGATCGACAGAGGTTGTTTCATCGTTGGCAGTCAAAGTCTCATCAATAAGTTGTAAAAGGTGCCCTGAAATTGTAGGTGGGCGTCCAGACCAAGGCAGATTTCCTGTTGTATGCCTTCGTTGAAAATTTAGTATAATATTACGAATTCCTTGCCACGAATGAAAAATGTCCTCTTCAGCGAGTTTTTGTCTGATTTGTTGAGCGTTAAATCCCTTCTTCCACAACGTAACTATGCATATCCGTAGGTGTGGAGTAATGTGTACCATAGTAGAATTTAAAACATTAATTGCAGAAATATATACAAAATAAAAATTATCATAGAGGAAGGAACATATCGACTAACATACAGACTGTGAACTCTGTTTCGAATAATACTTGTACGCGATTCTAGAGTTTCCTGCATCACCTGATTGGAAAATGAATGGACTTCTTTCAGTCGGCGAAAATCAAAGGAGGGGTTTGGAACGCGTCACAAACATGCAGACTGTGAACTCTTTCATTCAGCTCTCATTTTTTTCAGCTCTCGAGACGCGAAAAAATATAATAAAAACATTTCCGTTTCCTTTTTTTCCCTCCGGTCGTTTTATGAACGGATGACCGAAAAAAAGAAGATTTGTTTGGGGGGGATTAAAAAAAGAAAAAAAGGAATTCCGGTTAAAACCGGAAAAGTGGCATCTCTGTATAATAAAGGACAATTTGTGGTGCGAGGACAAAATTGCTTTTGGCGCCCGAGTGCCGGGCGAGAGTAGGGACTGCCGGGAGCTGGCCGCCCATCGCTGCCCACCTCAGCTACAGTTTAACCCCATGGACACAGGCATAATGCCCTTGCCCATGCTTCCATACCCATTTTGAACAGTGGCACGTCCAGCTCAGATTTTGAAGAAAACGTTCCTATAAGTCAGTGGGACCATGGAGGAGGGAAGTGGGACCAAATGTGTGCCAACAGATTTTTTTTTAATCAACAGTTATTTTGTAAGTCACCATTTCAAAGGTCGTACAGACGTTACGACTTTTTAAGACCCCATTCCCGAAATCCGTATATTTAATATCAACATTGTTATCCATGCCGTCTCATCATGGTGTGCATACATGTATTAATGTTGCTGTGACCATAGAGGAAGGACAGTGTTTACAGACCATGCTGACTGGTACAGGTTTATTTCGCAGTCTTCCAATCCAACTGGGCAGCCCGAACAACTTTTTTATTATTTTATAAACGATGCCCACTTTGACAATTTACAAACACATGTTAATTGATTAAATGTCGATATACATTTGCGGGTGATTTATGGATTACCGAGTCTAAGGAAGTGATGCCTTTTAATAATCTGATCGAAATTCTTGTAGCGGCGTTCGAATTGCGATGCCATGGTTATTGCAAGGAGGTAGAAATCTATTTTATTGGAAGTAACAACCGTGTCAAAGGCATTTGTGTGAAAGTACTTATAGTAACATGTAGTAGAGCGCGGCGGAGCATGGTGTGCGCGACTTCCTTAGTATGCTGTGTGTGTGTGTGTGGGAACGATTTGTGGTAGAAAGATGTCAAAGGTTATACACTCGTTCTCATGTCGCAGTACAACGCAAGGTTCCGTCTACGCGATACATGCATGCACACGAGGTTCATAGGATGCATGCGTACGAGGTTTCTAGCATCGAAAGCATGGCCCGCGCGCTGCCTGCATGCCGTCGAGCTTAGGGCCTGCAGCGGGACGCCGCATCACGGCATGGTTTTGACGTGCGATCTCGGCGCTTGCATGCATGGCTGCAAACAAGGTATGACGAAGAGAGCAATCCATTTGAAAATCGAGGGATAGGGCGGAATTTTTATCGCTGCCTGTTTATTTCTTGTTGTAAAATGCCTTTCGAGAATGACAGAAAGAAAATAAAAAAAAGGTGAATTTAATTTTTCCTTCGTTGATTGTGTGGTAAAAATCAACATTTTACGACCTCTAAAATGTATAATAAACTGTAGACAACCCCTTACATTAAATGTACAGTTTTCAAGCATCATTATCATAGAACCAGTTGGCAGACAGCAAGACAGCGAGTTCCGACCCTGTTTTGTTTTTATCACGCCCCCGAAAAGGAACATTGTTTGCCCAAATCTACATGTACCATGTGGAGGTAAACTAGTAAGACCATGGTCCAGACCATGCCGGTCTCTCTAATATAATTCACGGACCAAAGCACAAAAAACACCACCGTGTTATTTTACACACACGGAAGGCCTATTGTAATCGCTTAATCTTGTTACCGGCTCTAAGTTGTTTGATGTACATGTATACCGGCGGCAACTGACCGTGACACGATGATTGTGAAACACTAACAACCACGAACAGTGGTACTTAATCCCCTGGAGCCCTGGTTTTTACGACCTTCACGGTCACTGTGTTCCGTGTCCCAAGATGTTTTGGGAAAAAGACTGTGTGAGTCTGTGTGAGTCTGTCTGTGTGTATGTACGAGTCTGTCTGTGTATCTGTGAGTCTATCTGTCTGCTGTCTGTCTATTTCTTCATCCCTTTCTTGCAGTCTTCTCACTTATCTCATCATTTACAGTATTTCAGAATAGATTAAGATATTCATGTTATTATTATGACAGTTCATAGATGCAAGAGTTCAGCAGATCCGATCAGGCGAGCCCATCAATGACCTATTTGAGGAAGAGTTAGAGATTGCAAAGCAAGATGGAAGTAAGTTATCTTAGGATTTCTTAATTTGTTTGTTTTTATTTGTTTTTACAGATTAACATCGTGCTAATGTAGGTAAAACTTGTAGCTTTGCATGGTGAGGATAAGTAAGACTAATTGCGGTGACACCATGTGGAATCTCAATTGAGTAGTAATTAGTTCTGAAAAGAACTGGGGGTACAACTCGACGTTTCGATCAGTATGCTCTGATCGTCCTCAGGAGAATGCCGGACTCTGGAAAATGCTGCTGCTTAAGTAGGCTGCTGGAGGATCATCCCATGAATGGATGCTGGAGGATTAGTTCGCTGAGGCGCAGGCGGGAACTGTGAGACTATGAGACTAGGATCCTAGGGGTTGGGGAGAGTGTGTGCTCACTGAACTGAATCAGTTGTTAACAAGCACAGGGGAAGGAGGGTGGTTGACTTAGGATATAGGGGATCCCTCAGTCTGGGGTGGGTTATGGACTTTGGATATAGAAGATCCTTCAGTCTGTAGTATAGGTCGCCAAATGTCGCTAATGTGATGTCCACTTTAATGTGATGTCCACTTTACACACACTGACAGCTACAAAAACAAGCAATAAAATAACTAAATTTTAAATTACAAGACAAGAAAAGACTCAAATATTTTTGACCTGAATTCTTTCTTTTCTTCCAACTAACTATAAAATAACGATTCCTTTCTCTTGCAAGGTTTATCTAGCAAGAACCTAAAGGAAACATTAAAGATCCACCTCACATCGGTCAGAACGGACGGCAAGAAAATATTGAAAGATGTACAGAAAAATGTCCAACAGAAGGTAGGGACACCTCCTTTAACTTAATGATTAAACTTAAAGGGGCAGTATCGTCACAATCAACAGGGCATGGAATCAGAGTACTAGTTTTAGATTAACTCAGTGACTGAAAATTATGCCCGACATGATAAGGTCATAATTACCGTAGCTGCTGCATAAATGAGCCAGTAATTTTCAGTCACTGGGTTCATCTTAAACTAGGACACTGATTCCATGCCCTGTTGCAAGTCTGCTCTGATCGTGATGAATACTGTCCCTTGAATGACTTGTGTTGATAGTGTGCGTGCAACTATTGGTGTAGTCGTCACAGCATGTTACCTCTATCATATTGCTATAACACAAATACATGCATGTTTCTTGTGGATTTGTGTGTGATTACATTACATACAGCAGAGCAATCATACATGTACATGGCCATGAAGCTTGCATTATTTATATTTGATGGTTTATTTTATCATAAAAGAAACTATATATCAAATGGAAGTATTAACTGCTTAACCCTAACCCCCTAGCTATTTTGGCTAAGAACCTTCCTGAATCCACCAAAATCCAACATCATGCAGTAACACTACCACCCAACTGTTGGACACCCAGCCCCATGCAAAGTATCCCTGTCTGGGCTATACAGTACTGGGTCCATCAAAATAAAAATAAAAACCTACTCTTGTAGTTTGAATGGTTTGGGGTGGTTAGGGTCAAGCTAGCTTTATTATTCCAGGTTGATTGGGACATAAGTTAATTATAATTTGCCCTTTTTTTAAAAGGTCTCTTGGTGTGAATATCTTAGAGCTGCTTAACCCTAACCCTCTAGGGTATTTTGGCTAGAAAACCTGCCAGACGCATCAGATTGCATCGTTTGTCAAAGTGACTTGACTGCCCAGTGCAGCAAAATCCATCAGGTCACAAATCTCAAGGCCGAACTGCCTCAGACTCTGTGGTCACCAAACGCAGCAGGATACAACTCTGGCATTGTTCAATGGGACCAGCTCTCAATAGAAACAGACTTGGCTGCTTATGCACTGGTGTTGACAGCTGAATGCATCAAAGCGCACCAGACTTTTCCACCTGATGCACTTTGCTGCGTCTGGCAGGGTTAGGGTTAAATTGTTTCATTGTTTATCAGCTAAATTTTCTCATTAAATATATACTGTCGTATTGGTTTGTATGTAAGCTTTTTGGCTTATCATTTTTCTTCCGCTAAACTGCTTTATCAACTGCTAACCATTTTTATAGCAGAAACTCAGGCCTGTGATTTTTCAGGATTTTTTATAAATCTCCCTTTGCCTCAAAATATTTTTGAAAGAAGAGAAGTAGCCACCAAGAAAAGAAAGAATTAACCTGTATTGTGTCCAAACCTCTTTCTTGTTTGTGAGGATGTGGAGTCTGTAAAACATCCAGGATGTTTTTGGGGTTTTGTCCTAACCCTGTAATTAGCAGAAAATGAGGCCCATAAACGCAGAATTCCATGCTTTATACAGCAATGAAATTGAACTCTGAAAGGTTCAACTTGAACTAGATACCTCATTCTGTGTGTTGTGGAAAAGTTATGCAAGCAATAACATACATAACACAAATTATGAAACTTAAATTTGAAATGCTATGATAATTGCTATACATGTAGGTGTGTAGTAATCTAGGAATTGACTAAAATGGATTAACCCTCCTATAGGTTTAACACTCAAAGACACTCAAAATTTGTACGTCTCTCTTAACCCATTGACTTTGTGCAGTGCACTCAAATACATGCAAGCACATGTGGCTGTGATAAGGAGGTCAAACCAAAACCAATCAAAGACACTCAAAATTTGTATGTAACTCCCAACCCATTGACTTTGTGCAGTGCACTCAAATAAATCAGTACATACACAGCTCTGTGTGACTCTGTGGTTTGACCTACCAATTGACAATGCAACCAAAAATACTCAAGTGACTGTCTGTGAGTGCCGTGCTGACTGGGCCAAATTTCAGCCTGGGCATAGGAGGGTTAATAATGCATTGATTTATTTAACAGCTTAATCATCCTAGCTGTTTACAGTACATGAATATAAATGTGTAACATACATATATGTATATATGCAAAGTATCCCTTTCTTTGATATAATCTTTTCCCAGCTATCCCACCCACTAATATTCTAACAGAGTATTTTATGTTGATATTTTAACCCTGTCCTAATACCCAATTCATAACATGGTGGTGCAGATGATTCAAGCCCAGGGGTCTATACGACCAAAGGTACGTCATGACTTCATAACGGTTATTCCACAATAGCACTGCGTTGATAATTCTCTGCTTGACATGCATCTTCCAAGCCTCGTTTTGGCATTAGCTTATTTTATGCACTCAAAGCATTGATCTGATAGCGAGGCTCAAAGGTTAACAAGATTAAAGTGGTGAATTGACTTTATGCATGAACACTTGAGGGCGCTGTAATAATGACATTTTGATGATTTAAAGGGAAGGTACAGCAGTGGAAATTTGGATAAACTGATTCTATGAGTATGCTTCATGCTTTGTGAATCAAGATATGACATAAAACACAATAAAAGGGGCCACTTTCCTACCGTCACGTTAGCAGTTTTTCTAATGGTTGTAATTTATTTTTTTTATCTGAAGCCACCCAAAAAGAATTTCAACATTTGAATAGACATGCATGCTTATCCTAAAGATAATTTGAGTTGATTATTACTATTATTTTTTTAATTACCCTAAAATTTCCATCAACAAATGGACGGAAAAGTGAGGTAACTTTTTCCATCCAATTTTTATGGAAATTTGAGGGTAAAAAAATAAATAAAAAAATAAAATAAATTAACTCAAATTAGTTCTAGTATAAGCCTGCATGTCCATTCACATGTTGAAACACTTTTTGGTCGGTTTCGGGTACTTAAAAATAAATAACAACCATTGGAAAAACTGCTAACGTGACGGATGCAAAGTGGCCCCCTTTATTGTGTTTTATGTCATATACATTACACAACCTACCAGTGAATTTTTCATCTTCTGGTTCACGAGAAAAGAGTGAAAATGCATGCAGTATGTTTGTATTTATTCTAATTTATGAATTTATGAATTTACAGTTTGAACTGGCAACAATTACACTTTTCTTAAAGGGACAGTATTGTCACGATCAACAGGGCATGGAATCAGAGTGCTAGTTTTAGATTAACCCTCCTACTATAACCAGTCAACTGACTGTTTTGACTGTTGACCCTAATGTACACACAGGTGGCTGGTTTTACTGTCATTTTGACCACCCTCAACAATACAAGACAGTGCTTTTACCAGTCAAAAACAGTCGACTCGTTTTGACCTGTAATTGTACTTACTACACGTAAGGTTTGACAGTGTTTGACTTTTAAGTGCATTAGATATACCTTGGCAAGTAGATCAACATTTTGACTGATTTTGACCCTTGTAGTCATATGAGGGTTAACTCAGTGACTGAAATTAATACCCACATGATAAGGTCATATTACCGTTGCTGCTGCCTGCATGAGCCAGTAATTTTCATTCAGTGTGTTCATCTTAAACAAGCACACCAATTCCATGCCCTGTTGAAAGTCTGCTCCATTTGTGACAATGTTGTCCCTTTAAAATAAAACACTAATGACAAAATTACATTTTGACATTTTGTTTAATTTTTGTTTTTTTAATACCAATCTTTTACACTACCCTTAAAATAAACAGTTAAAAAAAAAAAATATATTAAAACAAATCTAAAGTATATGCACTTGAATACCGTCAAAAGTAATTTTGTCAAAGCTCATCTTGAAAAGTATTATAATTTGTTACAATTTAATTAGCTGGCTCGATTGTTACAAAGAAAATTGGTGAATCTTATAATAGCTTTGAACAAATTGAAGATGCATCACCTGTACTTACCGTCAATTTTCTGAAAATTTGTGTTTTCATGAGAACATTGGTAACTTTTAGAAAGGAAAATAAATACTTTGGAGTAAGATATTTCACAAAATCCTACCATGAAACCGGGTTCCGACTAACTTCAGACCATGGAAACTTACCAAGATAAACAGTTTCCATGCTATACATGGCTATAGAAGTAAACCGCTACAGGCTCGTATATGCCTAATGATAATGACAAACATTTTTCCCACCTTTTCATTTTCTCACAATATCATCCCTGAAAACAGAGCTAAATTGAATGTAATTTATTTTGATACATATTTAATGTAAAAACCATGCTTCTCACGATTTCTTGAGAAAGATGTATTTTTTAAGCATTTGTTTTCCCTTGCTCAAGTAAAATAGCAATGTTCTAATGAAACAGAGCATTTTCAGAAAATTGCTGTTAAAATAGCAGAAAAAACCGTTTAACAAACTGAGTGGAAATGAACAAACACTTTTAACAAAAACTTCCAAATGTAAAAGATGTTGACAACAAATACTCTAAAGAAAGCGTTCACTGTTTTCTGTTTTACTCCTTTCATCCTATTTTCATCATTTGGTCACGTGTGTCATTCTTGCACTCATCTCCACCCTGTCTCTATTTATTTCTTCACTGGTGTGTTATAACTCCCAGGCCAACCCTGAGGCAATGAAACTGATGTTAAAACAGGTAAACTGAATACCTTTACAAACAAATTTACAAAATTGTTAGCTTATATAGTTATTGATCAAATTAGAATCACATGAGAATTATGAAAGTAGTATTCTTCCAGAACACTAGGAGTCCATTAGTTTAACCCTCCTACAATCAGTGCAATTTTTGAAACAACCCATTCAGGCCACTCCAAGCCATTAGCTGTTGCCAGTGGCCTCCTATGGTTACCCTTCTGTGCACTGTCACACCACTGAGATTGCAGGGTAAGGCGGTCTCCCATTGATACATTGCAGGTTATACTATTATGTTCAAACATTTACAGTAGCCTTGGGTTGCACACAGTTGATTTTGTAAGATTACTTGGAAAGGGCAGCAGGCTTGTATGTACTAAAGGTTGGTGAAAAACATTGAACATTTAGTGGATTGGAGTGGCCCCCATGTGTAGGAGGGTTAATAACTGGAAATATTGTTTTTTTAATGTGTTTTTAGTCAAACAGTTGTGTTTAAAATCGCAATTTAAAAAAAAGAATAATAACTGTAGTTGTGAAGTTTAGAGGAAGAGTGTAGGAGCAGTTTATTAGCAAGGATTTTGTAAATAAGGCATCAAAATTTGTGGCTTGAAAAACCGTGCCCTCACATTTAACTATAACATTTGCTGAATTACAAATGACGGAGTGTCTCATTACAAATAGGGTTTCCAAAAGACTCATTTCCGACTTATAATATGAATCAGGACAATTTTGCCATTCTTTCTGTCAAAATCTTTAATTTCTTCATTATATCATGAGTGTTTTTTTTTTCATTACATCTAATTTTAGTTTGACATAGAAATTCATACATTTGTTATTTCCTCTGTGGGGGCGCGGGGGTTTAGATCCAAGGTTTCTGGAGGACTTGTTGAAGGACTTCTTGAAGATTAATAATAAGTTTTAGTGAGGTGAGAACATTTAGTAGTATTGAAGAAACATGAATATTAGCCTTGGCTATAACCTCTATCATCCTTACTATCCTATTCAGACTCGAGACTTTGCCAACAAGCAGTACATTGGTATGAAGACAAAGCTTATTAAGGGCAAGGTAAGATTAAATAGAATCATGTCTTCAAAGAGACGGTCTTTATTCATTCTTTAAGTCAGATAGGGATTAATGTCATTATCATAAAGCATTTAGTTCAAGTCGTATCAAAAATGTTGATTTAAATCCCCAAAAGTCCAATTTGGCTATTAATCCCTGCCCAACTTTAACAATTCTGAAAACGTGGTCATGCCACCTGCATATTAAAAAGCTAAGTGCTTGAATGAAATGGTAAAGACAGTTAGACAAGAAATAATAAGAAGAATAATAAGTAAGATTTGTAGCTTTGAATGGTGAAAAGGATAAGTAAAGACTGTTTGTGGTGACACCATGTAGTAAGATTTGTTGCTTTGCATGGTGAAAAGGATAAGTAAAGACTGTTTGCAGTGACAACATGTAGTAAGATTTGTAGCTTTGAATGGTGAAAAGGATAAGTAAAGACTGTTTACGGTGACACCATGTAGTAAGATTTGTTGCTTTGCATGGTGAAAAGGATAAGTAAAGACTGTTTGCAGTGACAACATGTAGTAAGATTTGTAGCTTTGCATGGTGAAAAGGATAAGTAAAGACTGTTTGCGGTGATACCATGTGAAATTCTCAATTGAGTAGTAATTAGTTCTGAAAAGAACTGGAGCATACTGATCGAAACGTCGAATTGTTACCACCAGTTCTTTGCATGGTGTCACCGCAAACTGTCTTTACTTATCCTTTTCACCATGCAAAGCTACAAATCTTACTACATGGTGTCACCGCAAACAGTCTTTACTTATCCTTTTCACCATGCAAAGCTACCAATCTTACTACATGGTGTCACCGCAAACAGTCTTTACTTATCCTTTTCACCATGCAAAGCTACAAATCTTACTACATGGTGTCACCGCAAACAGTCTTTACTTATCCTTTTCACCATGCAAAGCTACAAATCTTACTACATGGTGTCACCGCAAACAGTCTTTACTTATCCTTTTCACCATGCAAAGCTACAAATCTTACTACATGGTGTCACCGCAAATAGTCTTTACTAATAATGATAATAATACATTGCAACAAATATACAATGAATAATTTATAACAAATAGCCTCCATTACCATGGAAAGGCATTAACTCTATTGGTTAATCTGAGCTGTTTGATGGACAGGCTGGATAGGTGTATTAAAACACTCCTACTATAGCTCTACTATTGTGGCAAGTAGCTACAGTGGTCAAAATCAGTCAACTGCCTGTTTTTTTACTGTTGACCCAAATGTGCACACAGGGGCATCGTCAACTCTTTTGACTGTCATTTCAACCATCCTCAACAATACAAGATAATGCTTTTCCCAGTCAAAAACGGTCGGCTCATTTAAACCTGTAGATGTACTTACTACAGGTAAGGTTTGACAGTGTTCAATATTTAAGTGCACTAGATATACCTTGACATGCATATCACAAATTTGACTGATTTTGACCCTTGCAGTCATAGAAGGTTTTGTTGTTTTCTTTTTCCCTTTGTTTTTGTTTTTGTTTGTTTTTTGTTTGTTTTTGTTTGTTTGTTTGGGTTTTTTTGGGGGGGGAGGGGAATATAATAATAATAATGTGTGGACTTATATAGCGCACGTATCCACCAACTAAGTGGTGCTCAAGGCGCATTCTTTTTTACGTGCATTACACAACACACGGGACTCCACGGCTTCGTCCCCATCCGGCGATCGAAGCAATTATGGTTAAGTACCTTGCTCAAGGACACAAGTGTCATGACCGGGGCTCAAACTCACACGCTGCTGCTGGCAACACCAGAACTTGAGTTCGGTGCGCTAGACCGCTCGGCCACGACACTCCATATGGTGGACTTTAACCCTAAACTTCCCAAATCCTCCAAAATCTTCTTTGTTAAAGTGAAGGATTTTGAAGGATTGAGGTTACATGCTACATGCTCTTTGTTAAAGTGAAGGATTTTGGAGGATTGAGTTTACTAGGCATATTTGCCTTTCCATGGTACATGTACATCCATGTTTGTTGTAGTGATTGCAAGGTCAGTGCTTGGGTCAGTGGACACTGTTTATTGCTCCATGCATGCAGGGAGGGTCCCTGGCCATGTACATGTATCACAGATTAGAAACACATGTGTGCATACATGTACATGTCATGTGCTTGCTTTACTACTGAAGGATTTTGGAGGATTTAGGTTATGTGTAAGCAAATGGGCCTAGAGAGTTAGGAAGGATTCAGGTTATGTGTAATCAAATGGGCCTAGGGAGTTAGAAAGGATTCAGGTTATGTGTAAGCAAATGGGCCTAGGGAGTTACATGTAGGAAGGATTCAGGTTATGTGTAAGCAAATGGGCCTAGGGAGTTAGGAAGGATTCAGGTTATGTGTAAGCAAATGGGCCTAGGGAGTTAGGAAGGATTCAGGTTATGTGTAAGCAATGGGCCTAGGGAGTTAGGAAGGATTCAGGTTATGTGTAAGCAAGTGGGCCTAGGGAGTTAGGAAGGATTCAGGTTATGTGTAAGCAAATGGGCCTAGGGAGTTAGGAAGGATTCAGGTTATGTGTAAGCAAGTGGGCCTAGGGAGTTAGGAAGGATTCAGGTTATGGACATACATGTAGGGAGTTAGGAAGGATTCAGGTTATGTGTAAGCAAATGGGCCTAGGGAGTTAGGAAGGATTCAGGTTATGTGTAAGCAAATGGGCCTAGGGAGTTAGGAAGGATTCAGGTTATGTGTAAGCAAATGGGCCTAGGGAGTTAGGAAGGATTCAGGTTATGTGTAAGCAATGGGCCTAGGGAGTTAGGAAGGATTCAGGTTATGTGTAAGCAAGTGGGCCTAGGGAGTTAGGAAGGATTCAGGTTATGTGTAAGCAAGTGGGCCTAGGGAGTTAGGAAGGATTCAGGTTATGTGTAAGCAATGGGCCTAGGGATTTAGGAAGGATTCAGGTTATGTGTAAGCAAATGGGCCTAGGGAGTTAGGAAGGATTCAGGTTATGTGTAAGCATATGGGCCTAGGGAGTTAGGAAGGATTCAGGTTATGTGTAAGCAATGGGCCTAGGGAGTTAGGAAGGATTCAGGTTATGTGTAAGCAAGTGGGCCTAGGGAGTTAGGAAGGATTCAGGTTATGTGTAAGCAATGGGCCTAGGGAGTTAGGAAGGATTCAGGTTATGTGTAAGCAATGGGCCTAGGGAGTTAGGAAGGATTCAGGTTATGTGTAAGCAAATGGGCCTAGGGAGTTAGGAAGGATTCAGGTTATGTGTAAGCATATGGGCCTAGGGAGTTAGGAAGGATTCAGGTTATGTGTAAGCAATGGGCCTAGGGAGTTAGGGTTAATGAATAAATAGTATGATATAGCTGATGGTTCAGGAGAAACACTTGACATTCATAAATACTTGGATTATATAGGAAACGGAAGACATTGATATACAATCCAGACCCAACCACCGTCACACCACCTACTTGGACATCTCGTTACCTCTCCCAGCCTCCAGCGCACCCACATCACCCTCAGTAAGCCCTAGCCAGAGCCCCCTTACCTCAAGAGCTGGTCTGGATGTCAGGAGGGTAAGTAGTCAAATTTGAGATTTTAACATTGGTAATGTTAGAAAAACTGCCTTTTTCTGGACTTGTTTTTCTGCATGTAAGATTTTTAATTAATGTTTACAGCCTTACAGGAATCTGAAGTAAAAATGTAAACAATGCTAACAGCCTTATTTGGTAATTCAATGCTTCTGTCTCACAGAGCACGGTGTTGGAACTGTCGAGAACTGTCATCACTACCAGTTCAGATTATTACACATGGTGTTACCCATAATGCAAAAAAATTCTCTGGTTTCTGGTCTCCACGCACGTCGCCTCAGACCCAAACATTGGCATTTTTAATTTTCTTTTTTTTGTGCTATGAAACGATGTCCAATTGCAGCCAAAATTACTGGATCAATTGGAATTCTGCCGTGCTGTGTTTTAAACGACTTTTTCACATAGGGGTATGAATGTTTGCCTAATTTGTGAGGCCTCTCTTAGTCACCATACTTTGTGTATGGGAAATTTAGTCTGCTTCTAATAAACGTGTATACCATGTATCACGTAATTCACTGATTGGCAATAAAAAAAAACATAATTTTTCTTTTCCACTGTTTTCAGTCCCCATACTTCTTTGTTTAAAGGATGTTAACCACTTTCTATTGAGATTCATCAAAGAACATTTTTACCAAAATGTTTAAACATTCTGATTTGGCAATTAAGGGTTGCTGTCTCATTAAAACAAAAATATGCCACCATAATATAAATCCATATGCATTGTATTTAGCAATTTCATCTGCAAATTTGTTTTTTATTTTAATTACCATACTTAAATATTAACCAGTTCGCTTCGGATGCCGTGTATACATGCAATTTTCTTTTGTACAGCGGATCGGAGAGCGTCTAAACACGCATTCCGATTTTTGTGTGTGTCACCGGGAGACTTGTCAACACGCCACACGTGGCGGCTGACGTGTATACACGCAATCATTTCTCGGAGTCCATGGGGTCACGGTTCGGTGGCCCCGGACAAAATGCACTGCAAATACTGAACGAGTTTACTCTTTTTGTTGATTTTTGCCTAATCCCTTTATCCAAGACCTGTTCCTTTGACGTACCAGCCAAGCATTTGTAAAGACAGATTTATATCCATTGTTTACGAGGCATTTGATCTATCTCCAGGTATGCCGTCTTTTCGACCGGGCGCTTGTCGCTAATAGGCCGTTGCATCGGAGCTTGCCAACGGTCTAATTGTGCTGAACAAACACAACCGTAATTAAAAAACTAGCCATTTAAATCTTGAAATGTCAATGAGTAAAGGTGTTTATTTGGTTGTCCGAACTTAGTTTCATTGACAAAAAAATTATTAATGGCTAGAAATTTTTTCAGATTTTTCACTGAAAAT
This sequence comes from Zoroaster sp. YZ-2022, assembly GCA_029582265.1. Taxonomy (NCBI): domain Eukaryota; kingdom Metazoa; phylum Echinodermata; class Asteroidea; order Forcipulatida; family Zoroasteridae; genus Zoroaster; species Zoroaster sp. YZ-2022. The sequence continues at coordinate 28,121,168 of CM055835.1, read as the reverse complement.
AAACCCACACGGGGGACCGGAAAAAAATATATATTCCTGACGTCAACTGGTTAAGGAAGGGCTTTTATTTGCAATGCAATTATCACACTGCATTATTAATTCATCAATTCACTTTGATGTTTAACTAGACCCTTGTCAATCAGTTGGTGAAAATCCAGGAAATCAGCACTGTACAGTGTATACAGATTTAAAACAATGACAACAGAAAATTGTAAAGATTCGCACGGAGTATGCCTATTTTAACATTAATTTTTGTGTATTTTTCGTTTTTTAGGGTTTGGTTTTATATTTAATTGATGTAATCTGATTGCCAGTGTAAAATGTAATAAAATAAAATAAAATAAATACAAAATTTAAAGGACATTGATATTTAGAAATGAACATTTATTTCAACCCTCTAGTTGTCAAGAAAACTATCATAAAATTAACTTGTGAAAGATTCATCACAATAGCTGCTCAAAATTTAGAGGGAAAAAACTGTTAAATGTTTTGAATGTTTGCCCAATGGCAACTTTTTTTATTATAAATTCCACATTACAATTCCTGTTTTCTCTAAAGATGAAAGTGCTTCAGAAGAAGTGATTCCTCGTTATGATTGATACATGTACCAACTAACCAAGTGAGATTAACAAAAATCATTTGTTTATTTGATAATCTGATAGTTTGGTAATGTTGGCAAAACTGCTTCTAAGAGTATGCTTACTTTCTTTGAATCAAGATATACATTAAAGGGAAGGTACAACATTGGTAATGTTGGCATAGCTGCTTCTATGAGTATGCTTACTCTCTTTGAATCAAGATATACATTGAAGGGAAGGTACAACATTGGTAATGTTGGCAAAACTGCTTCTATGAGTATGCTTACTCTCTTTGAATCAAGATATACATTGAAGGGAAGGTACAACATTGGTAATGTTGGCAAAACTGCTTCTATGAGTATGCTTACTCTCTTTGAATCAAGATATACATTGAAGGGAAGGTACAACATTGGTAATGTTGGCAAAACTGCTTCTATGAGTATGCTTACTCTCTTTGAATCAAGATATACATTGAAGGGAAGGTACAACATTGGTAATGTTGGCATAGCTGCTTCTATGAGTATGCTTACTCTCTTTGAATCAAGATATACATTGAAGGGAAGGTACAACATTGGTAATGTTGGCAAAACTGCTTCTATGGGTATGCTTACTCTCTTTGAATCAAGATATACATTAAAGGGAAGGTACAACATTGGTAATGTTGGCAAAACTGCTTCTATGAGTATGCTTACTCTCTTTGAATCAAGATATACATTGAAGGGAAGGTACAACATTGGTAATGTTGGCAAAACTGCTTCTATGAGTATGCTTATTCTCTTTGAATCAAGATATACATTGAAGGGAAGGTTCAGCATAGGTAATGTTGGCAAAACTGCTTCTATGAGTATGCTTACTCTCTTTGAATCAAGATATACATTGAAGGGAAGGTACAACATTGGTAATTTATAGTTTGATGAAATTCTTGCGTCGCCGTCGGGTGATAATTTTGCCCTACGCTGACGTGTGTATAGCACTGTATACTCAGTGCTGTCCGAGTGTCTGTGGAAAAAACTTAACCTCTCGACCATCGACCTTGCCCGATGACGACGACGACTGGCCGGCTAGAATCCTATACAGCAGCAGGTTCCGCGTCGGTGTAGGTCAAAATTAAATCAACATTGGTAATGTTGGCAAAACTGCTTCTATGAGTATGCTTACTCTCTTTGAATCAAGATATACATTGAAGGGAAGGTACAACATTGGTAATGTTGACAAAACTACTTCTATGAGTATGCTTACTCTCTTTGAATCAAGATATACATTAAAGGGAAGGTACAACATTGGTAATGTTGGCATAGCTGCTTCTATGAGTATGCTTGCTCTCTTTGAATCAAGATATACATTGAACGGAAGGTACAGCATTGGTAATGTTGGCCAAACTGCTTCTAAGAGTATGCTTACTCTCTTTGAATCAAGATATACATTGAAGGGAAGGTACAACATTGGTAATGTTGGCAAAACTGCTTCTATGAGTATGCTTACTCTCTTTGAATCAAGATATACATTAAAGGGAAGGTACAACATTGGTTATGTTGGCATAGCTGCTTCTATGAGTATGCTTACTCTCTTTGAATCAAGATATACATTGAAGGGAAGGTACAACATTGGTAATGTTGGCAAAACTGCTTCTATGGGTATGCTTACTCTCTTTGAATCAAGATATACATTAAAGGGAAGGTACAACATTGGTAATGTTGGCAAAACTGCTTCTATGAGTATGCTTACTCTCTTTGAATCAAGATATACATTGAAGGGAAGGTACAACATTGGTAATGTTGGCAAAACTGCTTCTATGAGTATGCTTATTCTCTTTGAATCAAGATATACATTGAAGGGAAGGTTCAGCATAGGTAATGTTGGCAAAACTGCTTCTATGAGTATGCTTACTCTCTTTGAATCAAGATATACATTGAAGGGAAGGTACAACATTGGTAATTTATAGTTTGATGAAATTCTTGCGTCGGGTGATAATTTTGCCCTACACTGACGTGTGTATAGCACTGTATACTCAGTGCTGTCCGAGTGTCTGTGGAAAAAACTTAACCTCTCGACCATCGACCTTGCCCGATGACGACGACGACTGGCCGGCTAGAATCCTATACAGCAGCAGGTTCCGCGTCGGTGTAGGTCAAAATTAAATCAACATTGGTAATGTTGGCAAAACTGCTTCTATGAGTATGCTTACTCTCTTTGAATCAAGATATACATTGAAGGGAAGGTACAACATTGGTAATGTTGACAAAACTACTTCTATGAGTATGCTTACTCTCTTTGAATCAAGATATACATTGAAGGGAAGGTACAACATTGGTAATGTTGGCCAAACTGCTTTTATGAGTATGCTTACTCTCTTTGAATCAAGATATACATTAAACAACCAACCATTGGTTTCAGCTTCAGTGTTGTATGATTAACAAGAAAATAGTGACTTTACATTGAAATATTTTGTAATCATTCTAGCGTGGAATATAGGAAAAGGTGCTCCTTCTCAATAAGAACTGGAAATTATGTCACTTTTCTAAAAAGTTACAGCACCTCAGATCAAATTATTTCTTCTATAAAGAAGATAAATACCAAAAGTAGGTTGTACATAAAAATTCAACCATTTTGTTGTTTTTTAATTAACAACTGTATATCTTTAAATAAGATGTTAATGTACGTATTATATCCTTCAAGGTGTATAAGATAAATACAGGAATATTGAGTGGGAGAATTTCTAGACTTTCTCAGGGTTGCTGGGCCAGTTTGTATGTTATGATCCGTAGAGAGCTCTATCAGTCAATATCCATATTTGATCAAATAGATTTGTTGGACGTTCTTGTGCGTGTGGCGTTCACAAAAAAAATAAACATATACACTGTATGTCCACAAAAAGCTCTTTGGGTACAAGTCATGGTTTTTTTTGTATTTTTTTAGAGTGGGGATGACTTGAATAAGTCTAGTTTGCTCTGTGAAGCTTGTCTTAAGGGACATTCCATGTCAAATCAGGTACTGTAGATGTTTCTAGGCAATCACCTCTTCAACTATAAAACATTTACCATAACATTTAAGTGCCAAATGCTCTTTTAAATGGTAGACCCTGTGCAAATGAATTGAATCTGAAAGAAAAGCTTCTAGGCTAAAACCGCTTCCATCAATAATGGTCAAAATTGATATTGAAATCACTCTTCTTGGACTAAATACCAGGGGTGTGATTTGTCTGGATTTTTTCCAGATTTTTGGATTTTTACAAATCGCAATGTTGTGATCCGCTGGATTTTAAAGATTTAAGCAATAAAGGAAAGCAAAGCAAATGCTCAGAACTATAGATTTCACCCCAGTGCTGTTCACAACAGCGGCCCCAATACCCCTAGCAAAATGTACGTGGATTTTTCAAAACTGCCCAATCACACCCCTGGGTTACTTTAAGTCTTAGTGGATGGACCTGTTTCAGAACAGAACAGAATACAAAATTCAGATGTCAATCATTTAATATTTGGGTCCTTTTGGAATGAATCAAATAAACTGGCACAAAGAGCTAATAAACATGTACACATTTCTTGAATAACCTTAGTTTGGGTTGAGGGTGGGTTTATTCCATTTTGGAAATGAACTCGAGTCATTTATAAAGCATTAACCATAATATAGATCTGTGTGTTTTTCAAATGGTAGATGTGTAAAATGGTTTTTAAAAAAACTACTTACTACTACTACTACTACTACAAGGGTCAAAATCAGTCATAATGTTGATATACTTGCCAAGGTATATCTAGTGCACTTAAAAGTCAAACACTGTCAAACCTTATGCGTAGTTAGTACATTTACAGGTCAAAATGAGTTGATTGTTTTTGACTGGTAAAAGCATTGTCTGGTATTGTTCAGGGTGGTCAAAATGACAGTAAAAACCAGTCAAAAATGCCCCCGTGTGCACATTTGGGTCAACAGTGCAAACAGGCAGTTGACTGGTTTTGACCTCTGTAGCAACTTCCCACTAAAGTGCAGCTACAGTAGGAGGGCTAAAAAGGGTTCATTTTGAGATAATGTATTTTGCACTTTGGTATGTGCACTTTTGCACTTTTGTTTGATATATTGATATTCACACTTTGACACCTCAATTCCGTTTGGTACTGTATATTAACCCTAACTCCCTAGGCCCATGTGCTTACACATAACCTGAATCCTTCCTAACTCCCCAGGCCCATTTGCTTACACATAACCTGAATCCTTCCTAACTCCCTAGGCCCATGTGCTTACACATAACCTGAATCCTTCCTAACTCCCCAGGCCCATTTGCTTACACATAACCTGAATCCTTCCTAACTCGCTAGGCCCATTTGCTTACACATAACCTGAATCCTTCCTAACTCCCCAGGCCCATTTGCTTACACATAACCTGAATCCTTCCTAACTCCCTAGGCCCATTTGCTTACACATAACCTGAATCCTTCCTAACTCCCAGGCCCATTTGCTTACACATAACCTGAATCCTTCCTAACTCCCTAGGCCCATTTGCTTACACATAACCTGAATCCTTCCTAACTCCCTAGGCCCATTTGCTTACACATAACCTGAATCCTTCCTAACTCCCTAGGCCCATTTGCTTACACATAACCTGAATCCTTCCTAACTCCCTAGGCCCATTTGCTTACACATAACCTGAATCCTTCCTAACTCCCTAGGCCCATTTGCTTACACATAACCTGAATCCTTCCTAACTCCCTAGGCCCATTTGCTTACACATAACCTGAATCCTTCCTAACTCCCTAGGCCTATTTGCTTACACATAACCTGAATCCTCCAAAATCCTTCAGTAGTAAAGCAAGCACTTGACATGTATGCACACATGTGTTTCGAATCTGTGATACATGTACATGGCCAGGGACCCTCCCTGCATGCATGGAGCAATAAACAGTGTCCACTGACCCAAGCACTGACCTTGCAATCACTACAACAAACATGGATGTACATGTACCATGGAAAGGCAAGTATGCCTAATAACCTCAATCCTCCAAAATCCTTCACTTTAGCAAAGAGCATGTAGCATGTAACTTCAATCCTTCAAAATCCTTCACTTTAGCAAAGAGGATTTGGGAAGGTTAGGGTTAATAATTCACACTTCTTCACCTCAATTCCATTTGGGATATTTATTATGATCAGTCTCCTTAAATTGTGGGTTGAAATACAAGAGTACATGAGAGACTCTTTAAGACATAGATTGGATGAGAAGAAGTCTTGTTGTAAACCTCAAATGGAGAATTGCTCCCAATATCCATGGTTACGACATTTGCAGCATCCCAAATTACTCCTATAAATGTCAAAGTATATGTTGTATATGGTGTAGGGCAAAATTAAATCAATTGTTTATCTCCCGACGCAAGAATTTCACCAATCTATATATGTTGTTCACTGCATGAACTGACATATAAGACATAGCATCAGGTCATTATATAGAGCATGTCCTGTCTGTCATGCCATTTTCACACCAAAACATTCTAAATCTTGCAAAAATCCAATAGATATCGACCCAAAATGTAAACAGCATTTGGCTTTCTCTGGATCAATAGCCGATATACATGTACATGTAAGCGTGACAGATTGGGACAACAATGCAACCTTACTGTGGAATTGTCTCTCTGTTATTTGTACAGTCATGGATGATGGACTCATACCAAGATGTTTTTAGATCTTATTGCATTGTGCTATCCACTACATGCATGAACTAATGAGGGCATGTTTTAAGATCACTACTGATAGATTTGACTAGAACTTTCTGTTGGTTTCTTATTAACTTTCCTACTTTTGGAACCTTTTTCATACAAGTTGATGCACCATTTGAAACCATTCGCTTTTGTGGTTTTGAATGGTGAAATAACTGGTAGGTCAGCTAATACAAGACCTTGTTTGGATCTTTCCAAATGGTAGTACAGCTAATACAAAACCTTGTTTGGATACTTCTAAGTGGTGAATCAATGGACCCTCTATGCATTTGAATGGATTTTAATGGTAGTAAAACTTGCTACATGTACCAACACTGTTCAAATGGTATCACCATGTGTGTACAAATACCAATGGGCATTTTTGAAAGTGGAAATTTTGAATGGTTTCAAATGGTCTATCAGTAGGAGGGTTAATAGACCTTAACCACTCTGCGGCCATCTTTGTCAGAGTCCCTGTATACACAAGCACAATTATAATGCTGATTCTCATTAAATAAAAGGAGCCAGACTATTTTCCTTCCAGCCTCTGTTTGGTTACATGGATTTGAATGGAAGAAAAACAAGATGTCTGCACCATGATAAAAGTCTATTTGAACAAATATATTTTCCTTGGGAAAAATATTTAGACTTTTCATAAAGTAAACGTTAAGAGCATGGTTGAAATTATAGCATATTCACAGTCGATCTCAGACTACAGTGTATGCTAAATTGCAAAAATAAATGTATGACATGGCCCAACTTGAATTCATTTTGTAACGAGGAGATGGACTATTCCAGTACATCTGATATTTATTGTTATTTTTATAACTGTGCTCTGAATAAAATAGATTCATTCATTAATTCAGTGAGGAATATCTGGTAACAAATTATTCCAGAGTGTCAATTTTGTCATCCCGCATACACATCAAGATAATATCCAGAGGTGTCGTGGCCGAGCGGTCTAGCTTACCGGATTCAAGTTCTGGTGTTAGCAACAGAATGTGGGTTCGAATCACGGCCATGACACTTGTGTCCTTGAGCAAGACACTTAAAATCATAATTGCTTCTCTCCACCCAGGGGTTAAATGGGTACCTGTGAAGGCAGAGTTGGTTTGCTCTATATGCGCTAGAAATGGCAGCAATTGAGCTGTATACTCCCCAGGGAGCTGAGATGGTTTCAGGAATGATCTATGAGCCTTATGAGCAGGGATAATAATATAATGCACCTTGAGCACCACTTAGTTGGTGGATACGTGCGCTATATAAATCCACACATTATTATTATTATTATTAGTATTATTAATCTATCTACAGTAGCTGAAATCTATCCAGTGTAGCATTAAATAAATGCATAAAATTGTGTTTTATGTAATCTATGCCTAGGGCTGTGCCGGGTATCCGGGTATCCAGATACCCGACCGAAACGGTCATTACCCGGTTCCATTTTTCAGTTCCAATTACCCTTAACCCTAACCCCCTAGGTATTCTGGATAGGAACCTTCCTGAATCATCCAAAATCCATCAGTGCACTTTTGGAAACATGCCCTTATCTTCAAAATGCACCATGCATTTTCATTGATCTTTCATATTCAGCTCTTATGGCCTGCACTTCTTGCCAGGTAGTAATTTTGCCCCATTTGAAGAGGTGAAAGTACCAGTTTCCAACAGTGCTGAATTTTTCCAAAAAAGTGCCACTTGAAGGATTTTGCAGGATTTCGGGTGGTTAGGGTTAAACGACTTTTTAAAATTCGGACTTAACATTTGAGCGGTGTAAACAGAAATCTGTAACTCTTGAACAGTGCACTTGTACAGACAATTATCAGTGCACTTGTACAGACAATTATCATTAAATTCAAGAGATTACACTCCAATAAAGAAAAGATTGATAGTATGGTATCCTCTGTATTACAAAACTCAATTTGTTACCATTTACAGTACATGTATTTGTACACCACCAGAGGCATGTTTTCAACAAAAATGAAAACGGGTATCCGGGTATCCGAAGTTTCCTGATTTCGGTTGTCTGGTTCCAAAACTTTACGAAAATTCACAGCCCTATCTATGCCCCACATATACTCTTGACGTGTGTTTAAACATTTATAGATTATAATTTAAGGCTTTATTTGTAAAGGGATTAATGAATAATGGAAATATTCAAATGATTTTAAATGTACAGATTTATCATCTTGTTTTACCATAAAGTATGCAGATGATACCTGCCTTGTTGGAATAATTTCAAAGAATGATATTAGTGGGTATAAAGATAATGTGAACAGTTTTGTTGAATGGTGTAATGATCACCTCGTTCTCAATGCTACCAAAACTAAGGAAATGATCTGTGATTTAGGAAATTGAAGAGGGTTGACCACGAGTCTTTAAATATGCTGAATGTTGATGTGAATGTTGTCTCTGACTACAGATATTTGGGCATACACATCGACAATATAAGCTTAACTGGAAGTATAATACTGGGAAAGTCATTTCTAAGTGCAATCAACGCCTGTTTTTTCTAAGACGGATGAAATCTTTTAAAGTTAACAGTGACATTTTATTTTTGTTTTACCAGGCTGTCATTCAATCTGTGGTATCATTTTGTAGTATTGTATGGTACAACGGGCTCTCTAAAGACAACATTAGGAAATTGAATCGTATAATGAAATCAGCTAGTAGTGTGATTGGAGCTGATGTTGAACAGTTAGACTCGTTATGTAATGACGCTTTGGAAAAGAAATTCCTGACTATTGTATTGGAGGGAAACCACCCTCTCCATTCAGGTATTACTTTTAACAGGTCTGGCAGAATTCGATATCCACGGGTGAACACAAATAGGTTTAGGAATTAATTTCTCCCATCAGTGATCAGACAGTATAATAACTCGTTGTCTAGATAAAAATTCTATTCTAAGGGGGTGGGGCTGGCAAAACAAATTGTATGGTTGTATGTGAGCTTCTATTTTTATGTATTTAATCTTTAAATTTTTTGTATAATTCTGTATTTTTTATTGGTATTCTTGTTTTTAAATTAACTGGGAAAACAATTTTCATGTTTTGCATAACGAATTTAATGAATTGAATTGAATTAAATCAATACACATATTGAAGGGACAGTATCGTCACAATCAGAGCAGACCTTCCACAGGGCATGAAAATGGTGTCCTAGTTTAAGATTAACACAGTGACTGGGTCATTTATGCAGCAGCAATGGCGATATGACCTTATCATGTGGGGTATTATTTTCAGTCACCAAGTTAATCTAAAACTAGTACTCCGATTCCATGCCCTGTTGATCGTGACGATATTGTCCGTTTAAGGAGCATTGTACTAAATGAAGACTACATGTATTTGCGGTAATATCAATTGAGAAGTAATTAGTTCTGAAAAGAACTGGAAGTTACAACTCGACGTTTCGATCAGTTATGCTCTGATCGTCTTGAGATCGTCTTCAGATCGTCTTCAGAGCATTGTACCACAAGGCCAATAAACCCCATCCAGCCTGCCATGAAATGACACAAATTATGAACCATTAACCCTCCTATATACAGTGCAGTTGCCATAGAATTGTCAGACCTTTCAAAACCTTTCAAGTTTGCTGTACTGAAGGGTTTGAAAGGTGAGAAAACTGTCTGACAAAAGGGACCTATGAAAGGTTTCGAAAGGTGTAACAACTCTCTGAACAAACTGGTGTTGAAATGTTTCAATACCTTTCAAAGGGTATTGAAAGGTGTGATTGTTCAGTAGCAACAAATTCTGGAGGGTTTTAAAGGGTTCATAATAATTGATAGCCATTTTGGCCCGTAAGCAGATTTTGAAAGGTTTTGAAACGTCAAACCATAGGAGGGTTAAGGTCATACATTTCCATCACAATGATAACTATGTCAGTCACACGCTCTGCTTTTATACAGCTTTTACTAAGTGTGACCAAGTTGGGCAGAAAATATGGCAAAATCTGGAATCTGGATTGTCGTAATACCTGGTCAACTAAAAAAGAGAAACTATTAACCCTAACCTTGCTTGGGTCAGTGGACACTGTTTATTGCTCCATGCATGCAGGGAGGGTCCCTGGTCATGTACATGTATCACAGATTAGAAACACATGTGTGCATACATGTCATGTGCTTGCTTTACTACTGAAGAATTTTGGAGGATTTAGGTTATGTGTAAGCAAATGGGCCTAGGGAGTAAGGGTTAATTAATCAGGACATATATTTATAATGTATATTGGTTGCCGTATAGATGAAGAGTGTAAATAATCATGCTAAACGCTCGTTCTCTTTCCCTGTAGAAAACCACCGCAAGTTTGAGAGCTTCAGAAGAAAGTTCTTTCAATAGGCCAATGACGATGGTTGTTATGCCTACAACTGGTAAACTACATGTACCATTCCCAAAACGACAGGTGTCTGAAGATCGGTACGTCATATAATATCAGACACATGGCAAGATTTTATAGAACATTTTAAGCATGCACTTTGTGATGGGGTGTGGCATCATGTTTGTTTATGGTGTCAACAAAAGTGAACAATGGGTCCTCTGTTGGCAGTTATTGTTTGCATGTCCTCGGCTGAAAAATGTGTATTAGAACTCTAACTCCCTAGGCCCATTTGCTTACACATAACCCGAATCCTTCCTAACTCCCTAGGCCCATTTGCTTACACATAACCCGAATCCTTCCTAACTCCCTAGGCCCATTTGCTTACACATAACCCGAATCCTTCCTACATGTAACTCCCTAGGCCCATTTGCTTACACATAACCCGAATCCTTCCTAACTCCCTAGGCCCATTTGCTTACACATAACCTGAATCCTTCCTAACTCCCTAGGCCCATTTGCTTACACATAACCTGAATCCTTCCTAACTCCCTAGGCCCATTTGCTTACACATAACCTGAATCCTTCCTAACTCCCTTGGCCCATTTGCTTACACATAACCTGAATCCTTCCTAACTCCCTTGGCCCATTTGCTTACACATAACCTGAATCCTTCCTAACTCCCTAGGCCCATTTGCTTACACATAACCTGAATCCTTCCTAACTCCCTAGGCCCATTTGCTTACACATAACCTGAATCCTTCCTAACTCTCTAGGCCCATTTGCTTACACATAACCTGAATCCTTCCTAATTCCCTTGGCCCATTTGCTTACACATAACCTGAATCCTTCCTAACTCCCTAGGCCCATTTGCTTACACATAACCTGAATCCTTCCTAACTCCCTTGGCCCATTTGCTTACACATAACCTGCATCCTTCCTAACTCCCTTGGCCCATTTGCTTACACATAACCTGAATCCTTCCTAACTCCCTAGGCCCATTTGCTTACACATAACCTGAATCCTCCAAAATCTTTCAGTAGTAAAGCAAGCACATGACATGTATGCACACATGTGTTTCTAATCTGTGATACATGTACATGGAGCAATAAACAGTGTCCACTGACCCAAGCACTGATCTTGCAATCACTACAACAAATATGGATATACATGTACCATGGAAAGGCAAGTATGCCTAATAACCTCAATCCTTCAAAATCCTTCACTTTAGCAAAGAGCATGTAGCATGTAACCTCAATCCTTCAAAATCCTTCACTTTAGCAAAGAGCATGTAGCATGTAACCTCAATCCTTCAAAATCCTTCACTTTAGCAAAGAGCATGTACATGTAAGCATGTAACCTCAATCCTTCAAAATCCTTCACTTTAGCAAAGAGCATGTAGCATGTAACCTCAATCCTCCAAAATCCTTCACTTTAGCAAAGAGCATGAAGCATGTAACCTCAATCCTCCAAAATCCTTCACTTTAGCAAAGAGCATGTAGCATGTAACCTCAATCCTTCAAAATCCTTCACTTTAGCAAAGAGCATGTAGCATGTAACCTCAATCCTTCAAAATCCTTCACTTTAGCAAAGAGCATGTAGCATGTAACCTCAATCCTTCAAAATCCTTCACTTTAGCAAAGAGCATGTAGCATGTAACCTCAATCCTTCAAAATCCTTCACTTTAGCAAAGAGCATGTAGCATGTAACCTCAATCCTTCAGTTAGTCAAGTGGGAGATGCCGAAAAAAGTCCAACAAAGAGAACAACAAAGAGAACAAAAGAGGAGAACAATAGGAGATCCTCGGTTTACACCATAAACAAACCTGGATGTGTGTGTTTGAGTGAATGTTTGAACTTTTTTACGGTTACCAAAACATGTCATGGGCGACATGATCTTCAACATAGTGCACGGATGAGCATATCATTTTTGTGTTTGTTCATGCAAAATATCTTTAAGGTTATTTCCAGAGAAAAGGTTTCTTCCAGAGAAGGCATAATAAATTATGATCTTTAAAATGAAATTTTAAACTCTTTACAAAGTTTACCACCTAAATTGTTGAGGTTTTTATCAGAAAAGGCACAGAAATAAAAAATCTGATCTTTTAAAATTCTGAACATTTCTTGAACAGCTCTACACCAAATTTACCACCCAAAACAAAAACGAACCGGGCAATTGAGCCCAGTTCTTTGGAGGCGAGCAGTCAGCAAGAATCATCTAACATGAATATGTTGGACGATCTTCAGGAGGTACTGGAGAAGATCAGTACTGGACAGAGAATGGAAGTTTCATCAACTGAGGACAAGGTAAGACTAGATAATGATATGATGTCCATTGGTGGATCCGGGGTCGTTATTTAGTGTGCCCCGCCCCCTCCTTTAGGGAATGTGAATCCTCCCCTTGAATAGTTCCCTCCTAATTTGATATAGTCTTGGTTCAAAACTGTGTTTGTATGTTTATGATACACGGTCCCACAGTGCTACACGAACACTACAATCACGAATTGCTACCACACACACGAACCGCTATCAAACAGTCTTGGGAACTTTGTAGAATCTCCCTCCGAAAACGGGGGAAACTACTATGCATGCGTCAATTTGAAATGCTAGCACGCCCCACATTTTTGGTTTTGCGCAAAAACAACAACGGACTGCCGTGTTCACTGATCGACAACTTCACGGCAGTCCGTTGTTGTTTGATAGCGATTCGTGTGTGTGGTAGCGGTTTCGTGATTGTAGCATTCGTGTAGCGCCGTCGGATCGTGTATCATAAACATACAAACACAGTTTTGAACCAAGACTAAATTTGATACTGCATACCAATTAAGTCTTGTTCCTCATGTTCATGACTTGTAAAAATTGAGTTAGCATTGATCGTCTCCAGTTCACAACTCATGAACAGGGAAATCTTGCTGGATGTAATCCTACCTGTGATAAATCTTTATATTATTGATTTTAATTTTGCCCTGCACCGACGTGTGTATAGCACTGTATACTCGGTGCTTTCTGAGTGTCTGTAGAAAAAACTTGACAGGTGACTCGGGCGGGATTCGAACCCACGACCTCCTGCTTACTAGTGCAGACGTCTTAACCTCTCGACCACCGAGCTTGCCCGAGATCAATTGGCTGGCTAGAATCCTATATAGCAGCGGGTGCCACAATATTTATAATTTGGTCGAGAGGTTAAGACGTCTGCACTAGTAAGCAGGAGGTTGTGGGTTTGAATCCCCCCCAAGTCGCCTGTGAAGTTTTTTCCACAGACACTCGGAAAGCACTGAGTATACAGTGCTATACACACGTCGGTGTAGGGCAAAATTAAAATCAATTGTTTATCACCCGACGCAAGAATTTCATCAAACTTTATATTATTATTGTTCTTACCAGAGCTACAATCTCACTTTACGGCAATAGTTGAGATATTCTACATGGTGTTACTGCAACCTTAACTGAAAACATTACTCCACCATACAAAGCCTCAAATCTGTTGTTGTCGCCGCTGCGCCGCCGCTGTCGTCGTGCTGTCGTCGTTTTAATTTACGAGGAGGAGGAGGGGTTAGCCAGGATTTAGAAATAGGGTGTCCAAATTTGATGGAAATTCCAAAGCAGGGTGTCCAAACTGTTCACTTACAATACTTTTACATGTAAATGACAGATGAAATAGGGTGTCCAAAATTGAAACTGGGTGTCCAAAAGACACCCAGACACCCATCTGACTAATACTATGGTTGCTGATCACGTCATTGCTAACACTAAGAGATTCAAAAGATGTCACACCAATTTGGTTGATTTTGGGTTGAGCTGTTTGCTTCATTCAGAGACATGCTGAGATTTCACCTGACCATCTCAGCATGGGTCGTCCAAACTTTCATTTTCCTTCAACTCTTCCCTGCATGACAATGGTTTCGCCTCCAGATTGCCCCCTTTACATTATTATTACCCCAGGACATTGAGTCAATATCATTCCTGAAATATTGCCAGCTGCCTTGTGAATATATAGACAGGAGCTGTCATAGGGCTCAGAATCGAAGCTTGCTTGGGATTATATAGATCCGAGCTGCCATAGTGCTCTGTTGATAATCAAGGATTGCTGGAGTCATCTAGTGATGATAGATTAAGGGAGAGAATTGCTTTCCCTAAATATAATACATTAGAAAGGATTCCCCTTGTCTGACAATCATTCAAATACATTTTTCTTCGGGAGTAAAAAACGGTTGTCATCGAGACGGCAGATGATAGTCATTTGAAACTTCAAGATGTTCTTCATTATTTTACCAGCAATTTCCAAAAACACTGATTTTCCATTTAGGAAAAACAAATACTTTAAAGTGAGATATTTCACAAAAGACTTAGCAGAAACTCGGATTAAAGTTAAAGGAGAGGATTATCAAAACACAATCAAATTGACACATTTCAATGCAAAACTTACTAAGGCCAAAAAAAAGTCTCCGGCTTCTGGTCATAGGTCGATGAAATAAACATTTCCAGAAATGACTGGTAATTTAATAATAATAATAGACATTTGTAAAGCGCCTAATGCCAAAGCCTCTAAGCGCATACGTGGGGGAAAAAAAGCATAGAAAAATACAATGAGAGAGAACAAGATTACAAATAAGCACATTCAAACAAATGAGTTTTTAACAGAGATTTAAAACGGTTCACAGAACTAGATTGGCGAATATGCACGGGTAGATTGTTCCATAACATTGGTGCAGCGTAAGAGAAAGACCTTTCTCCATAAAATTTGGTAGAAGCCCGTGTAGATGAAGCAAGCAATTCCTGTTGAGATGACCTTAAAGTCCGAGTAGGAGTATAACGGTGAACAAGTTCAGATAAATAAGATGGAGCTTGACCCATTTGTGCTTTGAAAGTTAACAGAAGAATTTGGTAAATTGTGCAGGAAAAAAACAGTCAATATCCCTCTCTATACTGTGGAACTATCAGGTTTAATGTGAGACATGGAAACATCACTAAAGGAGGCGTTCATGTTGAAATTACATTCAAACTTATTGACACAGTTTGACTATTCACATTCATAATTCCAATAGTTTCTATGAATGAAGACAATATTTCAGTCGATAACATTATTATTTTTAGTTGGATTGACATCCACAACATTATTTCTTAAGCATATCCCAGAATGAAATAACATGCTAGTGGTTGAAATTATTACTCCTAAGAAGCAACTGTTAAGAAACAACAATTTGGCATAAACAAAACCCAGGATGTTAACCAGTTTGCATCAGAGGCCGTGTATACACGCACAGTTTTTTTTGGACAGCAGATCGGAGAGCATCTAAACACGCCACAGGATTCTCGGGAATATTTGTATAGATTCCCGGTCGACGTGGCAACGAGCCATAAGCATACGGTGGAAGACGCGGTCTCCCCGGTCACGCTCTGGTGAGCACCATTGCTCGTGTTTGTGCGGTAAAAATAAACCCGCCATGGGGGTTCGGAAAAACTGTTTTATTCCCGGTGCGAACTGGTTAAAGGAACAATATCTTTGTAATCAGCAGGGCATTGAATCCCAGTGCTAGTTGTAGTTTAACTCAGTAACTGAAAATAATACCCCAGATGATGAGGTCATATTACCTTTGCTGCTGCATATATGAGCTGGTAATTTTCAGTCACTGCGTTCAACTTAAACTAGGACCCACCAATTCCATGCCCTGTTAAAAGTCTGCTCTGATCGTGACGATACTGGCCCTTTAATATGAGTAAGATCTGCTGCCACTGTGGGAATACTGTAGAAGTTAAAACCAATTTCTATTACTATTTTTTGTTACTACATTCCCAGCTGAAATACCATCTAAATTTTGCTTGAATTGTGTTTGCAACTTTGAATGGGACATGAGTGTGCCTTGTCAGGTTGTGAATTTAAATTACAGTGTTACATGAATTTAAATTACTGTTTTTCAGAGATTATGTTTCCCCACCGGTTCAAAGTTTAAATCTCATTATAACAAGTTTTGTTTGACATTGATTTTTCAGATTTAACAAATGAAATTGTGTAGTGTAAGTCTTGCATTAAGAAGGCCTTTGTATTTTCAGCATATTTTCAAGGATCTTTTTTAGTCACAAACGGTAATACCGATAGTCTGGTATTTTGGCTTTGCTTATCTGACAAATCTTTTTGTAGACAATCTGCATTTCTTTTTACATGAAAATGTCTTTGCTGATTCAATGTGCAGGCGTAAATCCATGTAAAAACTTGGAATAATCCACTTCTAACCTTCTAACATCAGTATGCAATCTTTGGCATTAGAATTGACTTCATTTGTGTATTAACAAAAACAGATTTTGAATTACCATTCAATTATAAATCTTGTAATTTCTTACAGGAAATTAGTGTTCCAAATTTTATTAGATAAGATTCTGCTAGTATCCAGCAGAATTGAATTCTTCAGCTGTTTTACTAGTTTGTAATTTTTACAATTACACTCATTAAAACTAAAACTCAATTAAAATATCAAAATTGAAATTGTGATATTGAGTGATGGCTAGCGATATTGAAGATGTTGATTTCATTTGAATTCATTAAGGATTGCTATTCCTTTCAATACTGAAATTATTTCTTCTTCGAGGCTTGCTTTTAACCCTAACCTTCCCAAATCCTCCAAATCCTCTTTGCTAAAGTGAAGGATTTTGAAGGATTTTGAAGGATTGAGGTTACATGCTACATGCTCTTTGCTAAAGTGAAGGATTTTGGAGGATTGAGGTTATTAGGCATACTTGCCTTTCCATGGTACATGTACATCCATGTTTGTTGTAGTGATTGCAAGGTCAGTGCTTGGGTCAGTGGACACTGTTTATTGTTCCATGCATGCAGGGAGGGTCCCTGGCCATGTACATGTATCACAGATTAGAAACACATGTGTGCATACATGTCATGTGCTTGCTTTACTACTGAAGGATTTTGGGGGATTTAGGTTATGTGTAAGCAAATGGGCCTAGGGAGTTAGGAAGGATTCAGGTTATGTGTAAGCAAATGGGCCTAGGGAGTTAGGAAGGATTCAGGTTATGTGTAAGCAAATGGGCCTAGGGAGTTAGGGTTAATGTTTTCAAAGTCGTAAACTATAATTATTTATAAAAAAGGGAACATCTTCGCGAAATATTTCCAAAGGGAACAAAAGTACCCTCCCCCATATCATATAATAATGAAAACAATTTTTTCAACAAAAAAAGTCTCTGTGACTCTTTTCAGATGACAAGTGATCATGTTAGAGTCTGGGCCTTAAAGCCCACAGAAGACTTCAAAGTATCACTGTTAATTGGTTTATAAAAATGTATATTATTATCAATGCCTCAATCTGTATGTTATATATGCAACGCTTGCTTATCTCCCAAATGACTTGAAATATTACATTGCAGGCATCTTTGTCAGATTCCCTGTAGACAAATACAATTATACTGCTGATTCTTGCTCCATAAAAGGGTCCAGACTATTTTCCCCGCTGTCCTCAATTTGGTCACATCGATTTGAAGGGAAGAAAAACAAAATGGCTGTACAGTGTTGAAGAAATTTGTCTTTGAATTGAACAGATATTTCACATTTGCTGCTTCGATTGTTCATTTCACAATATTGATTTGTTTGTAAATCTGTGCTAGGAAGTTATCCAACATCTCTGTTCCCTTGTTTGTGCGTTTCTCTTAATATTTTTAACTTTGTCGTTGATCCCTATAGAAAATGTCCACAGAGGAAATGCCGGTTCCAATGCCCCGTCGGAGGAAAGTGCAACGAGCATCTCACAACATTCAGCGTCCTCTACTCCCACCCCCTCCCATCCCCCCAAGGCGTGAACGCCGGAATGCCCCATC
The DNA here is from genome assembly GCA_029582265.1 of Zoroaster sp. YZ-2022. Lineage (NCBI taxonomy): Eukaryota > Metazoa > Echinodermata > Asteroidea > Forcipulatida > Zoroasteridae > Zoroaster > Zoroaster sp. YZ-2022. The sequence goes on along the minus strand of CM055835.1, from coordinate 28,102,793 downwards.
ACCCAGTGAACAATTGATTGACATATCCAATGAGGAGAGAACAGAGGACAGTAATTTATCCCGGGCTGAGGGGATGACCGTGCAGAATCCTTTGGGTGTTGATTGTGAAGATAATGCACTATCTTTCCAGTCTGTCCATTCAAACAATAACGCCCTTGGAATGTCATACATGCATGAGGATCTACCAAGAAACTCATCGGCAACGTCACTCTTGTCTGATTATGGACTCAACTTTGGTATGCCATCTGTAGCACCCTCTACTGACCAAGTAACATCATCCCCACATCATCTTAATGTACCAGGTCTCAGGGCGACCAGCAGCAGTCCGAACCTAGGGATTTACAACACAAACAGTAGCCTTCCTCAGCAAGTCCTCGTTGAGCAACCACCTGCCAGCACCCTTCCAGATTTACTCTGTCCAGCCAACACCTTACCAAGACATACCAGTAATTTGTTGCCTCTGAGTACCCAAGAGACATTATCAGTCAAGCCTCTGATGAACCCATTCCAAGTGCAGTCACAGATTCAGCCTCTGCAGCCTGCAGCAGCGGCAGAGAACCCATTTCAGGCAGTTGTTGCTGATTCTAAGGATCCCTTTGCTGATCTTGTGTCGTTACAGCGTCAGGGAGGTTAGTTACGTTTCCACTATAATACGTGTCGTCTCAACAGGCATTAAAAGGAAAATACAACCTTGGTTATACCAGAATATTAAATTAACAAATTCATTTCTAAAAGAATGTACATGTTGTCATGTTGGTAGTAGAAATCATCTGCAGAAATAATTTCATCTTAAGTGTTTTCAAATCCAATAAAAGTTGCCCGACGGCAATTTGTTTGGTAAAACAACAAAAAACATACAATGTATTGTGGTGAAACTTTTACAGATTAACCCTCCTACTACTATTGTACAAGGGTCAAAATCAGTCAAAATGTGGATATACTTGCCAAGGTATATCTAGTGCACTTAAAAGTCAAACACTGTCAAACCTTACATGTAATAAGTACATTTACAAGTCAAAATGAGTCAACCGATTTTGACTGGTATTGTTCAGTGTGGTCAAAATGACAGTAAAAACCAGTCAAAAATGCCCCTGTGTGCACATTTGGGTCAACAGTCAAAACAGGCAGTTGACTGATTTTGACCTCTGTAGCTACTTCCCACTCAAGTGCAGCAATAGTAGGAGGGTTAATTTTAGGTAATATGTATTGAAAATGAGAGGGTTGAAATGAACGTACATTTCCGAATACCGATCTTTCCTTTAACCCTCCTAGTTCTGGTGCCTTTTTCATACAAGTTGATGCACCATTTGAAACCATTCGCTTTTGTGGTTTTGAATGGTGGGTCAGCTAATACAAAAATGGCCATTTTGGTAAGTGGAAATTTTGAATAGTTTCAAATGGTCAAACAGTAGGAGGGTTAATTTTGATTTGAAGTACATTGGAAAAAGTAAATCACTTTCAAAAGAAATGTTTCTCATCAGATCTCTGTTGAAAAGTCCTTGGGGCTCATCATTTGGCCAGCATTTAATTAATCATGCTTTGTCATTTAGTTAATTTTGTAACTGTGTGCTGGTGTAATTATATAAACAAGGATATTTAAAGGTTTCTCTCATGAACTGCATGTTTAATGGACAGAAACTTGGTTTCTGATATTCTCTGATTTAATGCATGAACTTAATTTTAATAACAAGGTTTTTCCTGGTCTACTTTTTTGAGACCAGAACATTTTTGAGTCTTCATTTGTCTGAGAAGAGACCGAGACCACAGGGAGTCGAGACAGAGACCTACAAAAAGTTGTCTAAAGGGTAGTCTTGAGACCTACATGCATTCCACTAATACAGACTAGTCCCGAGACCTATTCCACTAATACAGACTAGTCCCGAGACCTATTCCACTAATACAGACTAGTCCCGAGACCTGTTCCACTAATACAGAGTTGTCCCGAGACCTGTTCCACTAATACAGACTAGTCCCGAGACCTGTTCCACTAATACAGACTAGTCCCGAGACCTGTTCCACTAATACAGACTAGTCCCGAGACCTGTTCCACTAATACAGACTAGTCCCGAGACCTGTTCCACTAATACAGACTAGTCCCGAGACCTGTTCCACTAATACAGACTAGTCCCGAGACCTGTTCCACTAATGCAGACTAGTCCCGAGACCTGTTCCACTAATGCAGACTAGTCCCGAGACCTGTTCCACTAATGCAGACTAGTCCCGAGACCTGATCCACTAATGCAGACTAGTCCCGAGACCTGTTCCACTAATACAGACTAGTCCCGAGACCTGTTCCACTGATACAGACTAGTCCCGAGACCTGTTCCACTGATACAGACTAGTCCCGAGACCTGTTCCACTGATACAGACTAGTCCCGAGACCTGTTCCACTGATACAGACTAGTCCCGAGACCTGTTCCACTGATACAGACTAGTCCCGAGACCTGTTCCACTAATACAGACTAGTCCCGAGACCTATTCCACTAATACAGAGTTGTCCCGAGACCTGTTCCACTAATACAGAGTTGTCCCGAGACCTGTTCCACTAATACAGAGTTGTCCCGAGACCTGTTCCACTAATACAGAGTTGTCCCGAGACCTGTTCCACTAATGCAGACTAGTCCCGAGACCTGTTCCACTAATGCAGACTAGTCCCGAGACCTGTTCCACTAATGCAGACTAGTCCCGAGACCTGTTCCACTAATGCAGACTAGTCCCGAGACCTGATCCACTAATGCAGACTAGTCCCGAGACCTGTTCCACTAATAGACTAGTCCCGGGACCTGTTCCACTAATAGACTTGTCCCGAGACCTGTTCCACTAATGCAGACGAGTCCCGAGACCTGTTCCACTAATGCAGACTAGTCCCGAGACCTGTTCCACTAATGCAGACTAGTCCCGAGACCTGTTCCACTAATGCAGACTAGTCCCGAGACCTGTTCCACTAATAGACTAGTCCCGGGACCTGTTCCACTAATAGACTTGTCCCGAGACCTGTTCCACTAATACAGACTAGTCCCGAGACCTGTTCCACTAATACAGACTAGTCCCGAGACCTGTTCCACTAATAGACGTGTCCCGAGACCTGTTCCACTAATACAGACTAGATTATTCATTATTCCCTGGTCAGATCATTTTGTTGTGCTCATGGATGAACATACTTTAAATGCATGGTATTTTTAATGGTATTTTTATTCAAAAAATAACATTCCATTCTTAATTTAAAGCATATTTTAACAAACAAACACCGTGGCATTGAAGTAGTTTAATCAATTAACTCAGTAAATGAATGAGTGATTACATACAGTGATAAATCTATTTACAGAAGAAGACAACACTGTTTAGAAATAAGAATATTATTAACTGATTTGTTAATAGGATTGAATTTAAAACTCCCGACATGTTTTTATCTTCACATTAACCCTAACTCCCTAGGCATTGTATTAAAACAATAAAAATCCTTCAAAATCCTCCAACTAGCTTTGTTGTCTAGGGAGTTAGGGTTAAGGGTAGGCTTGTTTTCAAATTGAATATTTTAGATGTACAGACAAAAAAAAACCTGAAGTTGGTTACAATGTTTCCTTTGCCGATTCAAGGTGGCCCATATCACTGACATTGCTGATATTTGTTCTCGCCAATCTTGCCATCTCGCATCTTAGAATTGCACAATTAAATTAAACAAAAGAAAATATGAATTTTTTTGTTAAATGTTTTCAACTTCTTTCATATTCAATTCTGGACACATGTATGGGTCTTTTATTTTAGCTCATTTTCCTTTTTTTCTCAGGTTGGTTTCTGTACATATCTTGATTCTTATAAATTATGGATGACTGAAGTGTTTTAACGGATGTATGGATTACATTCCCCTTGTGGGGATGCATGTAATGATGTTATTGCAAATCCATCCATTAATAGATGTTGCAATGCTACATATATGTATACTGGAACTAATATCTAGATTTTTGCTCATACACATTTTACTTTGAAGAACGAAAACGGTCTGAATTTGCACTGGACATAAATAGTTACTCCATTAACCCTAACTCCCTAGACCCATTTGCTTACACATAACCTGAATCCTTCCTAACTCCCTAGGCCCATTTGCTTACACATAACCTGAATCCTTCCTAACTCCCTAGGCCCATTTGCTTACACATAACCTGAATCCTTCCTAACTCCCTAGGCCCATTTGCTTACACATAACCTGAATCCTTCCTATCTCCCTAGGCCCATTTGCTTACACATAACCTGAATCCTTCCTAACTCCCTAGACCCATTTGCTTACACATAACCTGAATCCTCAAATCTTTCAGTAGTAAAGCAAGCACATGACATGTATGCACACATGTGTTTCTAATCTGTGATATATGTACATGGCCAGGGACCCTCCCTGCATGCATGGAGCAATAAACAGTGTCCACTGACCCAAGCACTGACCTTGCAATCACTACAACAAACATGGATGTACATGTACCATGGAAAGGCAAGTATGCCTAATAACCTCAATCCTTCAAAATCCTTCACTTTAGCAAAGAGCATGTAGCATGTAACCTCAATCCTTCAAAATCCTTCACTTTAGCCAAGAGGATTTGGGAAGATTTGGGAAGGTTAGGGTTAATTAAGAAAACCATTTAATTATTTTTATTTTTAGGCTGGACCTGTGTCTGGACTTAACAAATATACTTTAATGTTAGAAGAGTCCTTCCGAATTTACACCAGACAGTTTATATTCGTATATGAATATTCATATATGAATATTCATATATGAATAATTGAATATATATCATATATATATTCATATATATTCATATGAATATATGAGTTTTGTCACATTAAAAGTACTTTCCTCAGAAATTTAAATGATATTTCCATTACATTTTTCTTAATAAGATCATTAACACAGTTCTGTTGGAGACAGAATAAGCAATACAATAATGTGTATTTACAGTCAAAGGTTTGATGAAAGATGCACACTTATCTTCATTATATGTAACTGCTTTGTTTTTTCCCTGTCATAGTAACAAGCCCATCGTGGAAGAAATGACTCAGTTATTCACAAGAATTAGCTACTCCATCAACCACAAGTCATTCTGGGCAAGTATTTCTTTATCCTCTTATCCTTTTAAGCAATTGTTCACCAATTTACCACTCTGGGCATTGAAATCATTAAAAACATGACATTCATTTTCTCTGTTATATGACTGCAATGGTCAAAATCAGTCAAAATGTTGATATACTTGCCATGGTGCATGTATATCTAGTGCACTTAACTCTATCAGTGCCAGTGCCTTTTCAGCGTTTTAACCCTAAAGTGCCCAGCTTTTTTGGGTTTTTCGAAATTCTGTAAAAAATAAATAGGAGGAGGGGTTGAACTACGATCACTGTCAGGACTACTCGGCCCCCGAGCACTACCGTCGCTAGAAGAAGGCGAAATATCATGTGCACGATATTGTCCTCTACCCCGTCCTCCCCTCTGACGTATTCGTCTCTGACCCCTGGACCTTGGGACAGGGGGTGTGACAGGCCTATCATCATTAGAACTCTCATTATCGCTCTGCACATAACATGTAGGCATATCATTATCACTAGTCTCCTCTTCAATATCCCCCAATCATCTTCTGACTCACCATCCTGGTCTGATGATAGTTCCACATCTGAATCCGAAAACAAATCCCTTTCACTGTCCGAATCGGCAAAATAATCACGAACATCTTCTGGAGTAAAGCGTGCGCGTTTACTGGGGGCCGCCATTTTTCCTAGAACATCTCAGAAACCGAAGCGCCCTCTCGCAAGAACACGAATAACTAAATAAAGAAAAGGCCGTACATGTCCAGAATGGTATCAAACGAAAGAGCGATAGCGCCCTCTTCCGATACCCTTAATATTATGGGTCGTACATGTACGATTGATGGCATTTTTGGAGTACAAACAATAGATCGTACATGTACGATAACGGCACTTTCGGAGTACAAACAATAGATCGTACATGTACGACATTGGCACTGAAAGAGTTAAAAGTCAAACACTGTCAAACTTTGTGAGTCGACTGTTTTTGACTCGTAAAAGCATTATCTTGTATTGTTGATGGTGGTCAAAATGACAGGCAAAAGTTTAAAAAATTACCTGTGTGCACAGTTGGTTCAACAGTCAAAAACAGTCGAGTGATTTTGACCACTATAGCTACTTGCCACAAAAGTTCAGCTATAATAGGAGGGTTAATGTAATTATGAAGATGATATGAGTCGTGTACATGTAGGTGTTTGTCAGATCCTAATTGATTTCTATACATATGTAGGATTTATTGCTATATCTACATGTGTTTTATAGGATTCTAGTTTCTGCGTCAGATCCTGTGCGCTATTTTAAACATTTGTTTCTGACCAGGGGTCAGTTTCATAGAGCTGTGAAGCAGAAACATTTTGCTCAGAAAACAATTTTGCTAAACAATATTGAACAGACTACCAGCCAAGGTCTGCACATTTTGTATAACAAATTGACCGGTAACCAACGAAACCTTGCTTAGCAAGTATCACTGCTGAGCAATTCTATGGAATTGACCTTTGTTCAGAGCTACTACGACATAAACCGAGACTATGTACAACTTGTGGTTAACTGGTTAACGAACTGAAATTGCACTGACCATTTAGCTAACCAGCTGACCGAAACTAATATTTAAAAAAAAAAAAGTAAATAAATAAAATTGGGAAGAATTTGCTGCCAATTTTGTTGTTCTAGATGTTATTGTTTGCCGCTTTGGTTATTAACCCTAACCCTGCCAGACACAGCACAGTGCATCAGGTGGAAAAGTCTGGTGCACTTTGATGCATTCAGCTGTCAACACCAGTGCATAAGCAGCCAAGTCTGAGGCTATTGAGAGCTGGTCCCATTGAACAATGCCAGAGTTGTATCCTGCTGCGTTGGGTGACCACAGACTCTGAGGCAGTTCGGCCTTGAGATTTGTGGCCAGATGGATCTTGCTGCACTCTGCAGCCAAGTCACTTTGACAAACGATGCAATCTGATGCGTCTGGCAGGGTTTCTAGCCAAAATACCCTGGAGGGTTAGGGTTAAACAATCATTGAGGGAAGTTTATTGATGCTTTTTGATTGAAAATGTATACACATTGTTCCATTTGCCGACGATCTAGTTTGTGTGGCCGTCAGGTACTGACTTTCGGTTAACCAACCGTGAAAGATTCGGTTCAACGGTTAGCGAACTAACCAGTGACTCCTAGCCCTATGTACACCGTAATTTTATACAGCTACATGTAGTTCATGTCAACAATGGTACAATTTGATGCAAAGAGCATGTACAGTCTTACAATACATGGACAAAATTACTACAGACTCCATGCTGTAAAAGCAGCAAACATGTCAAAGTAATATCAGAGCTTATCAATTGCCATCATAGTATTACCCAACAATACATAGATCTGGGTGTCTTTTAGACACCCTGTTTGCTTAATGTATTTGTAAAACACATTCAAAACTAGCAAGATAAACACCCTGTTTTTCAAGTTTGGATGTCATGTTTTCTTATCCTGGCTTTCTAAGGACAAAACTCATCTTTGTGGCTACAATGGCTCATTTGGGTTGGATTTAATCAAATTATAAAAAGTAGAAATTTACCACATTGATAAATTGATAAAATGAGGAACTTTGCTCCCCCATGTTGCCTGCCAGACCATTTGATCAACATGGAAATTAAGCTTAAATGGCATTTACAAGTATAGGATCATTTGAAGTCCTTTAACCCTCCTACAATCGACACAATTTTTGAAACAACCCATTCAGGCCACTCCAAGCCATTAGCTGTTGCCAGTGGCCTCCTATGACTGTCACACCACTGAGATTGCAGGGTAATGTGGTCTCCCATCGATACATTACAGGCCATACTAATATGTTCAAACATTTACAGTGGCCTTGGGTGGCACACAGTTGATTTTGTAAGATTACTTGGAAAGGACAGCAGGCTTGTACATTATGTATGTACTAAAGGTTGCTCAAGAACAGAATTTAGTGGTTGGGAGTGGCCTCCATGTGTGTAGGAGGGTTAAATGCCCTAATTTGGCACAACAATTCCCAGATCTCACAACTTACTATAATCTGATGACTTTAACCCTCCTATGACTGCAAGGGTCAACAAAATGTTGATATACTAGCCAAGATATATATGTAGTGCACTTAAGTCAAACACTGTCAAACCTTACATAGTAAACTAGTACATGTAAGTACATTTACAGGTTAAAATGAGTTGACTGTTTTTGACTGGCAAAAGCATTGTCTTGTATTGTTGAGCGCTGTCAAAACGACAGTAAAAACCAGTCGAAATGCCCCTGTGTGCACATTTGTGTCAACAGTCAATTGACTGGTTTTGACCTCTGTAGCTACTAACCACTAAAGTGCAGCTAGAGTAGGAGGGTTAATTTGACAACATATCAAACAGATCAGGGTGGGATTGGATCATTGGAATCTTGACCCATCGAAATGCAATGCAGGCATTGTGTCCAATTCACCTGAAATTAATTCATTTCCTTTCATTTTTTTTTTTGCTGTATAAATAAATATTGTGGATTATACCCAGCATGTAGATAATAAATATTCTAGATTGAAATTAATTCATAATTTAATTTTGCCGTTGAAGTGATTTGAGTCAGGAAATATTACTTAAAAATTCACATATCTAACATTAAATCTGTAATCCATTAAGGGTTAATTTCATTTAATTGTTTTTTTACATCAATTTTTTGATATTTTTTTTTTTACAAGACCTTTTAGAGCATACATTATAGAGCCCAAATGAGATATAATTGGTTTGGGGTATTTATAGACTAACTGTATTCCTATTGGAGGCTATACCCTCTCAAGGGTTGTAATATAGAAAGGGGTATTTTTAAAAACATAAAAGATTGCATGGTGTTTAAAATATAGTCCAATTGAAGATCTAGTCTGTTTTTGGATAAAATGGTTAAAGTTGATAGGTCAATACTCACAATGACTTTTAGGTAAATCGTTGGGTAAGAAAATAAAGAAAGGGGTGGTCTTCGTTGAACAAAGTGGTGTTTAAAGTCTGCAAATTAACAAAATGTTGTCACATTTCATGTTTATTACAGTATTATCAGGTATTACAAAAACAAGAAAATGGGTAAAAAAAAAAAACGCTTTTACACGCTGGAAAATGGCAACGAAATATTCTATTTCATGTCTTTGTATGAGGATTACTACATTGTGTTCAAGATACTATTGGTAAGAATCTTGAAAAACAAAAAACTTACTAGGTGTAAAGTTGATGACGGTATCAAACATCCCATGAAATATTTCTGTCTGAGGTGCTAATGTTTCAGAAAAATTAGTGAAATCATTCCAAAATTATTTTCTGTCATTCGGAGACATAAATTTGACGAATACGAACAGTCTGAATGCAGTTTCACTCTATTCTTGTTAACGACATAACGAAATAAGCTGAAGCTTTCACATGATGGTTTCTATACATATCTCTTGATATGTATGTATGCATTTACATATACTACTCAAAACAATTTAGGGAACACCGGAATAATCTCAGTTAAAGCAAGATCATTTATTTCAGATAAACACAATGTTTCACAGAATTGATGAGAAACAACTGCACAATGAAACAGATGATAAAGGATGCATGTAGTGATTACACATTTCATGACATGACTACTGAAAGAGAGAGGGGGTTGCAAATGAAAATCCCGGTTCATGGAACATTTCAAACCTATTTGATGTTAAAAATCCGGTGTTCCCTAAATTGTTTTGAGTAGTATACATGTACTTTACCAAACGTGTATACTGACTTTAGCTTTTAAATAAAGATATGTATTTCTTTTATAGGAAACATGAAAGATACATGTAATTATAATGCAGATTTAATTAATGTGTAATTTTGTTGTTGTACAGTTTTAGATTTTTCAAGTCTCAATAAAATTGTATATAGTGAGTCTGTGGGGAAAAAATGATGCAAAATAAACTAACTTGTCATGGAAATGTATTGTATTAAACATTTGTCATTTGTGTTGACTCTTTATAATAGTATGAATTCATTATTTAGAATCTTTTACACACAAAATTAACTCCAATTAGGCACTGAGAGGCCTTTAATTGATAACACTGGTCTACAGCCAAAATGCTTCCGAAACAAATGAAGTCAAACTTGACTAATTTTGGGTCACTGAGAATGGAAATGATGCTTAAAATTGTTGATTGGCTCTAGTTTTCAAGATATGGTACCGTTTAATGACTACAAGAGACAAGCCAAGAAGCACAGAGTAGACACTGAATAAGGACTGAACTATGAACTGATACATAGTAAGTGTTACATAAACAGGGCAGGTGACATAATATCAAGTGAAACAACCATAAACACATGCAAAGACCTAGGTTTACAATTCATGATTAAAAATCTGCTATGTACACCATATACATGTACATAGTACATAAAATGTAAACTTAAATATCTTGGAAACAGTAGCCAATCAGCAATTTTAATTGTCATATTTGAATTCAGCACATCAAAATCCATAATAAATAGCACATTTTATCTCCGAAGCAGACAACTTTTAAAAAAATTGTTGACCAGTGTAATCAGGCACGCTGTAAAGCTTGTACACTGTAAAAAAAAAATAATAATAATAATTTTAAAAAAATAATGAAACTGCAGTATGTTTCAATGTTTGTTTGGACATATTCTTTGTGGGCCGAAAAAGAGAATCAGAATGGGTAAAATAAACATATGGAAACGTACTGCAGTTTCATTATTAAGCGTTTACAAAAATTGTGGAAATCAGTTTAACACACTGATTGTTGGAAATAGAGTTGCCATTTTGCTGTAAATTTAAATGTTTTTTTACAGTGTACGTTTTGTTGTCGTAGGTGGATGGTATGCAGGGACAGATTAACATGGGAGGCCTGAGGATGGCATAGTGTAAGCAATCACAATCCAGTCTACTTTTTGTATCATGTTAATTTATGGATTGAAATTGAAATTTTAGGACCGTAATCACTTGTGACATAGCACCCCAAACTGTTTAAGATTACACCATTGACGTTTGGATACATTTCAACCCTGTGATCTGATCTGTGGGCATCATGGGAATGATGTTTGCTGATGCCACTTAGGAAATTTCGGCTTTCCAAGCTCTTCTGTCATCCAATTTTCGGTAAATTTGTGTTGTTAGTCCAGTCCGATGTGTTTGTATATATTGTAGTTGATAGCTGGTCTTTCCTTTTTTCCATTCTCAATTCACTGTATTGTTTCTGTTATGAGTGTACATTATTTATGTCTACAGACATGCCCTAGGTATCCATTGTTTTATAATTGCTGAGAAAAATTATAGTTTTTCAGTAAATATGGCCTATCATGTAAGAAGTAACATGTAAACATTTTATCTCAGTTAATGCTCCCATTTGTACCGGACAGTAACATTTTGAAATTCGAAATAACATCAATTCTTATCGTTTATATCGTTTCGGTTTGCAGTAACACCGTGTAGGTAAGACTTGTAGCTTTGCATGGTGAGGAGGATAAGTAAGAATAATTGCGGTGACACCATGTGTAATTAGTTCTGAAAAGAACTGGAGGTACAACTCGACGTTTCGATCAGTATGCTCTGATCGTCCTCAGGAGAATGCCAGACTCTGGGGGAATGCTGCTGCTTAAGTAGGTTGCTGGAGGATTACGCGATGACAGGATGCTGGAGGATTAGTTCGTTGAGGCGTGCAGGCGGGAACTGTTGAGACTAGGATCCTAGGAGTAGGGGGAAGGAGTGTGTGCTCACTGAACTGAATCAGTTGTTGACAAGCACAGGGGGAAGGAGGGTGGTTAACTTAGGATATAGGAGATCCCTCAGTCTGGGTTAGGTTTTGGACTTTGGATATAGAAGATCATTCAGTCCGTAGTAGTGGTCGCCAAATGTCGCTGATGTAGAAGCCGATGTCCTGTGGCACAGTGTCGTGTTTGACAATCTCGATGGCCTCTCTGATGCGTCTGGGGTGCTATGTGTCTATGGGTGTGATGAGTTGGGCTGTCTGCCAGTCGATTTGGTGGTCCTTGATGTGTGAGTGCTTGACGATGGCTGACTTCTCGAAATCTCCTCTGCGGCCGTGTGCTCGGTGTTCTTTTAGTCTAGTTGGGAGATTCCGCCCTGTTTCGCCGATGTAGACCTTGCCACACTCGCAGGGGATGCGGTAGACTCCCGCTCTGTTGCTGGGATCCGGTTTATCCTTGTGAGTGTGTAGAAGTCCTTGGAGTTTGCTGGGGGCTGAGTGGTACACTTTGATGCCTGCTTGCCGGAGGATGCGTTGTTTCTGTAAATGCTGTGGTGTAGGGAGCCGTCTGGGTTTCTGGAAATGCCAACATCGAGGAACGCGATCTTGCCATCTTCCTCTGTTTCTATGGTGAACTTGATGCTAGGGTGTTGCTCGTTGAGGTGTTGTAGAAAGTACTGGAGTGTGTCTCTGCCATGTGGCCAAACCACAAAGGTATCATCAACGTAGCGGAGCCACATGTTTGGTTGAAGGTCGGTGGTGTTGAGGGAAGCTTTTTCGAACTCTTCCATGAAAATGTCAGCAGGGACCGGGGATAGAGGAGATCCCATGGAGGTCCCAGCTGTCTGCTCGTAGAACTTGCCCTGAAACTGGAAACAACTTTAGCAAAGCCACTGACACTGTTATTCAACCAGTCATTTACGTCAGGGATTTTCCCCGACAGTTTAAAAATAGGTAAAGTTGTACCCATATGCAAAAATGGTAGCAAACACGATTTTAGTAATTACAGGCCTATTTCGATTTTACCTGTGCTATCTAAAGTATTTGAAAAAATTGTTTATACTCGTTTAATTTGCTTCATAAATAAGTATGGGTTGTTATCAGAATCGCAATATGGATTCAGAGCACAACGCTCCACTGAGTTATCAATTACGAGTGTACTTAATAAAATTATTATTAATGCCATTGAAAATAAGCAAATATCAATCGGTATTTTCCTGGACCTGTCCAAGGCTTTTGATACTGTTAATCATGATATACTTCATAAATTGGAACATATTGGTGTTCGCGGAATAGCCTTGGACAGGTTCAAGAGTTAAACCCCTGTCACACCAGGGCTGCGACCACAAAATCATGAAAGCGTAGAGGTGAGCGCAGTAAGGTCTCCAAGAACGGATCGATGACGCAGTGGAAACTCGCTTGGTCGGGAGAGGAACGCCATGGTCGCCCTGGGACGCCTGACCGCGGCGACCGTTTTGTGCATGCACAAAATGGTCGCCGAGGCTCGGCGCTCTGATCAGATCGCTGTAAGGACTCAGTACGGTCGCAGCGGCAGCGCAAAGCGAGCGGCATGAGCGCAAAGCGAGCGCAGCAAGGACGCACACGAGTGTCTTGTGGTCGCAGCGGGAAATAAATCTTGTCCGCTGCGTCTGTACTGAGTTCTCACTACGTGCATTGCGATGTCGCTACGTCTCTCTCTCTCCCGTCATTGTTACTGCGCTTCTACGGAGCGTTACTGACTTCTTCCCGCACGTACAACGTCCACGCGGAGCTGCCGCTGCGACTATGCCGCTCCTTATACACCCATGCGCGTCCACTGGCGATCTTCCGACGTTTGCAGTAGGCTCACAGTACGATCCCACTTGTGTGTGTGTGTGTGTGTGCTGTGCCACACACACACAAATGGTATGTGCCCTCGTCAAGCGGGGAAAGCGGACTGATGACTGGTGGTCGCAGCGAGGTCTATTTATGCTCGCCGCGCGGACGCATCGAACGTTTCGAGAACGTATTGCGGACGTCATAAGGGCGTAACGCGAGTGCGCTTGGTCGCGTAGAGCGCCGTAGGAGCGCGTTCGAACTCCACACTGGACGAGATGGGAGCGCGGTGGGTCGCAGCAGGAGCGCCGTGAGCGCGATGGGAGCGTACTAAAATCTCCGTTGTTTGACATTTTCAGAAATTTTTGGACAGTTTTCCGCGATCGTAATGCGTTTTGCAAAAAATTTAAGCGCACAGCGAGCTCCGTCCCGTCGCAATAGAGTGTGACAGGGCTATTACTTATCACAAAGAAAACAATTTGTCTCATATAATTCATCAAATTCATTGCATAACTCAATTTCCTGTGGAGTTCCTCAAGGTTTTGTATTGGGTCCTTTATTGTTCATTATTTATGTTAATGATATATGTAATTCGACTAATATGGTTTCATTCTGTTTATTTGCAGATGATACAAATCTATTATATAACCATGACAATGTAGACATTGCTATTAATAATTTGAATATTGAACTTGTTAAGATAAGCAAATGGCTCTCATCCAATAAACTATCTGTAAATCTACGTAAGACCAACTATATAGTTTTTAGTACAACCGCAATGCTAATATACGCTTAAATGGTACTACATTGAACCAAGTAAAGAGTACAAAATTCTTAGGAATTGTTATTGATGATAATCTTTCTTGGAATAAACATATAGATATGTTGACCAGCAAAATCTCCAAAAACATTGGTGTCATGAACAGATTGAAATTTTTTCTACCTCAACATATTCTTTTAACGTTATACAATTCCCTCATTCTTCCATATATAAATTATGCTATATTAAATTGGGGTAGCTCAACTTCACAATCTAATAAACTGTTTCTTCTACAGAAGAAAGCTGTTCGAATTATTACAAAAAGTTGGTACTTAGAACATACCGCTGCGTTGTTTGCAGAGTTAAACGTTCTTAAATTTAACGACCTATACAATCTAAATCTAGGCAAATTCATGTTTAAGTATAAAAATGACCTCCTTCCTACTGATTTCAAAGATTTTTGCACGCTATCTTCATCAGTACATGGCACCCGTGGTGCATCGAAGGGTAATCTTTACATTAATTATAACAGGAACGTCGTTATCTAAAAACAGTGTATTTTCTCGTGGTATTATATTTTGGAATCATCTCAAACCGGATCTAAAAGAACCTCTTACACTTGGTTCATTCTCCAAAAAACTTAAACAATACTTTTTAAATATGTATAGGCCTATGCAGTAAAAAACAAACCTGATTCAAATTATTATCAAAATGTTATTATTGTTATGAATTATTTATTAGTCAGGTCTCACATACCTGTTACATGTCCTTGTCATGTCTAAGTCTTTGTCTGTCATAGGGGAAGTTTTAAAAGCATTATGCTTCATTTTCCCCTACATGTTGGTAATACTGCCAAGTTCCTATGTATAAATCCTGTCAAACTGTAATTTACACTTAACATATTGTCAACTGTGCTTAATATTAATAATCAGTAATGTACTATTGTACCCATTATGGATTAAGTTGTTGCCAACATGGAAATAAATGTGTGACATTGTATTGTCACGACGAACATAAAACTTGAAGAGACACATGTTAGTAACAGATCATAAATTTGGTCCGGGGTGAGTGATGTGCGGTCATCAAGGGAAAGATCTTGTTCGAGTCTGTCCTTCACCAGGAGGCATGTCTCTGCAGTTGGGACATTGGTGAAAAGGGAGACATGGTGTTACCGCAATTATTCTTACTTAGTAAAACCGTGTGTTTATCTCAACTATCGTTATGTAAGGTACAGGGTTCTAAAAAGAACCTTATCGCACAACGCTTATTTCAACTGTCGCTGAGTGAGATTATGGTTCAGGGGAGAACCAAAATTGGGCAACTCGTTCCTGAACTGTCGCTAAGTGAGAATGTGGTTCAGAGAGAACCATGGGGACTTCACGGGGATCTTCTCTGCGTTTTGATTAGCGTGCTTTAATCATCGTCAGAAGAACATCATTTTTTTTCTCAAAGGCACATTGATAGACATTGTTTAATATCCTAACGAAAGAACTACATCACTTGACACCGTTACCAGTATGCATTGAGAAGAAATAATCAGTAAAGAC
Organism: Zoroaster sp. YZ-2022; assembly: GCA_029582265.1. Classification (NCBI taxonomy): domain Eukaryota; kingdom Metazoa; phylum Echinodermata; class Asteroidea; order Forcipulatida; family Zoroasteridae; genus Zoroaster; species Zoroaster sp. YZ-2022. The sequence goes on along the minus strand of CM055835.1, from coordinate 28,086,883 downwards.
TGTTTGCGATGACACCATGTGAAAATTCTCTTTTGAGTAGAACAAGTAGTTTATTTGGAAAACTGGTCATTACCAATGTTGTACCTCTCCTTTTATGAAGATGCATATCTAAGGAAACGATGAAAATAAGATTGTCAGGATTCTTGATATGTGTAACATGCACCTAAACACCAAGTAATTTTTAAATAAGAATGCGTCAATTTGATAATCTGTTTATTACCAATGTTGTACAGTACCTTCCCTATAAGGGGACACATCAAAATGAGGTGATCAATTCTCATTCTTTATTCATGTACACTTAAAAGTGCACACCTATCTAAGTTCACGTGGTTGGATATAGCAGTGCCCTCCCACATACACCCACACATCTGTAATAATAACTGTAATGACATTAGTTATAGTGAACCCGTGAAGTCCCCATGGTTCAAATTTAAGTTTCGGTTCCAGTTATACAATCTATCATTCCAAAGAAGTCTTTGTTGTGATCATGATACAATTGATTTAATTTTGCCCTACACCGACGTGTGTATAGCACTGTAGGCCTATACTCAGTGCTTTCCGAGTGTCTGTGGAAAAACTACACAGGCGACTTGGGCGGGATTCGAACCCACGACCTCCTGCTTACTGGTGTAGATGTCTTAACCTCTCGACCACTGAGCTTGCCCGATGACAATTGGCCGGCTAGAATCCCATATAGCAGCGGGTTCCGCGATATAGGCCTATATAGGTTGGTGAAATTCTTGCGTCGGGAGATAAACAATTGATTTAATTTTGCCCTACACCGACGTGTGTATAGCACTGTATACTCGGTGCTTTCCGAGTGTCTGTGGAAAAACTACACAGGCGACTGATATACCGGTACTCTAAACATAAATGAAAATGTTGAAGCATAACATAAATTGAAATAAACTTTTAGAAAGTGTTGAAATATATACATATATGTTTAAGGAGTTGTCACTGACCGAACTTTCTACGGTTTATTCAACACTAGTTTTTTATAAGATTGTACATTTTGACAAACTAGTAATGTTTAGGTCGTGGGTTCGAATCTCCCCGAGCCACCTGTGGATTTTTTTACCACAGATAGTCGGACAGTACATGGAGTGCCATGGTTGAGCGGTTTAGTGCATCGGATTTGTGTTCTGATGGCTGAGTCGTCAGAATGTGGGTTAGAATCCCAACCGCAACCAGGGTGCTTGTGTCCTTGAGCAAGACACTTTACCATAATTGCATCTCTCCACCCAGGGGTAAATGGGTACCTGTGAGGGCAGAGTTGGTTGTTGTGTTTGATTAGCCCATATGCGCTGTAATGGCAGCAATTGAGCTCTATACTCCCCAGGGAGCTGAGATGGTTTCAGGAATGATTTATGCGCCTGATGAGCAGGGGTAATATAATGCGCCTTGAGCCACAGTTTGGTGGATACGTGCGCTATATAAGTCTACATTATTATTATTATTATTATTATTATTATTATTATTATTATTATTATTATTATTATTATTATTATTATTATTATTATTATTATTATTATTATTATTATTATTATTATTATTATTATTATTATTATTATTATTATTATTATTATTATTATTATTATTATTATTATTATTATTATTATTATTATTATTATTATTATTATTATTATTATTATTATTATTATTATTATTATTATTATTATTATTATTATTATTATTATTATTATTATTATTATTATTATTATTATTATTATTATTATTATTATTATTATTATTATTATTATTATTATTATTATTATTATTATTATTATTATTATTATTATTATTATTATTATTATTATTATTATTATAATATTGCTTCACACATACATCTCTATGGTCTAAGGGACAACCATCAAATCAATTTGGACTGATGGTTTACTCCAAATTGAATTCCACATAATGCAATGGGAGTTAAATAGTAAACAAAATTAAATAAAAACTAAAACCAAAAGAGGGAATCGAATGGCTTAGTTTTAGTTTTATTGGCAATACAATTATAAGGAAAAACGGCTTAAACGCATGGTGATTAGTTTTATACTGTGCGACAATATCGTCACGATCAGAGCAGATTTTCAAAAGGGCATGGAATCGGTGTCCTAGTTTAAGATGAACACATCTGAATGAAAATTACTGGCTCATTTATTCAGCTAACGGTAATATGACCTTGTGGTGTATTATTTTTAATCACTGAGTTCATCTAATACTCCGATTCCATGCTCTGTTGATCGTGACGATATTGTACCTTTAATTAAGTTAGACAGGATGACACGGGACACAAAATATATGGGGATAACATCAAACGCGTTTATTTAAAAAAAAGTATTTTCGATGTTTATAAACAACATAGTTTGATTGCCGTGCAGAAACCCCTCTATGGGTGAATGGGCCGTCATAATAATCGTTTGTTTGGGATCGTTTGTTTGTCATGATCTTGATGTCATTTATGTCATTTAGTGCACAACAATTCAGAAAATAACAAACCAATCATGGGATGGTTCATTTCAAAAGAGGTTTGACGATTATATGCAAGTCTGTATATAAATAAGCTGAAGAGGACAATGTTATCCGTATAAGAATACAAGGTTATGTGTGGGCTACATAAAGCTTGAAATCATTATTATGGTAATTTCGTATCCAGAGAAGTAAAGTGATGCATTACCTCATGGGATATTAATCATCGGCCCACACTTTAAGTTATTCTCTGAATAGTTAATAGAAGCATAATCATTACTGCTTTACCTATGAGTTGTGAGCTATCTCAGTAGCTACAAGCACCGGGAACATTTACAGAGTTCACACAGCCAAAATAGATTGTCCTCACTCGGTGATTGGAATAAGAATCAGCTAGACAGGAGACTGAGACCACACCATGGGATCTGGCTCAAGTGCAGCTTCGGCCGCGGCAAAACGTCGCCGGCAGGAGGAAAAATCCTCGAAGAAAGAGTCAGCGAGGAATAACCAGGTGATCAACAAACGTCTTGCAGAGGATCGGAAGACGGTTCAGAAGACAGTGAAGTTACTGCTTCTTGGTAAGTCAACAGTGCTTTATTATTCTTTGGAATAAGTGGTTAAGTACAACATTGGTATCTTTTGGCAAACCTACTTCTTAACGAGTATGATTATTCTTTCTTTATAAAGTAACTATCGTTGACGAGAAAACATGCATTTATATTGTTTAAATTCATTATAATGTGGAATTTGGGAACGAGTACTCTTTCTGATTTTACTTATTTACAATTAGCCCTAATGTCTTGTAAAATAATTGTCTTGTAAATTCCAGCAACTCGTCAGACAAATTCATTTCAAGGGAAGATTGATATAATCAAGATCTTTACAACAAGCAGTTATTAGGCCTACATTAAAATTTGATCATGTTGGTTATTTTATTTTGTAATTACCAATTTTATACATTATCTTTAATTGGGAGTAAATATTATGTCTAACAGCGATGGGGGCTGTATTGAGAGCCAACAAAATATCGCAATGAAGCCGTCCACATGTTTTTGTATTGTGCTGATTTAGACCGTAGATCGTTTGAAACGAAAAATTTGAAAACTCCAATATTATTTACACTTAAAAAATAATTGATACATCAATCAATTTACCTTTTTATCATTAAGTCTGTTTAATAAAGATATTCACTATTAAAATGAACATTGGCTGGAGAGATGGGCTAACATGATTTATTCAACTGATAACTCAAAGTTTAATTCTCGAAATAAACACTATTTCATTGGTTGGTGAAATAGCGCCTTAATAAGAAGCTTCCATATTGTCGTGAAAACTGAAAACACATTTTGACAGCCTCGGCACCTCACTACAAACTGAGTCTTATTAGAAATCTGATCCTCTAGGAATCTATTGAAAATTTAAACTGGCAGAAAGACTGTAAAGTAATTGACCAAGTCGCCTTCGGTGTATTAAAAAAGTCGCTCATGTCTATACCCAATGGGCCGGATAAATAAAAAGTAGCAATTGCTTTTACTAGTCATTTTCTTAAATCTTCATTAATAAAAGTGAGCAATTACTTGCAAGTAATTGCTTCCAGTAGTTAGCAAAAGCAATTGCTATGATTTTTAAGCAATTACTAGAGAGATTAGCACTTGCTTGGAAGCATATAAATAAACCAGACCTTTTACTAATGACTTGTAGCACTTGCTAATATTTTTACAAGATACTAAATGAGGAGCTTACGCATTTGCTAACACTTGCATGTTGCATTACTCCTGCCATCATGGCCGAGTTTATGCATGTAAGGGAACATGAAAAGGTGTACAATGAAAGAATAAATCGTAATGAAGTCAATCCTACCAGATACCGGAAATTATTTCGGTTCAATTTTGAAAATTTGGAGTGGCTAGCAGCAGTCGAAGTACTTGGTTTGAAACCAGCAGAAATGGCGCATGGCATCTTCGTAATAGTCGGGTTGTCATCCCCTTTGAAGATGTTGTACAGATCTTGTTCCCATGGAACCAAAACAATCTTCCTTTTTCCTGTTTGCATTCCATCTGTTTTCTTCTTCACTTGACTTTTCATGTTTGCTATCTTTTTCAAAATTTGCTTCTCATCCATGGCTTTATCTGTGTTGGTAGCAATTGACATTTGTGCTTTTTTAAGTGCATTTGCCTTCATGTCTTTTACCCCCGGCAACTGACTTTTCTCGATTAGAACAGGGTACTCTTTGATTATACTAACGAACAGTTCGTTCAAAGATTGCTCACTATTTGTACCACTCCACAATTCTTCGGCAGCATCCATGTTGCTAACACATGCCTCATATACAACCACTTGGCTAATCGGAACTGACCTCCCATCATTGTTATACCCATAAGCAATTGCTAACCCACCCAAGCAACAGGTGCTAGTCAAAGAAGAAGGTTATTTATACATTTTTAAGCAATTGCTTAACCTTGAGCTTTTACTTGTTAGGCAATTGCTATTGCTTGAGCTTTTACTAGATAAGCAATTGCTAACTTTTATTTATCCGGCCCAATATCCCTGACCTACTTTAATAATAGTGTTATTCACTGACAACAAAAATAAAGCTGATTTCTTAGTAAATTAAAACAAGCTTAAATTAGTTATTTGTTTGAAATCATATAAGAAAAACGAAATTTCATTGACAAATTTAATTTATTCATTTAATGTGTTCTTCTTCGGGCATATTTTCATGACGAATGCATCCTATGTCCTCGTGACAAAATGCTTGTATCGTCCATAACTTATAAGTGCCCTTTTATTTTACCAGGGGCGGGAGAGTCTGGTAAAAGCACATTCTCCAAGCAAATAAGGTGAGAGTTTATTCATAAGTTGACATTTCCTTGAGCATTCACAACAAAGTATCCATTTTCATACTGAAATAAAAATATTGACTCTACTCTTACGGTCAGGTCGAGTGCTCCACACGCCATCCAACGGTGATTAAATATCGGTTTAAATGTCACAATATAGAACACATTTAAGTTTTTGTCATGTAAGCGAACTCATCGTTGGCAGTGATCCCGGGGGTGGTGGTGACCCTTACTCGAAAATAGGCTACACTAAGAACTCAGATTATAGCATGATTGTCATTTGATTTGTATATGCAGTAGGATAAATTTGAACATTTAAAGTCACATAGACTTCAGCAATGTCATGGAAGATTGGTGGTTGGGGGTGGGGGAAACTTCATTGAACTAATCCAGGCTTTGGCGCCACTGCGTTTAAATGTTATTAAAGAACAAAAATCTCTATGATTATTTATTTAAGAATAGCCTGTTACGGCTAATTGGCCATTCAGGCTGTGTGTCTGCAGCAGGATAAATTTGAACATTTCAAGTCACATAGACTTTAGCAATGTCATGGAAGGTTGGTGGTGGGGGGGGGAGCCCAACTTCATTGGCCCAATTTCAAATAGCTGTTAAGCAGGACGTTGTTCTGAGCAGGTTTGCTTGGTTACCAGCCAAAATTTAATACATATGTTATACATTTTGGCTGGTAGTCTGATACAGGCATGCAACTTTTCAGCTGATCAGCTGATTTCCTCTTTTTTCTTTAATAATAGTGCTATAGAAAACTGAAAAACACTGTACAAAGTTTCGTGTGCTCGGCCATTTCCTCTTTTTGTAATTACAAAGTTTCATGTCTGTTTATAATGTATGCTGAGCAAAAATATTGTTTTAGCTAATATTTTTTTCTTAGCAGCTACGAGAGTCTATGCAATTGACGTCACAGGATATACTGCGCTCTTCCTTAACCTAGATAGAAAATAATTTAATCACAAAATAATAAATAAAAAAGAATAATTGATTGAATTTTTGCCCTACACCGACGTGTGTAAAATTAAAAAATTAAATTGTTTATCACACGACGCAAGAATTTCATCAAACTATTGACAAAAAAGAATAATTAAGAATCAGATTTATCTAATAGAACATTTTAATTGTGTAAGTTGAATTTGTGACGGTTTTCGAAGAAACCTTTGAAACTGAAAACTTGTGCTATCGATATATATTATATATCCACAGATTAATACACTGTGCGGGATTCAGTTTGAATGAACGATTAGTCTACAAGCAGGTCATATATTCGAATCTGATCAATAGTATGCGTGCTATAATCGATGCCATGTCGATTATTGGTATCGAATACCACGACAGCAGACGACGTGTAAGTTATTTCATTCATTTTAAATGTATGATGATAAAGTATAATAGGCCTATAATGGTTTGCGGTTATGCACGTGATCTCACTTAAGACAATCGGAGGACACTCACTGAAATGTCAAGGTTATTTTCAGAACCACCCATAGTTATCAGAGATCACCATGGAGTCAATCGTTACTTGTGGGCGCACAGTGGGCCAGGGCGAAACCAAAGTGCGCCATAATGGGTCATTTGCGTATGTTCCAGATTTTATTTCTTTGCATTTTTTAGGTTGCTAAGACCCTCCTACGACTATTTTATAAACAATTTAAAGTCAAATGAATATTTAATGACTATAGGACTGCCTTACATTCTCAAAAAACTGGATTTTTTTTTTGATAAAAGCCGGTTGCTGGTAATAAACATAAAATTATCATTGTGGGCTTTTGACAGAAGCTGTCGTCATGCAAATTGAAGTAAACCCAGTATGATCTATATTCTTTAAAAATTAAGTCGATTGTAAATTAGCTTTTTGATTTCATTAGCAAAAACTGAGGAATTTGGTTTTAAAAATTATAAAATATATCTTTTTTGTTCAGCAATGGTGGAACTAGAAATTTCCGCCGATTCCAGCCTAAATTCTAATATTTCCCTGAAGCTGAACCATAAATGTTTAAAAACACTTCCATTGACATCTGCGGGTCCGAAAACATATCTGGGTGTATGCCATCAAAATAATGGAAAATTTAGTTTTGGCGCACTTTGGTCCCACCCTGGCCCACTGTGGGGCGGGGGAGACACGCACTCATGCAGGCAGTGTCAGATCGAGGATTTGGCTAATATAGGGGCGCGCCCCGGGTCGCACAGCCTCTCCTCGCTTTAAGACAATCGGGGCAAAACAATCGCGAGTTTGTAAACAAAATTCTTGCAGTACTTTATTAATAATGTTGGTGTTGCAAGAAAAACTACTCATCAGTAGCCATATTTAGTTATTTTTAAAATTTGTATGGTCGTCAAAAAGTGGGGGGGGGGGGGACATTTGATATACTGCCGACGGTCATGTTAATCACTGTGGTTTCCCTACAACTTAATCGTCACTTAAGTCGTACTTGTTTCATCAACTACTTTCATTATTCAAAGAGTGTAGCGATCAGATTAGATTTCTGTAGTTTTCAGTGGAATCAACCTGACAAACACGACTAAAAGTTTCATCAACCCTTTTCAGATGGACGAGTCTTTATTTAGATCTCAGGCAGAGCTGGTAGAGGAGAATATGGAAAATATGCCGCAACACATGGCAGACACAGTGACAAAACTGTGGAAAGATCCTGGGGTTGCTCAGTGCTATGAAAGATCTAATGAATACCAACTGCTAGATTCATCCGCATAGTAAGTAGTTCCTTTGGAATCATGTGTGTAAATCTCGGCGGGGACCTTTTTTTTAATTCCCAAAGAAGCCCCAAATTTCATAAATCTCAAAAATCCCCCAAATTTCAAACATTTCTATAAATTTGTCCCAAAATGTGCAATATTTTACTCAAAATTTGTAGCCAATGTTTCAAAAATAAGAGGGAGGATTGGCCTCGGGTGAGGTTCAGTAGCGGTCATTGGAATTTTACATTTTGTATCAATAGAGCGGTTTCAATCTATCTGAACATTCATGATTATTTAATTGTCCCAGTTACATTGAGAATATCCATCGTCTAGTGGAACCCAACTACGTTCCTTCTGATGAGGACATCGTCCGGTCCCGTCTACGGACTACGGGGATCATGGAAACACGCTTCCACTTCCGAGGATTTATATTCAGGTAAATAATATCATCCAACAACATTTGAAATGAAGCTTGCAAAATGATCCTAAAACGACGTAGAATTTTCCAGGACATAATATCTACACTAACTTTAACGTGTGCCACAATTTGGTTTGTTGAAATATTTTCTCAGACTGGACATCGCAAATGTTAATAATAATAATAACAATATTAACTTTGTATACAACACATTTCACAAAATGTTTCATGTGCTTTAATACATAAAACCCCTGGTCACTGAGCCAATATTATTCCTGTAATCTTTCACAGCTCCCTGGGGAGTATACAGCCCGAGCTACCGTAGTGCTGCAGAGGTTTTTCAAACACAATATCAACCTCTACCCTCACATGTGTCCTGACGAATTGGTTAAGCATTGAAATTATAATACGTAGGCCTATTTATTGAATATTCTGACATGAGGACCAAATGACTAAATTAAAAAGAAAGAAAAAATCGTCTTTACTTCCAATCAATGTTTTTTTACATTTTACTAATGTACCATGAAAACACTAAACACATAAGTTGATATCAAGCCGTTCGCTCAGAATATGAACAAACGTGGCGAGAAATAGGTCTCACTCTTATGTTCTCCTTGCGCTGAACTTCCTGTGTTTTAATTTGACCAATTGCAACACAAATATCGGTTTCTTTTCGGTGTATCGGACGGCACGGGGTTGTATATCCACTTGTGTATGCTTTCAGTCATTTTGTTTGAAGATTATAGGCATACATGTACAGGCCGACATGCATAAAAGCACTTCATTTCCTCTTTTGAAATTTAACACCGTCGGTGTTCGGGCAACTCGCTCCTCTTATATGATGAACACCATTGAAGAATTCAGTTGACAGCATTGGTTTATTTTTACCACCTCAGTTGTTGCAGCGTGCTTGAGTAACCCTTATCAATGGTCTTGCTGGAAAAGGGGCACAAAAAATAATAATAATGATGTTTCTGATTTTGAGCTCACATACACGTGATAATTAAAAAGGTTCCTTACTGAAAAGAAGAAAAAACAATTAGCAGAGTTACTTCTTATGTGGACCAGTAGCACCTATTGAACTAATCCAGGCTTTGGCGCCACTGCGTTTAAATGCTATTAAAGAACAAAAATCTCGATGATTTTATTCCAAGAATATCCTGTTACGGCTTTAATATTCTGTTTGAAATTGTATCTACACTCACTGGCCAAAAGTATTGCAACATGCTCAAAATAGCACTTTACAGTAACAGGTGAGATAATCATTTAATCCGATTTCATCGATCGTGTATTACATAGCAAGAACAGTAAAAAAGAACATTGACTTCAAAACACAGGCACTTTCAAGAAGTCTTAAGTAGTGTAAATAAAATAAAATAAATTATTGTAACAGTTCTCCAAACTGAACTTTGGTGTGAATTTCAATGTTGCAATACTTATGGCCAGTGAGTGTAATTGGCCATTCAGGCTGTCTGGCTGCTGATATTAGTGATGTGTTTCTCTTTATAATGCCCTCATGCTTGATGTTCAGCGTCAAAACGTCCTGAAGCTGAAGTGTACATTACCTGTAATTGCTGTCCCCGATAGGTTTACTATCCACACTGTACGTGACCAGAACTTAAAGGAAAAGTACAACATTGATAATTATAAACAACAAATTCTCAACGTTTTACCTAAAATTTGCTAAGCGTATATGCAATTGATGATGATATCAAACATCCATTGAAATGTTTTTTTGTCTGAGGTCAAATAATTTATGTTAAAATTGTTTATTATTATATACAATTATAAACCACGGAATGCTACGTTTACATAAATACGATGTTCGTGTTTTTGTCGATCGAATACATTTCACAGATTAGTTGTTTGATGTATAGGTTTATCTTAATTTGAAGAGAGTAAATGAGCATACTCGTAAAAGTAGTTTTACCATCATCACCAATATTGTATCTATAATGGTTTTTTTTCTATCTATGGGAACCGTTGTTAGAATGCGGTTGTATTTCACGGAACTCAGTGTGGCAGACAGGCAAGGTCTCGTTATTACTAGTATTATAATAGCCTGCAGCTTTTCGTAAATTCAATGGAAATATTTGTTGACCTTATAACTGAAACATTTCATGAGACGATGCCAAGGCTTATTGCAAAACGCTGTATATCTATTCCACATTCAGTCAGATGTGTAGTCTTGGTTCAAGACTGTGTTTGTACGTTTGTGATACACGATCCGCACGCCGCACGATGGCGCTACATGAACCATTACAATCACGAACCGCTACAATCGAATCACGAACCGCTATCAAACACTGTCTTGGTACTTTCATAGAATCTCCCCCAACTACGAATGCGTCACTGGATGTGCGGTCAACAACCTTACACAGCTTGTCATCAGTCTATCACCGTAGTATTGCCTAGAGAGTGACTTAAATTGCTTTATTCAAAACTAGAAGAGGATTGATCTTAATCCCCAGGCTAAATTCATGATCGTGAATAGGTCTAATACAGTTTACCCAGATGTACCATTTTGTTAAAAATTCTAGATTAATGGATGTCGGAGGACAACGAAACGAGCGACAGAAGTGGATCCATTGTTTTGATGACGTAACAGCCGTTCTGTTTACGGTTGCTATCAGCGCCTACGATCAAGTCATACGAGAGGATAATGCTACGGTATGTATGTCATGCTGTCACCGTCACGGTGTGGCATTCTCTTCTATCCAGAGCATTGAATTTAATACATCCAGAATGAAACATGCTTCTATGCAATGTATAATAAGAAAAGTCCGACCGCATTGCCACAACATGATAACACTATCTCGAAGCAGCTCAAGTACAAGCGCTCAACTATGTGCAACTAGTTAGTTCAGTCCATTTCGCTCCACTGCCGAAGGAAGGCATCTTCACCCATGGAGGAATGCCTCTTCACCCATGGAGGAAGGCCTCTTCACCCATGGAGGAAGGCTTCTTCACTCATGGAGGAAGGCATCTTCACCCATGGAGGAAGGCATCTTCACCCATGGAGGAAGGCCTCTTCACACATGGAGGAAGGCCTCTTCACCCATGGAGGAAGGCCTCTTCACCCATGGAGGAAGGCATCTTCACTCATGGAGGAAGGCATCTTCACCCATGGAGGAAGGCCTCTTCACACATGGAGGAAGGCCTCTTCACCCATGGAGGAAGGCATCTTCACCCATGGAGGAGGGCCTCTTCACCCATGGAGGAAGGCCTCTTCACCATGCTCTCGTTCCTGTGACAGCGGTTGCCATGTTTATCGCCGTAATCTCTGATCTCGTCTCTCCACCTTCTCTTTTGTCTTCCTCGCCTTCTGTCTTAGAAACTCTTATCTTATTCTCATCAACAGTTTAGAATGAAGGAGAGTATGGTCCTCTTTGCTTCCATCTGCAACTCCCATTGGTTTTCCAAGACGGCTATGATACTCTTTCTCAACAAATGCGACATCTTCGAGGACAAGATCAGGAAAATTCCTTTGTCCTGCTTCTTGACAAAATATAAAGGTAGGCAAACACTAGACCTTATGTTTTACTACAAGCAGTTTTTTATATTTGACCTTTATGAGGTATAGACAGAAGTAAAAAAGACATTTAATTACATGTAACGTTTTATAGATTTTCTTGGCAAGTTTGACAAATTATGGTTGTAGCGCCCTCTTGTGACCAATCATAAGGTTATTCATAATGGTTATTCCTAAGATTAATCCTATTAACTTATGGCCGTGTATGAATCATAGTTCTTATACATGTATATAACTCTGTGGTATGAATGAACATAATGACCTTTGAACTCTTATCTTTGAAGAGATTGTAAACACAAAGCCTTTAGTCTTCATCATGTGTATTATTTGTTGACAGGGCCGAATGAAGCCAAACCAGCCAGGGAGTTCATCTGCCAACTTTTTAAGAGACTAAACAAGGTCGAATCCAAAGAGGTCTACCACCACTTCACAACAGCCATAGACAAATCTAATGTGCAGTTTGTCTTTGATTCTGTCACGGACGTTATATTAAAGAGCTCACTGCGGACGATTGGGATGTTCTGAATTAGACTAAAGTGGTGGACTTGATCATTACTCAGATCTTTAAAAACAGTTTTAGTTACAGAGCTCCTTCTTTTTTAAATGGTGTCCCTTTCACCACTCGTTCAAACTCTTATTCTTCATTCAGGCGTTTGCTGAAGGAAGGCAAGGTTTGAAGTAATATTATTATTATTATGTCATAGATTACCTTGTGTTTTGCCCGAGACGTTGGTATACAATTGATAATTAATTTGCTTTTATGGTTTTTATTGGGGGAGGATGGGGAGCGCTCGTATTTCTAAATTTTGTTGTGTTCATTTTGTTTTTGTTTTTTTAGTTTATTGCTCCATTTTTAATCTTCCCTTTTAGTCCTATCTTTAATCAAGATGGTAGACTGGGAGGGGGGTCTATTTGTGCAATTTAGCCCTTTACGTTTTATTTGTATGTAATTGTCCATTAAGACTGTTTTATCATTATTATTAATTCATCTGTACCTCCTGTAATAATTTTTGTATAATATTGATATATTTTTTATATAATATGAGGGCCCCAAATGATCAGCTGTGCTGGATGGGTTACCCTCGTTAAAGATGGTTTTAAATAAAAAATTCAAAAATAAGAAGTCCTAAAGAACTCCTAAAGTTTGGCGACATGGTGGTGGCTTCCACAAGTTACATCATCCCGCCCTGGCTCTCATCAGTGGCGCAACAGATAATTTGTGTCTTAATTCATCATAGGTAAAACTTGTAGCTTTGCACGGTGAAGAGGATAAGTGAGACTAATTGCGGTGACACCATGTGAAATTCTCTATTGAGTAGTAATTAGTTATGAAAAGAACTGGAGGTTACAACTCGACGTTTCGATCAGTATGATCTGAACGTCTTCAGGAGAAATTCATCATGCATTTAATTAAGAGGTTGATATGCTTGTGTTGATGGTGCAACGTAATTGGGGGAGGGGTGTCTGCCCTTTTTGTTCATCAGATCTGCATACTGGACAATTTATGAAAATAACTTGGCTTTTGACCCCGGCCACATTGTTCTACCACAAACCAAACAGATAACGACACTCAACCCAGCAAAGCCACCAAATTTTCATTTGGTAATAATTGTTTTGAAAATGTGTAAATTATGGTTCCTGGTTGACCAAAACTGTACAAAATGTACATAAGAAATCCAAAATGTGTACAAATACGTAATGGCTATAATATAAATACGTGTACAAAATAATACTAAGTTGTGACCACACTGTAAATGCACATTTGAATGTTTTTAATACACTTCAAGATAGTAATACAAATTGTTGTCAATTTATAACTTTTTGCCCGTTTGAATTTTATCTTCTTTACTAGTTTGTTTCAGCTATATTATTTATTTTAATTTGCAAAACTTCTTTTAGAAATAATCAATAAATATAAATGAAAATAAAAATCTAAATATACATAACAGCAAAAGAAACGTCACCCCTAAAAATATTTATTATTTTCATTTTATAATTAATATAATTTGATTAATGAAGAATATTATGAGTATGGAGTGCAGCCAACCATCCCACAACATTGTATATTTATTATGTTTAATAATATAATTACTTCACAAAATTTAGGGGGTGACGTTTCTTTTGCTGTTATGTATATATGAAAAGAAATGCTTTTTTTTATAAACTATTACAGGGATTATCCACTATTGGTAAGTTAATAATGAAAGTAAAGATATTATGCACAAGAACCCTTACCTGTGAAATTTTCAGCTGAAAATATATATAATTTTGTTTATATGCATTATATTGTGGAAAATTATCACACTGGATGTCATTTTTCAAATTTAGATAGTTTATACATACTCTTCACGTTTCCTCAAAAATAAGGAAAAATTAAAATAAATAAAAATAAATAAATAAAAATAATATTTATTTATTTTATGGTAGGCCCCCCTAATTGTTTGTTTGTTTGTTTGTTTTTGTTTTTTTGCCAACCAGTGAAATATGATACATGTTTACGCAGTTTACTGGACTAAATTTTCCATATACACAAAGTATGGTGCCTATTAAGACAGACCGCACAAATCAGGCAAACGTTCATGTCCCTATATGTGAAAAGTCGTTTAAAACACACCGCAGCAGAATACCAATCGATCCAGCATATTTTGGCTGCAATTGGACGTCGTTTCATAGCGAAAAGAAAAGAAAAGAAAACTGAGGCGAAGCACGCGGAGACCATAAACCCATTGGCGGATCCAGGGGGCTAAGGGGGCTGTAGCCCCCTCCCCCTAAAATTGTTTAAAAAAAGAGAGAGAGAGGGAAGGGAGGGGAGAACGCACTCCCATTCCCACAGTGTGCTTTGTTTTTCTCTCCCTTTGATTATTTCATTGTAATTTTTGTAATACTGAAAAATAATTGTTTTTGATTCTCAGCCCCCCCTACAAATTGTTCTGGATCCGCCCATGAAACCGGAGACTTTTGTAAAAAATAAATAAATAAATAAATGTTGACTAACTATTTTGTCAAATAGTAGACTTTTCACTACTTTAAATATAGAAATTCTTTAGTTTCAAAATTTGTAATTTTGATTTGTGTGATACATTAAAGGTCTCTTTTACTAATTAACATTCATACCGTGTATGAAGTCCCGCCCCTTATGAATATGTATACATGACTGCACGAGCCAGACTGGGTGATGAATCCATATAGCTGATGCTCTAATTTTAGAGTTAAAAAATATATATATAGTTTTCAAATATCCAGCTTAAGAAGGAGAGGGATGTTAGAACATGAGAACTCAGTGGCGGATCCAGGATTTCAAATATAAATGCATCTTTCTATTCGGCCTCTTGATTGTTCATATAATAATAATGGAGGCATTTTTAAAACGGTCTTACACGAGGTGTCACAGAACTGTACATTATTACCCCTGCTCATCAGGATTGGTGGCGTAAGCTATGGAGGTCGAAAAGTGGACATCTGCTTTTCAGCTTTCTAAACAATGAAAAAGCAGATTGAACGTTGTTGGAAACCAGAAAAGCAGATGTCCACTTTTTGACCGCCAGTGTAGGTGAACAAGTAAAATCTGCTTTTCGTGAAACTGAAAAGCAGAAAAGTAGAAAAATGGATGGTACCAAAATGTTCAATCTACTTTTTAGGTGGAAGAAAAGCAGAAAAGTAGAAAAAAGCACTAGCCAACAACGTTCAATCTGCTTTTTCATTATTTAGAAAGCTGAAAAGCAGATGTCCACTTTTCGACCTCCATAGTAAGCCGTTAGTCCACTGGGCTGTCAATTGCAGGCAGTTCCAGGCTGGTACGTCCGGGTTCGAATCCTGCTCCTGACACATAGAGACATGGCAGCTGCTGGCTGCGGCAATGGCTTGGGGACCGTCATGTCTCTCCCCTGAAGGTTAGAGCGTGGAGGAAATGTACGGACGGGAGAGTAAAGGAGGGACCGGGAGGGTAGCGACCTCCCAGAAGGGTGCTAAGGTGATCACCATGCCGGTTCGCCCGGACTTTGAGTCATCCGAATACCTGGTCGACACTTTCACTAACTCTCCGCACTTTTCTTTTTACAATAATTATTTTTTAAATTACGTGTATTTTTTGTAATAGCAAAACAATTTTTTTCCTCCTTTTTTCCCAAACATTTACATTTTTCGGAATGGAGTAAAAACTTGCCCCAAAAGGCTGTAACTCGGTGACTGTCTTCTGTAGACCCAGGGCTACATTCTGTGTAATCTAGAAGTTGAGTCAGAGACAACTTTTTTCGAGGTGAAAAAACAACAAGGGGTACCCCTTGGACATTCCTTTCAAAATTTTGCCTAAAAATGAATTTAGTTCAAATCCCTTATATCAGTATTTGTTGGATAGACGCAATAGAGTGTCTGGGTGTAGTTTTTCTTAATTTGAGTCGCCTATCTTTCCAACTTTTTCAGAAAATCAATATTTCTTTACAAAAATATGGGTAAAATAGTGAAATTAAAAACTTGTCCAAAAAAGCTATACCTCGGTGACTTTTTTTTTTCGAGGTGAAAAAACAACAAGGGGTACCCCTTGACGTTTTTTCAAAATATGGCCTAAAAATTAATTTGGTTCAAATCCCTTATATCAGTATTTGTTGGATAGACGCAATAGAGTGTCTGGATGTCGTTTTTCTTAATTTGAGTCGCCTATCTTTCCAACTTTTTCAGAAAATTAATATCTCCTTACAAAAATATGGGTGAAATAGTGAAATTAAAAACTTGTCCAAAAAAGCTATACCTCGGTGACTTTTTTTTTTCGAGGTGAAAAAACAAGGGGTACCCCTTGACGTTTTTTCAAAATATGGCCTAAAAATTAATTTGGTTCAAATCCCTTATATCAGTATTTGTTGGATAGACGCAATAGAGTATCTGGATGTCGTTTTTCTTAAATTGAGTTGCCTATCTTTCCAACTTTTTCAGAAAATTAATATTTCTTTACAAAAATATGGGTGAAATAGTGAAATTAAAAACTTGTCCAAAAAAGCTATACCTCGGTGACTTTTTTCTTTTCGAGGTGAAAAACAAGGGTACCCTTGACGTTTTTTCAAAATATGGCCTAAAAATTTATTTGGTTCAAATCCCTTATATCAGTATTTGTTGGATAGACGCAATAGAGTATCTGGATGTCGTTTTTCTTAAATTGAGTTGCCTATCTTTCCAACTTTTTCAGAAAATTAATATTTCTTTACAAAAATATGGGTGAAATAGTGAAATTAAAAACTTGTCCAAAAAAGCTATACCTCGGTGACTTTTTTTTTTCGAGGTGAAAAAACAAGGGGTACCCCTTGACGTTTTTTCAAAATATGGCCTAAAAATTAATTTGGTTCAAATCCCTTATATCAGTATTTGTTGGATAGACGCAATAGAGTATCTAGATGTCGTTTTTCTTAAATTGAGTTGCCTATCTTTCCAACTTTTTCAGAAAATTAATATCTCCTTACAAAAATATGGGTGAAATAGTGAAATTAAAAACTTGTCCAAAAAAGCTATACCTCGGTGACTTTTTTTTTTCGAGGTGAAAAAACAAGGGGTACCCCTTGACGTTTTTTCAAAATATGGCCTAAAAATTTATTTGGTTCAAATCCCTTATATCAGTATTTGTTGGATAGACGCAATAGAGTATCTGGATGTCGTTTTTCTTAAATTGAGTTGCCTATCTTTCCAACTTTTTCAGAAAATTTATATTTCTTTACAAAAATATGGGTGAAATAGTGAAATTAAAAACTTGTCCAAAAAAGCTATACCTCGGTGACTTTTTTTTTTCGAGGTGAAACAACAAGGGGTACCCCTTGACGTTTTTTCAAAATATGGCCTAAAAATTAATTTGGTTCAAATCCCTTATATCAGTATTTGTTGGATAGACGCAATAGAGTATCTGGATGTCGTTTTTCTTAAATTGAGTTGCCTATCTTTCCAACTTTTTCAGAAAATTAATATCTCCTTACAATAATATGGGTGAAATAGTGAAATTAAAAACTTGTCCAAAAAAGCTATACCTCGGTGACTTTTTTTTTTTCGAGGTGAAACAACAAGGGTACCCCTTGACGTTTTTTCAAAATATGGCCTAAAAATTAATTTGGTTCAAATCCCTTATATCAGTATTTGTTGGATAGACGCAATAGAGTATCTGGATGTCGTTTTTCTTAAATTGAGTTGCCTATCTTTCCAACTTTTTCAGAAAATTAATATCTCCTTACAAAAATATGGGTGAAATAGTGAAATTAAAAACTTGTCCAAAAAAGCTATACCTCGGTGACTTATTTTTATCGAGGTCAAACAACAAGGGTACCCTTGACGTTTTTTCAAAATATGGCCTAAAATGTATTTGGTTCAAATCACTTATATCAGTATTTGTTGGATAGACGCAATAGAGTATCTGGATGTCGTTTTCTTAAATTGAGTTGCCTATCTTTCCAACTTTTTTCAGAAAATTAATATTTCTTTACAAAAATATGGGTGAAATAGTGAAATTAAAACTTGTCCAAAAAGCTATACCTCGGTGACTTTTTTTTTCGAGGTGAAAAAACAAGGGGTACCCCTTGACGTTTTTCAAAATATGGCCTAAAAATTAATTTGGTTCAAATCCCTTATATCAGTATTTGTTGGATAGACGCAATAGAGTGATGTCGTTTTCTTAAATTGAGTTGCCTATCTTTCCAACTTTTCAGAAAATTAATATCTCCTTACAAAAATATGGGTGAAATAGTGAAATTCAAAACTTGTCCAAAAAGCTATACCTCGGTGACTTTTTTTTTTTCGAGGTGAAACAACAAGGGTACCCATGACGTTTTTTCAAAATATGGCCTAAAAATTAATTTGGTTCAAATCCCTTATATCAGTATTTGTTGGATAGACGCAATAGAGTATCTGGATGTCGTTTTTCTTAAATTGAGTTGCCTATCTTTCCAACTTTTTCAGAAAATTAATATCTCCTTACAATAATATGGGTGAAATAGTGAAATTAAAAACTTGTCCAAAAAAGCTATACCTCGGTGACTTTTTTTTTTTCGAGGTGAAACAACAAGGGGTACCCCTTGACGTTTTTTCAAAATATGGCCTAAAAATTAATTTGGTTCAAATCCCTTATATCAGTATTTGTTGGATAGACGCAATAGAGTATCTGGATGTCGTTTTTCTTAAATTGAGTTGCCTATCTTTCCAACTTTTTCAGAAAATTAATATCTCCTTACAAAAATATGGGTGAAATAGTGAAATTAAAAACTTGTCCAAAAAAGCTATACCTCGGTGACTTTTTTTTTTCGAGGTGAAACAACAACAAGGGTACCCCTTGACGTTTTTTCAAAATATGGCCTAAAAATTTATTTGGTTCAAATCCCTTATATCAGTATTTGTTGGATAGACGCAATAGAGTATCTGGATGTCGTTTTTCTTAAATTGAGTTGCCTATCTTTCCAACTTTTTCAGAAAATTAATATTTCTTTACAAAAATATGGGTGAAATAGTGAAATTAAAAACTTGTCCAAAAAAGCTATACCTCGGTGACTTTTTTTTTCGAGGTGAAAAAACAAGGGGTACCCCTTGACGTTTTTCAAAATATGGCCTAAAAATTAATTTGGTTCAAATCCCTTATATCAGTATTTGTTGGATAGACGCAATAGAGTGATGTCGTTTTTCTTAAATTGAGTTGCCTATCTTTCCAACTTTTTCAGAAAATTAATATCTCCTTACAAAAATATGGGTGAAATAGTGAAATTCAAAACTTGTCCAAAAAAGCTATACCTCGGTGACTTTTTTTTTTCGAGGTGAAACAACAAGGGGTACCCCTTGACGTTTTTTCAAAATATGGCCTAAAAATTAATTTGGTTCAAATCCCTTATATCAGTATTTGTTGGATAGACGCAATAGAGTATCTGGATGTCGTTTTTCTTAAATTGAGTTGCCTATCTTTCCAACTTTTTCAGAAAATTAATATCTCCTTACAATAATATGGGTGAAATAGTGAAATTAAAAACTTGTCCAAAAAAGCTATACCT
Source organism: Zoroaster sp. YZ-2022 (assembly GCA_029582265.1). Lineage (NCBI taxonomy): Eukaryota > Metazoa > Echinodermata > Asteroidea > Forcipulatida > Zoroasteridae > Zoroaster > Zoroaster sp. YZ-2022. The sequence continues at coordinate 28,066,918 of CM055835.1, read as the reverse complement.
CGGTGACTTTTTTTTTTCGAGGTGAAACAACAAGGGGTACCCCTTGACGTTTTTTCAAAATATGGCCTAAAAATTAATTTGGTTCAAATCCCTTATATCAGTATTTGTTGGATAGACGCAATAGAGTATCTGGATGTCGTTTTTCTTAAATTGAGTTGCCTATCTTTCCAACTTTTTCAGAAAATTAATATCTCCTTACAAAAATATGGGTGAAATAGTGAAATTAAAAACTTGTCCAAAAAAGCTATACCTCGGTGACTTTTTTTTTTCGAGGTGAAACAACAACAAGGGTACCCCTTGACGTTTTTTCAAAATATGGCCTAAAAATTTATTTGGTTCAAATCCCTTATATCAGTATTTGTTGGATAGACGCAATAGAGTATCTGGATGTCGTTTTTCTTAAATTGAGTTGCCTATCTTTCCAACTTTTTCAGAAAATTAATATTTCTTTACAAAAATATGGGTGAAATAGTGAAATTAAAAACTTGTCCAAAAAAGCTATACCTCGGTGACTTTTTTTTTTCGAGGTGAAAAAACAAGGAGTACCCCTTGACGTTTTTCAAAATATGGCCTAAAAATTAATTTGGTTCAAATCCCTTATATCAGTATTTGTTGGATAGACGCAATAGAGTGATGTCGTTTTTCTTAAATTGAGTTGCCTATCTTTCCAACTTTTTCAGAAAATTAATATCTCCTTACAAAAATATGGGTGAAATAGTGAAATTAAAAACTTGTCCAAAAAAGCTATACCTCGGTGACTTTTTTTTTTCGAGGTGAAACAACAAGGGGTACCCCTTGACGTTTTTTCAAAATATGGCCTAAAAATTAATTTGGTTCAAATCCCTTATATCAGTATTTGTTGGATAGACGCAATAGAGTGATGTCGTTTTTCTTAAATTGAGTTGCCTATCTTTCCAACTTTTTCAGAAAATTAATATCTCCTTACAAAAATATGGGTGAAATAGTGAAATTCAAAACTTGTCCAAAAAAGCTATACCTCGGTGACTTTTTTTTTTCGAGGTGAAAAAACAACAAGGGGTACCCCCTTGACGTTTTTTCAAAATATGGCCTAACAATTTATTTGGTTCAAATCCCTTATATCAGTATTTGTTGGATAGACGCAATAGAGTATCTGGATGTCGTTTTTCTTAAATTGAGTTGCCTATCTTTCCAACTTTTTCAGAAAATTAATATCTCCTTACAAAAATATGGGTGAATAGAGAAATTAAATACTTGTCCAAAAAGGCTCTACCTCGGTGACTATCTTCTGTAGACCTAGGGCTACATTCTATGTAATCTAGTAGCGAATTGGAGATAACATTTTTTGAGTAAAAAAAACCAACAATGGTTAAATAAAGGGCATTACTTAGATATTGTATCCATATTAAATAGAAAAAATTAAGACATTCATGTACTAGTATACTTTAATTAGACATCAAGGCATTCCGGAAAATGTAAATGTTTGGGGTAAAATGAGAACAAAACTGTAAGAATTTTCATTAACTTTGCTGTTACAACAAATAAACACACACATATATATATATATGTGTGTGTTTATTTGTTGTAACAGCAGTTAATGAAAATCTTACAGTTTTGTTCTCATTTTACCCCAAACATTTACATTTTATATATATATATATATATATATATATATATAAATATATATATATATATATATAAATTGTAAATGTTTGGGGTAAATGAGAACAAAAATATGAGAACAAAAATATATATATATATATATATATATATATATATATATATATATTTTTTTTTTTTTTGTTCTCATTTTACCCCAAACATTTATATATATATATATATATATATATATAAATATATATATATATATATATAAATAAATTTTTAAATATATATTGTAAAAAAGTGCGGAGAGTTAGTCCGAGTGTCGACCAGGTATTCGGATGACTCAAAGTCCGGGCGAACCGGCATGGTGATCACCTTAGCACCCTTCTGGGAGGTCGCTACCCTCCCGGTCCCTCCTTTACTCTCCCGTCCGTACATTTCGTCCACGCTCAAACCATGGAGGAAGATTCTTCCTCCATGCTCAAACCTTCAGGGGAGAGACATGACGGTCCCCAAGCCATTGCCGCAGCCAGCAGCTGTCATGTCTCTTTGTGTCAGGAGCAGGATTCGAACCTGGACGTCAAACGGCTTGCGCCATTTATCCTGTTGGTATTTGGAGTTGAATTTTAAACTACTTAAATAAATCTTGATTGTGTAATCATTTAAAATTAAAAAACAAAAGTGGCGCCACTGGGATTCGAAACCCAGCGCCACTGGCTTGCGCCACGAATCACTGTTGGTCTATTAATGGGAATTTTAAACCATTTAAATTATTGTGATTACATAACCCATGGAGGAAGGAAAAGTTCCTCCATGCATAACCATTTAAAATAGTGGCACTGTTGGGTCTGGAACAGTTGGGTTCCCAACTCGTTTACCTTCTCTCTAAAAGATTTCAGCTGTCCATTGATAGCTATTGTCAAGGGATTATAGGATTGAGTTGTGGTTACTGTTTCTTTGTGTATCCATGTCACAGTGTTCCTAATTATTTGTTTATTCGTTTAGATAATCATGTAGTCCGAAAGTTTTAGTCCAATCAGTAGCGTTTATGGTTCCTGCGGACTTTCTGTTCTAGCCACTTGGTGTTAGTGCGTCTTTTTGAACAACAAAGATCAATATAACTAGCACAATGCTTGCGTTATTTTCTTTAGCCATGGTTATTGTTCGTTAAACGTTTTACTTTATCATGCAAGACCAGTAACAAAGCGATATCTTGAGCGTGAGAAGCCTGTGGTTTTAAGTGAAAGTGTGTGAAGAAGCATGGAGGAAGAAAGAGACCTCCATGGAAGAAGGTAGCATATCAAACGATCTAAGAGAGAAAACATCAGAGAAGAGTGTGATTATCTTGTAGGACCGGTATACAACTGTAACGCAGATTCTGTGATCTAAAATTTCAGTAGATCAAACAAACTAGCTTTAAACAGTGAGATTTTGGCAAACAGGCCAAAACTTATCGTCATTAAATGGTAGACATAAAACATAAATCCACAACAATACAATAACCGTAAGTTTTAATAATTATGTGTAACTTTAATTCTTGTATAAAGAAGTCTGCGAAATGTGTATAAAAATAGTGTAAAACAAACCTGTCAATTGGAAATGAAGTATAATGAAGTAATCGTTGAAGAGAAACACAAACTATTGTATAAACTTTTCAAACACAGTATAATGAATGATTTTCCTCTGTACATTCGTGAATCTCAATCTGTTGACTCCTTCAAGAAGAACTGAAAAACTCATCTTATGTGTATTGCCTATAAGGACTACTAACATTCATTTATGCATTTTGTTATCTTTTGTTTAGTATTATATTGCATTTGCTATTGTATTGTTATGCTATTGTATGATTTCTTGTTTACTGTAAAGCGCCTTGAGCACTTCTTGGTGGATATGTGCGCATTATAAATCTTCTGTATTATTAGGTGTTCGGGTATGTACCCGAAACACCTATTGTTTTTGTACGTTTTTTTAGGTGTTCGGGTATGTACCCGAAACACCTATTGTTTTTGTACGGTTTTTTAGGTGTTCGGGTATGTACCCGAAACACCTATTGTTTTTGTACGGTTTTTTAGGTGTTCGGGTATGTACCCGAAACACCAATTGTTTTTGTACGTTTTTTTCTTCTTCTTCTTCTTCTTCTTCTTCTTCTTCTTCTTCTTCTTCTTCTTCTTCTTCTTCTTCTTCTTCTTCTTCTTCTTCTTCTTCTTCTTCTTCTTCTTCTTCTTCTTCTTCTTCTTCTTCTTCTTCTTCTTCTTCTTCTTCTTCTTCTTCTTCTTCTTCTTCTTCTTCTTCTTCTTCTTCTTCTTCTTCTTCTTCTTCTTCTTCTTCTTCTTCTTCTTCTTCTTCTTCTTCTTCTTCTTCTTCTTCTTCTTCTTCTTCTTCTTCTTCTTCTTCTTCTTCTTCTTCTTCTTCTTCTTCTTCTTCTTCTTCTTCTTCTTCTTCTTCTTCTTCTTCTTCTTCTTCTTCTTCTTCTTCTTCTTCTTCTTCTTCTTCTTCTTCTTCTTCTTCTTCCCAACGTCTGTCCACAAAAAAACACATACTTGCAAACTTCACATGAACTTGAAACTTGGCATGTACTTAGAACTTAACAAGTAGATGAAACTCGAGTTGTGAGTGACCCCAATTTGACCTTACTTCCTGTCCAAACCGGAAGTCAAAGTTTAATATTTAAAAAAATTATATCTCAACAACCACAACAGGTAAATTGACATTTTTTGCACCATTGTATAGATTGTTAATTGTCGAAAAATATTTACAAAAACATGACCCCAATTTGACCTTACTTCCTGTCCAAACCGGAAGTCAAAGTTTAACATTTAAAAAATCATATCTCAACAACCACAAGAGGTAAATTCAGAGTTTTTGCACCATTGTACAGATTGTTAATTGTCAAAAATATTTTTAAAAACATGACCCCAATTTGACCTTTACTTCCTGTCCAAACCGGAAGTCAAAGTTTAATATTAAAAACTATCATATCTCAACAACCACAATAGGTAAATTCACAATTTTTGTACCATTGTACAGATCGTGAATTGTCAAAAAATATTTACAAAAGGTGACCCCAATTTGACCTTACATCCTGTCCAAACCGGAAGTCAAAGTTTAATATTTAAAAAAATCATATATCAACAACCACAAGTAGTAAATTGACATTTTTGCACCATTGTATAGATTGTTAATTGTCGAAAAATATTTACACAAAGGTGACCCCAATTTGACCTTAATTCCTGTCCAAACCGGAAGTCAAAGTTTAATATTTAAAAAATCATATCTCAACAACCAAAACAGGTAAATTCACAATTTTTATACCATTGTACAGACCGTTAATTGTCAAAAGATATTTACAAAAAGATGACCCCAATTTGACCTTACTTCCTGTCCAAACCGGAAGTCAAAGTTTAATATTTAAAAAGATCATATCTCAGCAACCACAAGAGGTAAATTAAATTTATTTGCACCATTGTACAGATCGTTAATTGTCACAAAATATTTAAACAAAGTTGACCCCAATTTGACCTTACATCCTCCCGAACACCTAGAGTTTGTGTCGAGACAAACTCTGAATCTCTAGTTATTATTATTATTATTATTATTATTATAGTGTATACATTGAAACTAAAACGAGTTGTTTTAAAGTGAAGATTATTCAAATCTGTGGAGATATAACTGTTCTGTTTTAATAATTGGGACAAATAGAGGTATGAGTAAAACTGTATTCGGTGTCATACATTTATATTATCTTTATTTTATTTATTTTATTACATTTTACACTGGCAATCAGATTACATCAATTAAATATAAAACCAACCCCTAATAAACGACAAATACACAAAAATTCATTTTAAACAAAGCCAGTGAGTGGTAAGATAGAACAGGTGACCAGCACCTCTACAAGGCCATCCTACCACAAGAAACCCACTAAACATTGTATACCTCTTTACACCCCCACCCCCTCCCCGCCCCGTTACACCACTGGAGGGCCGCTGAAGCAAGTTAGGACGGAAAAGACAACATTAAGCAACGAATTAAATACGCCGACAGAGAGAACAATGGCAAAAAGACATCCATGTACAAATATTATCTACCGAAAAACTGGAAGAAAATTTTGTTCTGTAAAACTGAGATATTTGAGATGTAAACGACGAAAGTGAAGTGGCAGATCTTGCTGCCAAAGGAAGTTGATTCCAGATTGGAACAATCCGCTGAAAATAAAAATAATTATGTGATTCAGTTTTATACCTAGGAACAGTTAACATATAAGGATCAGAAGAAAGTCTAGTGGTAGGACGGCCTTGAGTTACATTAAAACTAACATAACGATCAATATTAAAATGTGTAATTTTACAATTAAAAAAATATATAAGATCACCAATTTCTCTTCTAAAAGACAACGGTAAAATGTCAAGACGATCCAATCGTGACTTATAGTCTTCCTCAGGATAATGCAGGATAAATTTTGTAGCCCGTCTTTGAACACCTTCAATTAAGCTAATGTTACGTTTTGACATTCCACTCCACACAGAACTACAATATTCAAGGTTACTTCTAATCAAAGTAGAATAAAATTTTAGATGGCCGTAACGTGCAGATAGAAGCCTGCAGTGGCAGTAGAGGGTTCATTCGACAGAATAAAATATAAGATAAGGTCGCTAGAGATTCACCCAAGATTTACCCAAGAAATGTACGAGAGATGACTAGCCCTTCTACACACTACAAACTACAGAGCATGAGTGAATACAATACAAGAGAAAGTCGCTAGAGATTCACCCAAGATTTACCCAAGAAATGTACAAGAGATGACTAGCCCTTCTACACACTACAGAGCATGAGTGAATAAAATACAAGAGAAAGTCGCTAGAGATTCACCCAAGAAATGTACAAGAGATGACTAGCCCTTCTACACACTACAGAGCATGAGTGAATAAAATACAAGAGAAAGTCGCTAGAGATTCACCCAAGAAATGTACAAGAGATGACTAGCCCTTCTACACACTACAGAGCATGAGTGAATAAAATACAAGAGAAAGTCGCTAGAGATTCACCCAAGAAATGTACAAGAGATGACTAGCCCTTCTACACACTACAGAGCATGAGTGAATAAAATACAAGAGAAAGTCGCTAGAGATTCACCCAAGAAATGTACAAGAGATGACTAGCCCTTCTACACACTACAGAGCATGAGTGAATAAAATACAAGAGAAAGTCGCTAGAGATTCACCCAAGAAATGTACAAGAGATGACTAGCCCTTCTACACACGACAAACTACAGAGCATGAGTGAATACAATACAAGAGAAAGTCGCTAGAGATTCACCCAAGATTTACCCAAGAAATGTACAAGAGATGACTAGCCCTTCTACACACGACAAACTACGGAGCATGAGGAACAGCTGTATAATTACAGGGTTATAACACAGAAGATTTGATTAAGTCATGTAAAGTGAACGTGTTAGTTTAATTTTTTGTATGTGATAAATTTATTGTTGACAGATTTAATTGAGTGTAATGATTTCCGTTATATCCGATTAAGCATCTGGTCTTCTTGTAGAACTTCATTTCATTTCATTTATTATTTCACAGGGCAGAAACAATCACAAACACAATGGTAAAAAACAATTCGAGAAAAATATAAATACATATACATGATGAAAATAAGGTAAACATGACAAAATGTTGACAGCACCCCTGTAAGATTACCAAAATGTGAACCAAATCACAATCAAACTTTAAAAAAAAAAGACTCATCTTGGTAAGTCAACGTTTATATTCGGTAATTACTCAGTATAGTAAGGTCCAGCTGGGATCAACACAATAATTCTTATCATAATGTTGTAAATAATGTAAATTGTGATAATAATTTACTATAATTTCATTTTCAAGAAATAGTTCTGGTGTTCGTCTTCCTTTTATTTATTATTGAGTCATAAGGAATCCGGGGTTACCACTCCTATCCCAACGCTTATAATATAAAATCCAGAGTGGTGACAATCCACCAGGCCCACATGGATTATGTCAGGTACCCAGGCAATCATAACAGTTCACAAACCTGCATAAGATTGAGATTGTCTGGGTACCATTGGGTATCCATTTGGAAGCTAAACCTATACTATGAATTGCCACAAGAGGGCGGTATTTCAGGTGAAGCTGTATGTATTAAATACAGACAAATACAGACTGGATCTCAAGTCCAGTGCAAGTGCTGCATTCCATTCATCTCATTTATCCCAGTGCATTACCTGTGAACAATGCTAACTCAAATTAACAACATGGAAGAAGACTTTATAAGATGTGAACACCAGAAACACGATATGATTGGAACAAAGTTTGGATCAGTGTTTTTATAATAATGGAGGCATTTTTAAAGCGCTCTTACACAAGGTATCACAGCACTGTACATTATTACCCCTGCTCATCAGGCTCATAAATCATTCCTGAAACCATCTCAGCTCCCTGGGGAGTATACAGCTCAATTGCTGCCATTTCGGCACATATGGGCTAATCAAACACAACAACCAACTCTGCCCTCACAGGCACCCATTTACTCCTGGGTGGAGAGAAGCAATTATGGTAAAGTGTCTTGCTCTAGGACACAAGTACCCCGGTCGCGGTTGGGATTCGAACCCACATTCTGACGACTCAGCCATCAGAACACAAATCCGACGCACTAAACCGCTCGACCATGGCTAGTAAATAGTCCAACTGCTTGCATTTATATGTTGGTGAAATTCTTGCGTGGGGTGATAAACAATTGATTTAATTTGGTTCCTACTTGCAATTACTTATGTTCTTTGCAGCAAATATTTTTATATTAAACTTTGTGAAAAAAATTATTTATGACAGCATTTTGAATAAAAACTACAAAATAATTTGATATAACTATCAATAGATTTAAAATTTAATTGCACCAGATCATCAGACAAAATCATGAAAGTACTGCTTTTCTCTAATACCTGTTTTTCACAAATTCACAAAATGAGTAGGAGTTATTGAAGATATTAGGTCTTCTTGGGGTTAGATTGCAGCTGCAAAGATTTCCTCAGCGGCCCGTTTACCAGCCTGTACGGCGCCGTTCAATGTACCACACCAAGCAGTGCCTGCATCAGAACCAGCCCAGTGTACCCTGAAATGATATAAGGCATAAGGGTAGGTAACCAGGTCATACACGATTGTCAAACATGTCAAGTGGGTGGGAGTGTGGTGTAGGTGGGAGTGTGGATGTAGGTGGGAGTGTGGGTGTAGGTGGGAGTGTGGGTGTAGGTGGGAGTGTGGGTGAGAATTGTGGAGGGTTGGGGGTTGGGAGACAGGTTTGGGTGTGAATTTAATTGAGGTGCAGGTGAGACATGAGTAGGGTGAGGTTTGGTGCTGGGAAGGGGGGTGTGGTGTGTTGAGGGATGGGGTGGGAATTGGGGTAGGGTGTGGTGTGTTGAGGCATGGGTGTGGTGGGAATTGGGGTAGAGTGTGGTGTGTTGAGGCATAGGGGTGGGATGGGGTGGGAATTAGGGTAGTGTGTGGTGTGTTGAGGCATGGGGGTGGGATGGAGTGGGAATTGGGGTAGTGTGTGTGGTGTGTTGAGGCATAGGGGTGGGATGGGGTGGGAATTGGGGTAGGGTGTGGTATGTCGAGGCATGGGGTGGGTTCCAGAGTATACATATGTAAACTTTACATCTTGGTGATAGTGACACAACTAATATTCGTGGGGGAAGGGGGAGGGGGGGGGGGGGTCACTCATGGTATACAGGTCACAGACTGACTATTCCAGTGATGCTGTATATATCAAGATGAATGTATCTAACCTGCCATGGGGTTTGGTAACTGATGCCAGTAGCTCAGATGAATTGCTAACCAGATCCTTATTGTCTCCATACAACCATTCCTAGGAAAAGAAAATCTTATTTTAAATTGATTATCCAAAACAATAAGGTATGAATATTAATCATTTCCACATAATTTTAAGTAAAAACAGTTTTACAGGTAATTGACATTGAGACACAAACCAGTTAGTGTCAAAGGAAAAATTGACCTATCAATCTAGATAGCTTAATGGTGGCTCAAACCTAGAATGGAGAGTATGTAGTACGCTTTGTTTACATGTGTTATTTGTGATAACACAATACTAGGAGGAGCAAACAATAATAGCAAACAATAATAACAAACAATAATAGCTGCATTACACAAATAAATAAAAAAGAAATATCTTGTTTTTTAATCTTTATGAATACATGTACCCACAAAAATATTCTGCTAAATTGAAAGTTCATTTAATGTTCACTGTTTCAACTGATTGTCGTGATTTTATTTTGAAATCTTTGTATTTTTTAGATTGACTCACCTTCTCTGCATAATCAATACAATCCATAATCTGAGGTCCAAATATCTCACTCAAGACGTGAAGAATAATATCCTTACGTTCTTCTTTCTGTGAGATTAACAACCATGAGGACAAATATGATAAAAATCACCAAATAATCCAAAAGCAATCACAGACTAGGTAAATAAATCAAAATTTGGAGGAAACTCAGAAAAATTGATTGTACTTGGATTTGAACAAAGATATTGACAATTTGGTCAGATGGTAGACAGCTGGTACGGTAATCTAGCAGTCCTGGGTTCAACTCCTGCTTCACAACATTTTCTTTGTTTACTCCAAAAGAAAAAAAAATAGTGAGAATGACAATTGATTTTAAATTTTTTACACACACCTGATTCTCCACATTCATAATCTTTGGAGAATTATAACACTGTCATTATTAGATGATTATTAAAGATGCATCACCCATGTAAAAATCCTTTTTCAGAACCACTTACCATTCAAAACAGGATTTTGTACATGGTGTCACCAAAAACAGTCTTTACCAATCCATTTCACCGTGCAGTCTTACTTGTGTATAAGCCATTTGTTTTGTTATTTTACCAACAATCTACTATTAGAAAAAAGACTGAGGTGAACAATGCTATTTGTTCCATATGCCCAATGCAAAAATTCCATCAACAAAGGTATTAACCCTAACCTTCCCAAGTCCTCCAAAATCCTCTTTGCTAAAGTGAAGGATTTTGAAGGATTGAGGTTACATGCTACATGCTCTTTGCTAAAGTGAAGGATTTTGGAGGATTGAGGTTATTAGGCATACTTGCCTTTCCATGGTACATGTACAACCATGTTTGTTGTAGTGATTGCAAGGTCAGTGCTTGGGTCAATGGACACTGTTTATTGCTCCATGCATGCAGGGAGGGTCCCTGGCCATGTACATGTATCACAGATTAGAAACACATGTGTGCATACATGTCATGTGCTTGCTTTACTACTGAAGGGTTTTGGAGGATTCAGGTTATGTGTAAGCAAATGGGCCTAGGGAGTTAGGAAGGATTCAGGTTATGTGTAAGCAAATGGGCCTAGGGAGTTAGGAAGGATTCAGGTTATGTGTAAGCAAATGGGCCTAGGGAGTTAGGAAGGATTCAGGTTATGTGTAAGCAATGGGCCTAGGGAGTTAAGAAGGATTCAGGTTATGTGTAAGCAAATGGGCCTAGGGAGTTAGGAAGGATTCAGGTTATGTGTAAGCAAATGGGCCTAGGGAGTTAGGAAGGATTCAGGTTATGTGTAAGCAATGGGCCTAGGGAGTTAGGAAGGATTCAGGTTATGTGTAAGCAAATGGGCCTAGGGAGTTAGGAAGGATTCAGGTTATGTGTAAGCAATGGGCCTAGGGAGTTAGGAAGGATTCAGGTTATGTGTAAGGAAATGGGCCTAGGGAGTTAGGAAGGATTCAGGTTATGTGTAAGCAAATGGGCCTAGGGAGTTAGGAAGGATTCAGGTTATGTGTAAGCAAATGGGCCTAGGGAGTTAGGAAGGATTCAGGTTATGTGTAAGCAAATGGGCCTAGGGAGTTAGGAAGGATTCAGGTTATGTGTAAGCAAATGGGCCTAGGGAGTTGGGGTTAATCGGGTACATATTAAGCATCTCTGAATGGTTTATTAATAGAAAATAAAGAAATATACGATGGTCATCAGGAAATTGGAAAAATGTAAAACTCTTTTTCAATTTGGTTGAAATAAAAATTGTTTTATTACAGTTTTAAGGGCTAAGATTTGAGGCTTTGCATGGTGGATTATAGCTATCGTTTCGGTTTGTAGTAACACTATATGTTTATCTTAACTATCGCTAAGTGAGCTACAGGTTCTGAAAAGAACCTTTTTTTTAAAGGTCAGTCCCAGAAGGTTGATTAAATTTATACAAAGATTTGAAATATTTGTCTTTACTCTTACTGATTTGCCTTGGAGTCTGGATGGGTTTGAAAATGCCATTAGAGCTGCTTGTCCGTCTGGTAAGGTAGCGTCATAAGAAATGATTAGGGCGTCATTGATGTTACCGGATCCAGTTGCTGACGTGGCAGCCATGTTGAGATACTCGCCGGCATGACCTGCCTCACGCCAGAAAGGCTATTGTAGAAAAGAAAAGAAAGAAATCACATCAAACAGCAGAGAATTATATCTATTTTTTTTCATCCACGATATATTGGCAAACATATATCACGATTTTCAATAATATCACGATTATTTTTTCATGCATGCATGATTGGTTTAGAGCTGATAACCACAGGTATGTACCCCTCTACAAGCGTCACAATAAATCGCAAATTCGTTTGCAGAGTGCGTATGTACTTCTCAAGTAGTTAGCTTTTGTTTCTCACTTCCAAAACCTGAAAAGACTGTTCTAATTTTGTTTCCATGGAATTTCTGACTTGACTCACTATGTCGATTTTTTTTAATCGCGATTTGCCGATGTCTCGATATCGTAATCAAATAAAAAAGGTATCGCGATATTCGATATTATCGTGTTATCACCCAAGCTTAACCATCAGTCTGTCCAAATCTGAAATAATGGTATTCTTGTATCAATATATCAATATGCGTCAATAGTATACTGATCAGTAATGATATCACAACCACTGGAAAACGCATATACAATTGAAATTGGAAATGACGCAGACCAGAGTCTTTACAACAAAACCATGTTTGGTTGAGATAGAGAGAGTGTCCCATCGAATTATGTCCCTGATAATTGTAGCCTTTTATGTATTATTCCCTGGGCTATATACTCATCACAATCTAACAAAACTAACTGCTGGATTCGGATGGATTTGGGATAGTACATTTTCTTCATCCGTAATTGGTTTGTAAGGACAATGTTTTAAATCTCTTTTGAGTTTCTGAGAAGATCCACAAGGTAAACTTAACATGTCAATCCAGGTGGTCTGGTTGTCTACAGGAAACCACGGTCCATGCTATGGGACTTGGAAGACTAATTTATTAAGCATATTTTGTACAAATTGTATAGAATTTGAATGGCTATCTGTTTTATAATTGCTTAGCAATACTTTCTACTTAGCAGTGCAATCACTGTGTGATAAACAATCTAAATACTGAATAAACCTACAGAGGAAGGAAGGGAATAACCTAAAGATTTTCTTCTCTCAAACCTAACAACTCAAAATAATTTTTTTTTTATAATTCCACCACAATAGTTTTTCTTCTAGTTCCGTCCCATGAAATGAAATATAATTTGCAATATACAGGGGTGTGATTTGACAAAAGTAAAAAATCCTGAAAAATGGGTCGCGGGCCTGAGTCTCCCTTTGGTCTAGAGGACAAAGCCCCTAAACCTCCTGGATGTTTTAATTTACAGACTCTCCACATCCCCACAAACAAGAAACGGTTTGGACACAATACCTCTCTTTCAGAACATTTTGAGGCAAACGGAGATTTGTAAAAAATCCTGAAAAATGGGTCGCGGGCCTGAGTCTCCTTCTGGTCTAGAGGACAATGCCCCTAAACCTCTTGGATGTTTTAATTTACAGACTCTCCACATCCCCACAAACAAGAAACGGTTTGGACACAATACCTCTCTTCTTTCAGGAACATTTTTAGGCAAACAGAGATTTGTAAAAAAATCCTGAAAAATCACAGGCCTGAAAATAAAAAATGTTTTAACAAAAATTGTTATGTAGTTTATTTCTCAATGTAATATTTACCGATTTATAGGTTATAATACTAGCCACCAGGTCCTGTTTGGAAGGGAAGGTTTTACTTCTGTTCATTCGCAATGGTGGATCGTAGGTTATGTTCTCTGTAAATTAAAAAAAATCAATAAATGTTTATCAAATAAACCACAAGAGAAACTGACTAGGTTCATAAATATACTACTCAAAACAATTTAGGGAACACCGGAATAATCTCAGTTAAAGCAAGATCATTTATTTCAGATAAACACAATGTTTCACAGAATTGATGAGAAACAACTGCACAATGAAACAGATGATAAAAGGATGCATGTAGTGATTACACATTTCATGACATGACTACTGAAAGAGAGAGGGGGTTGCAAATGAAAATCCTGGTTCATGGAACATTTCAAACCTATTTAATGTTAAAAATCCGGTGTTCCCTAAATTGTTTTGAGTAGTATACATTGTCTGGAGTGAACAGAGACAAATTGAGTAGGGCGGGATTTGAACCCGAGACTCCAGATTGACGTGTCGGTGCTCTACCAACTAAGCCCATCTAGCTCTATGTTGGTGGTCTCAATATCTTTATTTTATAACTAAAATGTTTATAAATGACAGTAGTTAAGCTACAGGAAGTGAATATTCTCTTACAGTACCCAATCCCCCCCACACACACCCTAACCCCATACAACAAATTGAATCTGGCATTCATGTACTACATGTATGTTGATTCCCATGAAGTAATAGTTAATTATCTTGTTGTGGTGCTAAAAAACATTTCAGGTTTGATATTGTCATTGATGGAGGGGGAAAAGATCACAAATAAGTTAAGGCTTTTAGAAATACTTTGGGTATTTTTATTTTCAAAAGTTTGAGGTTTGGGGTGGACAGTGTAAAAAAAGTGATGAAATAGGAAATTCATATTTAACTACAATAAAGGTTTTGCACAATGAAGAGACAAATGTATTTTGTTTTCTTGACAATCATTTGGGAATACAGACAACACTTGATTTGCTGTTTACCTGATGCACTGCATGGCACAGCTACAATCACACTCTTCGTATGGTACTCTTTCCCCGATACCGTGGTCACTTTGACGTCACTCTCTCCTTGCTCCATGATGCTGGTGACTGAATCACCCAATAGTATCTTCTCCTCTCCAAGTTTCTCAACGAGTTTCCTACACAGGAACATACCTCCTCCCTAAGGAAATAAGACCATTTTGTATTGATGATGCCAATGAATTGTGGGCACCTATTTTGGCCTCCTGTCCTTAGTGGCCACCCGTCTATTGTGGCCACCTGTCTATTGTGGCCACCCGTCTATTGTGGCCACCCGTCTATTGTGGCCACCCGTCTATTGTGGCCACCCGTCTATTGTGGCCACCCGTCTATTGTGGCCACCCGTCTATTGTGGCCACCCGTCTATTGTGGCCACCTGTCTATTGTGGTCACCCGTCTATTGTGGTCACCTGTCTATTGTGGTCACCAGTCTATTGTGGTCACCAGTCTATTGTGGTCACCTGTCTATTGTGGTCACCTGTCTATTGTGGTCACCTGTCTATTGTGGTCACCTGTCTATTGTGGTCACCTGTCTATTGTGGTCACCTGTCTATTGTGGTCACCTGTCTATTGTGGTCACCTTTCTATTGTGGCCATTTTCAATTCATCCTTTATTGGGTGAGTACTTTACAAAGGTCATTGACCTGGCTTTTGTGCTTTCCTTATCACATTAACTGTTTCATCAATTGAGAAAATCTGTGCAAAAAATTCACATCAAAAATTTTAATCTTGTCTTACCTTAATTTGAAGATCTGAACGTCCTTTGTCTCCAGCGTTAATATGTAAATCCCATCCTCCACATGTATGGATGAGATACAGATATTGCATCATGGATAATGCAATAGTATCCCCACCACAGAAAGCATTCGTCATGGTTTCAATGGTTTCCCTGCCAACTGTAAACAACATTGGGAATGAATTACAACATGTAAAGGTTGGTGAAATTCTTGCATCGGGTGATAAACAATTGGTTTAATTTTGCCCTACGAGCGGTCTAGTTTACCGGATTCAAGTTCTGGTGTTAGCAACAGAATGTGGGTTCGAATCACGGCCGTGACACTTGTGTCCTTGAGCAAGACACTTAACCATAATTGCTTCTCTCCACCCAGGGGTTAAATGGGTACCTGTGAAGGCAGAGTTGGTTTGCTCTATATGCGCTAGAAATGGCAGCAATTGAGCTGTATACTCCCCAGGGAGCTGAGATGGTTTCAGGAATGATTTATGAGCCTTATGAGCCTTATGAGCAGGGATAATAATATAATGCGCCTTGAGCACCACTTAGTTGGTGGATACGTGCGCTATATAAATCCACACATTATTATTATTATTATTACACCGACGTGTGTATAGCACTGTATACTCAGTGCTTTCTGAGTGTCTGTGAAAAAAACTACACAGGCGACTCGGGCGGGATTCGAACCCATGACCTCATGCTTACTAATGCAGACATCTTAACCTCTCGACTCCAGTGTAAGGCTGTGCGTTTACAGTTATATCGGGAACCGGATACCCGAAAATGGAAATCTTTGGATACCTTCTTACCTTGTGTCCAGAGATACTTCTTCAGGAATTCTTTGACATTAATGGCATCCCATTCCTCAGCATGTTTACATTCATGTATTCGCTCCATATTGATCTGTCCCTGCATACCATCCACCTACGACAAGAAGCGTACAACAAGCGTTACAGCGAGCCTGATTATCAATTACAGGCCTCCCAGTGCCTAATCTACCAAATATAGGTTTTTTTAAAGCAAAATATAGGTTATTATAGGTTTACCAAATGCAAAAATATAGGCTTTTATAGGTTATTTCCCGTGATTATACAGTGTTAAGTAACAAGATTTTGGTAACTTGCCTACCTTCTGAGTACTTTTTGCAACAAAGTACATTACCCCATACCCTGTCCGGCACAAAATCTAAGAGCGGTACACATGTTACAGTTTGACTACAGTTTTGGCTTCATCTCTTTATACTTAGGAAGTATTTTTTCTTCAAAGCCATGAGGATTGTATGAGGAAGTTGAAAATGTGTTGCAGGAGATTACAAATTTAGGTTTTTATAGGTTAATACAGGTTTTTTGGGGGAAATAAAGGTTCCCATTTTGAAATATAGGCTTTTATAGGTTTCATAGGTTTCACTAGAAGGCCTGCAATTATATTGTTAAGTTCTTTCATGTACATCATGTATTAATCTCTTCTTGGAAGAAGTGATGGTTCAGAGAACAACCAACCGGCTCTTCTCAGAGCCATCACTTCATCCAAGAAGAGATTAATACATGGTGTACCAGTCAGAACTCAACAATATGAATAAAAGTTTATTGCACTGTCTTTACTGTAGGTTAATGACCGGTTTTGAGCATGGTCAAAGGTTCATGACCATGCACAAAACCAGTCATTAATCTGCGGTAAAGACCAATGTTCGTCACTCTGATTAGTTGAAATCGTGCCGCGCGTCGCACAACGCAGCTGGCAAACAGCTAGCAAACAGCTGGCAAGCAGCTAGCCAACAGCTGGCACATATGCGCTGCTCTGATTTTGATAAGCCATGTCGTTATCACCCGTTAATACACCCCCACGTGATTACATTTTGTCCAATCAGAATGTGAATGTGCAATAAACTTGTATTCATGCTGCTGACTGTCATTGCTGTCCTGCCACTGCAGGACAGCAATGACATGGGTTCCCGAGGGCAGTAATGACATGGGTTCCCGAGGGCAGCAATGACATGGGTTCCCCAGGGCAGCAATGACATGGGTTCACCAGGGCAGCAATGACATGGTTTCCCCAGGGCAGCAATGACATGGGATCCCGAGGGCAGCAATGACATGGGTTCCCGAGGGCAGCAATGACATGGGTTCCCGAGGGCAGCAATGACATGGGTTCCCCAGGGCAGCAATGACATGGGTTCCCAAGGGCAGCAATGACATGGGTTCCCGAGGGCAGGAGGAAAGTGAGACGGCCTAGAAAAACTGTCAAGAAGGAAAGAACACAGCTAGGATGGAGGTCTTGGAATAAAGCCACGACCTCCTGCTTACGAGTGCAGACGTCTTAACCTCCCAACCACCGAGCTTGCCTGATGACGATTGGCCGGTTAGAATCCTATATAGCAGCAGGTTCCACGATATTTATAGGTTGATGAAATTCTCGCGATTGATGAAATTCTCGCCGGCCAATCATCATCGGACAAGCTTTGCTAAACAAGCAGGTGAACACCCTCACTATCTTCGACTCCCCAAAATCAAGAGTAAGTTCCATTTGGATACCTTCTTCCCTAGAACAGCATTACAATGGAACACCCTTCCAGTTGATTGCTTTCCACCAACTTACAATCTATTTAAGTTTCAGAAAAACATGTAATCTTGCTTAAATGGTGGATGATCGCATATATCTTGTTTAGTGAGACTGACAGTAAATAAAAAAAAGCTTAATGGTCAAGAGGTTAAGTCGTCTGCACTAGTAAGCAGGAGGTCGTGGGTTTGAATCCCGCTCGAGTCGCCTGTGAAGTTTTTTCACAGAAACTCAGAAAGCACCGAGTATGCAGTGCTAGACACATGTTGGTGTAGGGCAAAATTAAATCAATAGATCAAAAGTGGTATAAAATGTGAAATTTAAAAACAGGTTGATTATTAATTACTTAACATTAATCTCCATGCCCTTCTCCCTCCCACCAAAATAAAATAAAATTGTTTCCAACCTTCCTGAAATATCGAACAACGTCCAGGAGAGATGTGTAGGGTAGAGGTGGGATAGCGCCAGAGAATTTCTTAAGTTTGCCATCCGGTAGCCTCCAGAATTTGTTTCCTTTGTTGTAATGATAGAATGTTTCAATGCCCAACTCATTAAGAAGTGCCAACATTTCTTTCTGGGATCTGTGGGGTCAAAAGTTAGGGGAGGAAAAATTAGAGAAAACATATTATTATGACATAACAGTAATAATAATAATATTCTTACATCGCACTAAATCTATCACAACATAACACGCTAAGCAATTTACAGTATTACCCCTGTTCATTGGGCCAATATCAATCCTTAAACTTTCTCAGCTCCCTGAGGGAGTATACAGCTCTGTGCTGCCGTACTCAGCTTTACTGTGGCTATCAAACACATTAACACTGCCGACCCTCACAGGTACCCATTTTTACTCCTTGGTGGGGAGAAGCAAGTAGGGTAAAGTGTCTTGCTAACGGTCATGGGCAGGATTCGTACCCACATGGGGGGGGGGGGGAGACTGCCACTCGAAACCGCAGCTCTTTCAGTGAGTACAATACAATGTATTACAAAGTAAAGACAACTGATAACAAACAACTCGGCAAATCTCAGTGCTTAGAAACACGATACATTTGCAGTCGGCCAACCCATAGCTCTAGGTTTGTCGACTGAAAATTTATTCTGGACCAACCCTTTGGGTGTGTCAAAGCAAATTTTTCTGATATGCAATTTTATCTGCTAAGCAGCTCTATGTAATTGGTGACTGGTGTATGTAGCTTTACATACCAGGGGCCATAAGCCCACTATTATTTCCTTCTAGTTGGACACCTTTGAAATTGTCACTGCATCTTTATCTGGACAGAAATATATCGATTTTATTTCTTTTTCTTATTTTAGAAATCTTTGATGCATGGACCAAGACTAACTCTTAGTATTCTTTCTTGAAATAAAAGAAAACGAAAGTATATTCTCAATGCTGTACCCTAATTGAAGCATCTCACAGTAAGGCAATATAATCAACTGGACGGTAACTAAACTTACAAATGAAATGAAGTTTGGTACTTCAGTTTGTTTCTCGCTGAATCTCAATGCGTGATCATACGCGTGGACGTCTTGTGCGTCATTTTTTGAGATGTATCGAATTGTGGTCATAAAAATATTGATGATGCTATAATGACTCACCACCAAACTAAGTTTATGGGAGCTCAGAAAAATGTACCCAAGAAAAGAAAGAGTTGCATCATGCTTAATCTTATTGCGATTTACACTTACGTGCCAATACGAGTTCCACTTATGTCCCATTCACTGCTACCCGATGCACTCTTAAGCTCGCTGCTTGAGATGTCCCCACCAACTGTGTCTGAAGAGGAATTATATCAATAGATTGATTAATCCTCCTATGACTGCAACTCAGCAAGGGTCACAATCAGTCAAAATGTTGATATATTTGCCAAGGTATACATGTATCTACTGCACTTAAAATTCAAACACTGTCAAACCTTACGTGTAGTGCAGGTCAAAATGAATCAACTGTTTTTGACTGATAAAAGCATTGTCTTGTATTGTTGAGGGTGGTCAAAATGACAGTAAAAACCAGTCAAAAATGCCCCAGTTGACTGGTTTTGAACACGATAGCTACTTGCCACTAAAGCTCAGCTAAAATAGGAGGGTTAATATGTCTGTGATAAGGAGTACATGTATGTGACTGAGTACTGAAAACAAAATAATCAAAGTATGCTATAGTTGTCATGAACAATAAGACATGAGGGATTTACAGCTAGATGCTATCTGTGTTTGTAGGCAGAGTTCTTTTTCAATATGCCAGGAGTGTCATTTTTGACAGACATGGAGCATTATAAATGTCCATCATTATTATTATTATTATTATATAAAAAAATGATCTATTTTTTGTTGTTATGTAACTTAAAAAGTGCATGATAAATACAGAAATATTTTTTACAGAAATATGGTGCCAACAGTGGCGTAACTAGGGTCCAATTTTTAGGGGGGCAATAGGGGGTGAACGTTAGCCACCGAAGCAAAAACAAGCAGGAAATATCACCATTTTCAGGTAAAATTTTTCGTAATCAAGGGCCTGGCGACCATCATGAGATTACATAGAAACAGAAAATTTACTTTAACGGGCGAAAACGGGAAGGGAAATGGTAGAAACATGCATCATTTTATTCAACATACTGCATGTACTGGAGGAAATGAAGTTTCATCGGTAGAACTCTCACGCAGTGTATACGAAGGAAGACGTTCACAGAGCTAAATTCAGATATACCTGATGCTTCGATGACCAAGACTCTTGCTGTTGGCTTTGCCTGCTGTGAAGTGTATGCTGCAGTCAGACCAGACAACCCAGCCCCAACAACGACCACATCATATTCATCTCCGGGAGTAGACATGGATACTTCTGCATTCGTTGCCATCCGAGAATATCTGGAGAAGTATGCTGTCTGTAGATGTCATACAATATGAATGATTAGACTTATGGTCCTCTTTTAGGAGCCTACAGTCCTCTTAGGGCCCTACTCTGGCAGAGTACGTCAACTTAGTCTGAAAACCAACAGGTTTAAATGTTCATTTTTACCATGGGCCATTCAGATTTTTAACTCAACCTTCACCAGATAGTTTTATCCTTTTCCCTTGCCGTACTTTAACCCAACCTTCCCCCTCCCCACATCCTACCCTGCCCTACCCGTTTCCTTTTCCCTCATTTCCTTCCCTAGTCACCCCATTGCCCTGAATCCCTATTGCTTCCTTAGTTTTTATGATTGTTTTGTAAGTAAATAATTTGTTTTTTCATTTTCATTTTTTTTTTAAATGTATATATTGTATTTTTAAATCAGTGTACACTGGGAAATCAATTTTCATGTGATGTTTTGCATGACAATAAATAAAATCTTGAATCTTGAATCTTGAATCTATGGTCCAAACAATTTAGCTGGCTTCATTCATTTACCAGATTTGAAAGAATTGGTTTTGTGTGGAACAGCTTCTGGAAGCAGACAAAAGAAGTGATAATTGACAGTTCTAATACCTACAAAACTGCTACTGTAGTCTGGAACATGGCTTATATTCTTCACTAATTCTCTCTACACAATAGGCAGTAATCCCTTCATAGCTCTTTTGTCTAACCCAGCCACCCCTGCTCCAGAGCAGAGGTAAGCGGTAAAACCCTGGGGGGCTTAAGAATCCCCCAGGGAGTAACGGCTAGTGGGAAACGAAAGCGGGTTGTGCTTACCCCAGTTTACCTAAGGACAGATAACCTTTAACAAACTGTGAAAGGTCAGAGAGATAGACAATCAAGGTCAGGAAATGTGTGCTAAATAAATTGCGTGGTCTGAGTTCAAGCTGTTTGTTTTTACAGATTTGTATTCAAGTATTTATAAAGTTTTGTTGTATTTTATAGAAACCAAATATCAATGAAAACATATTTCACTTTATATGTTTTTCAAAAAAAATGATTTTTGTAGTAGGTTAAATTTGGAATTGTTTTGGATCAGGTAAAATTGTTAGTATCCGTCTCACTGAACGTGTAGTAGTATACACTGCAAATAAAGATACCGTCTCGGTTGTCAAATGATTATCATAACGCGCCAAGCTCGATCACCGAAGTTCATGTCAACTTTCGTCAATGAATCATTTTGTAATTTTTCTTTGTGTTCAATTCAAATCACGTTGTTCATGTCATGTGTAGCCATTTTGATTGTTTACAATTCAATGCGTGCAAGCATTGCATACTGGGATTGCGGCTAGCTACATTCATGACTTACGTTAGCCAAAAAATACAGCATGGTTGCCCTGGGGTTTGATCATAGTGTGAAACGTGCGGGATGGAAAACGGAGGGATGGAAAATGGAGGGATGGAGGATGGAGGGTCAAAAATGGGCTTTGGTTATCCTCCAGTCTGTCACTTTACTTTTCTACTTGTGCAGATATTAATTTTGAATGTAATAAGTATGATTTGAGGTTTCAGGCCATATTTTACATTACAATGCATAAAAAAATATTCTGAGGTAAATCTATTTTAAGAAATTAGACGTATAAGTGATCAATGCTATTGAATGGAATTCAATTTGACGATATAATGTCAGTGGCAGAAAAGGTGTGGGAAAGGTTAGGCAAATAGGAACACATAGTAATAATAATAATAATAATAATAATGTGGACTTATATAGCACACGTATCCACCAAACTGGTGCTCAAGGCGCATTATATTATTACCCCTGCTCATCAGGCTCATAAATCATTCCTGAAACCATCTCAGCTCCCTGGGGAGTATACAGCTCAATTGCTGCCATTACAGCACATATAGGGCTAATCAAACACAATAACCAACTCTGCCCTCACAGGTACCCATTTACCCCTGGGTGGAGAGAAGCAATTATGGTAAAGTGTCTTGCTCAAGGACACAAGCACCATGGTCGCGGTTGGGATTCGAACCCACATTCTGACGACTCAGCCATCAGAATACAAATCCGATGCACTAAACCGCTCGACCATGGCACTCCATAAAGGACAACACAAACACAAACTTTACCATGTTCATGCAAATTATCCCGTCCATGGTTTATTGCAATTTATTGTCACCACAACGGATCTGCATTATAATGCATCCGGCAAACTACATACTGTTTGTTGGTAAAAAAAAAAAATTTTTAATTATTTTTAAAGATTGAATTTACCTGGTTTCTTCTCTTACAGGAGGCCCTTACATATAATATGACTCAACTGAAAGTGCACTCGACCAGAAACCTACGATGCATGACTACCAGTACGGTCTCCTGATACAAAAGTTCATGAATGAACTTTGGAAAGCAAACAGACAAACAATATGTTCAATCACAAAGCACATCAAAGATTATTGTACAGATCAGGGATACTGTTCAGGGACCAACTTCATAAAGCTGCTAAGCAGATAAAATTTGCTTAGCGTATTTCTTGGTTACCAGCCATTACAGCCAAACTTTCATGCAAAATGTTGGCTGGTAGTCTGTTTTATATTGCTTAGCAAAAATACTTGCTAAGCAAAATTCACTGCTTAGCATCTCTATGAAATTGGCCTGAGTTGATGCCATAATATCAGCACCAATTTTAGTTATTAAAACCCTCCTACTGAAACCATTCAAAATTTCCACTTACCAAAATGCCCATTGGTTTTGTACACACATGGTGATACCATTTGAACAGTGTTGGTAGCAAGCTTTACTACCATTCAAATCCATTCAAATGCATAGAGGGTCCATTGATTCACCACTTAGAAGTATCCAAACAAGGTTTTGTATTAGCTGTACTACCATTTGGAAATATCCAAACAAGGATTTGTATTAGCTGACCTACCATTCAAAACCATTTGGGGAATCAATACTGTACACAGTTATTTCACCATTCAAAACCACAAAAGCGAATGGTTTCAAATGGTGGATCAACTTGTATGAAAAAGGTACCAGAAGTAGGAGGGTTAAAACTCTCCTACACATGGAGGCCACTCCAATCCACAAAATTCTGTTCTTGAGCAACCTTCAGGACATACATGTACAAGCCTGCTGTCCTTTCCAAGTAATCTTACAAAATCAACTGTGTGTCACCCAAGGACACTGTAAATGTTTGAAAATATTAGTATGGCCTGCAATGTGTCAATGGGAGACCACTTTACCCTGTAATCTCAGTGGTGTGACAGTGCACAGAAGGGTAACCATAGGATCGGAGGCCACTGGTAACAGCTAATGGCTTGGAGTGGCCAGAATGGGTTGTTTCAAAAATTGAACTGATTGTAGGAGGGTTAGGTACATGTAATGGCTGATAAGAGGTCAGGCAAAATCCAGAGTATATTGGCTATGCCCAGATGTGCCTTTATCTAGGGTAGTTCCTGCCAACATCTAACCCTGGGAAGTCATTATATCAAGGACATACTTGCCCTGTGGCTCTAGGAGATAAGTACTGTACACTGGAAAACCTTAGATAAATGCAGATATCTAGGGACCCCCTCTGAGTCATTAACACAAGAACAGAATTCCAACAGTGTTATGGTTATACACATTTCTGGACCCCTCAAAAGGACACTTAAACATTACCTTTTCACACGATGAAAAAAAGCAACACTCATTGAGAAATATTACAAAATGAGCTTTGTGTGAAAGGACACCAATGTTTGAGATGTCCTACATTCCTTGAGAAATTTTCTCAAACATTTTGATATTTTGTCAGAGGTCCCGACCTACGACAAATTCTTACGCTAGTGGAAGTTTTCTCATGAAACCTAGTATACCCCTCGTGTGAAATGATCGGTTGTTTATTGACTGACGTACTCTGCGAAAGCGGTCATACTGCACATGCGTGAAGACACATCGTGTGCAATTGACTGCATGCACTGCGCTGTACAACTATAGCGGTGCGCGGCCGAGATGATACGCACGTGTCAATGTGCACAACATTGGTCCTTCACGTTCGCTCTACATTTTTCGATGTACATGTATCTTAAAGAATTGTCATCCATTTTCACTCATGTTTTCGTTATTAGTAGCATAGATATCAGTATACATATTTCTGAAATGTTAATGTCAGTTCTTTTACAGAATAACAGAGTTATGATTTCATTTCTTTCCATTTGAACATCCTTTTGGTCGGCACAGATTAATGTTTGGTCGGCACAGATTAATGTGTGTGTGGCAATTTGTGAGGTCCATCATGATTGCTCTACATTTTTCTACTCGTAGCTCAAACAATTGTCGTCCATTTTAACTCATGTTTTCGATGTTAGTACCCTAGATATCGTTACTCATTACCCCGAAATGTTAAGGTCGGATCTTTTACAGAATTAGAGTTATGATATAATTTGTTTTTACATTAATGACGTTTTTGTCGGAACACATTTGTGTGTGGCAGTTTTTGATGAACATATCGGACAATGCATGACCAACGATAATAATGTGTACACTCTCATAGAATGTTGGTTTTTTACTTTGTATCAATGTGAAAGCTTGCAAAAGCAGTCACTCATGGGATAATAAGATAAACAGTGAGATTATAAGATAATAAGATAAGTAATAAGATAATCTGTGCTTGGAAAATTCGTCGCAAGGAATCTATGGTTCTTTTTGGTTGTGTGAAAAGGGCTTTAAGCACTGTAGCTCGGAAGCCCGAGGAAACCTGCAAATAAGGGCGCTTACAATATGAACCAGAAACACCGGGGTAAACCCCTACTCTTTCACAATAAGTGTTCTGGGTTCTTTAACCCTAACTTCCTAGGCCATTTGCTTACACATAACATGAATCCTTCCTAACTCCCTAGGCCCATTTGCTTACACATAACATGAATCCTTCCTAACTCCCTAGGCCCATTTGCTTACACATAACATGAATCCTTCCTAACTCCCTAGGCCCATTTGCTTACACATAACATGAATCCTTCCTAACTCCCTAGGCCCATTTGCTTACACATAACCTGAATCCTTCCTAACTCCCTAGGCCCATTTGCTTACACATAACCTGAATCCTCCAAAATCCTTCAGTAGTAAAGCAAGCACATGACATGTATGCACACATGTGTTTCTAATCTGTGATACATGTACATGGCCAGGGACCCTCCCTGCATGCATGGAGCAATTAACAGTGTCCACTGACCGAAGCACTGACCTTGCAATCACTACAACAAACATGGATGTACATGTACCATGGAAAGGCAAGTATGCCTAATAACCTCAATCTTCCAAAATGCTTCACTTTAGCAAAGAGCATGAAGCATGTACCTCAATCCTTCAAAATCCTTCACTTTAGCAAAGAGGATTTTAGAGGATTTGGGAAGGTTAGGGTTTTAAATATGCATTACTTTATAACCTACTATGTTTATTAGCACAGTACATCTACAGAATACGACCAATGTATTTACAGGCAAAAATGCAATTCAAAGGGAAGATACAACAATTGTTAATTACCAGTTAATCAAATTATGATCCAAAACCTTACTTGGTGTAAAGCTGATTCACTGTATCAATCATCCTGAGAAATGATTTCGTCTGTTCAAGTACTTTCACCTAAGAGAAAAAGGTATGGTTATGTGTCAAATTTAAGACATTAAAAAAATATAATACTCAAAACAATTTAGGGAACACCGGAATAATCTCAGTTAAAGCAAGATCATTTATTTCAGATAAACACAACGTTTCACAGAATTGATGAGAAACAACTGCACAATGAAACAGATGATAAAGGATGCATGTAGTGGTTACACATTTCATGACATGACTAGAGAGGGGGTTGCAAATGAAAATCCCGGTTCATGGAACATTTCAAACCTATTTGATGTTAAAAATCCGCTGTTCCCTAAATTGTTTTGAGTAGTATATAACACTCACAGATTTTCCTTAAAAGAAGTTCCTTATAAGTGTTCTGCAGGTCAAATGCTTTTTGTTTAAAAAGGTTTAATTTCAATATAAATTTTTTCAAAATGTCAAAGGACCCAATGATACAGACATTTCAGTCTTCGCACCGTGCATGAGCCGTTGAGGGCACATGTTGTTAGACCACTGTAGGCGAAAGGGCAGCGATGGTGTGTCGCGTTTGGTGTATTTTGTAGTTGAAGTGCGTACGGGCATAATATCTCCACAACGCTCACACGACGCAAAAGTGGCTATCATCAAGACACCGGGTGCAAATTCACCGCGAGAGGGCTACGATGTGCACTGAGCGAATATTCTGTATCCGGGGAGTCACAGCTAAGAGCTCAACCAAGGGCAGAGGTAGATCCAGGGTCTCGAAAAAGGGCGAACAGCCAAACAGGGAAGGGCACACAATGCAGCAAACAGCCAAACAGGGCAGGGCACACAATGCAGCAAACAGCCAAACAGGGCAGGGCACACAATGCAGCAAACAGCCAAACAGGGCAGGGTACACAATGTGGCAAACAGCCAAACAGGGCAGGGTACACAATGTGGCAAACAGCCAAACAGGGCAGGGTACACAATGTGGCAAACAGCCAAACAGGGCAGGGTACACAATGTGGCAAACAGCCAAACAGGGCAGGGTACACAATGTGGCAAACAGCCAAACAGGGCAGGGTACACAATGTGGCAAACAGCCAAACAGGGCAGGGTACACAATGTGGCAAACAGCCAAACAAGGTGGGGTACACAATGTGGCAAACAGCCAAACAAGGTGGGGTACACAATGCGGCAAACAGCCAAACAAGGTGGGGTACACAATGTGGCAAACAGCCAAACAGGGCAGGGCACATAATGTGACAAACAGCCAAACAAGGTGGGGTACACAATGCGGCAAACAGCCAAACAGGGCAGGGCACATAATGTGAGAAACAGCCAAACAGGGCAGGGCACATAATGTGACAAACAGCCAAACAGGGCAGGGCACATAATGTGACAAACAGCCAAACAGGGCAGGGCACATAATGTGACAAACAGCCAAACAGGGCAGGGCACATAATGTGACAAACAGCCAAACAGGGCAGGGCACATAATGTGACAAACAGCCAAACAGGGCAGGGCACATAATGTGACAAACAGCCAAACAGGGCAGGGCACATAATGTGACAAACAGCCAAACAGGGCAGGGCACATAATGTGACAAACAGCCAAACAGGGCAGGGCACATAATGTGACAAACAGCCAAACAGGGCAGGGCACATAATGTGACAAACAGCCAAACAGGGCAGGGCACATAATGTGACAAACAGCCAAACAAGGTGGGGTACACAATGCGGCAAACAGCCAAACAAGGTGGGGTACACAATGCGGCAAACAGCCAAACAGGGCGGGGTACACAATGTGGCAAACAGCCAAACAGGGCAGGGCACATAATGTGACAAACAGCCAAACAAGGTGGGGTACACAATGTGGCAAACAGCCAAACAAGGTGGGGTACACAATGTGGCAAACAGGGCGGGGCACACAAAGAGTTACACCACCCCCCCATCCCGGATCTACCATTGACCAAGGTTATTGACCAGTGGCAGTGATTTCTTGTTATAATTGGAGGACAGTAGGCATTAGGACCCTACTCCTACTGACACCCCCCAAAAAAAGTCCCAACATTTTTCTGTAATAAAAACATTTATTTTTATAAGCATTTTTTCTCTTTTTTTCCAATAACCAGAAAAAAAATGTGGATTTTGAATTTTTTTATTTTAAATATTAGTTTCATGCCTTACACTATAAGTATCCATAGAGCAAGGACCAGGGCCCATATTCATAAAAGCCTGCTAAGCCTAGTTGGCAACTAAATTGGCCCCTAACTGCCAATTAAGCCTAGTTGGATACTAAGTGTTATTCATAAAATGCCGCTAAGCTTAGTGGACTGCTAAGTTGTCTGCTAACTTTAGAGGTGATCTTGGGTACCTCTAAGTCACTAGTTGACAACTAAACCCTTCATTTGTATGTTTGACTCTGTGTTCACGATGCTGAGAACATAGAACTGCCTGTACATTGCATTCGATAGGCGCACACACACAGTTCGTGCATGCACAGCTCTATTGTTAGACACATAAACATGCCACTCATATTGGAAGTGAAACTTACCCATATTGTGTTTTGTGGTTTGGAACAATGCCAATTAACTGCTAAGTTAACAACCAACTACATCCTAGTTGACAACTACCTGGCACTGTCCCTAGCAGGGTTTTATGAATATGAAAATAGCAAGAAACTATGGAGCAGGCAACTAGGCATTTATTAGCAGCCTGCAAAGGCCTAGTTGGCTGCTAGTTTAGCAGGCTTTTATGAATATGGGCCCAGAACTCTATGCAGTATCGGGGGTACATGGGCACAAAGAAAACTGTAAAAAATAATGTCTAAAAAGGCTTAGGGGATGTCTGTATAAACTAATGGATACATAGCCCCATTCTAGGGGCAATGCACTGGACTCCCTCCGTATACAGAGGGAGTCCAGTCCAGTGTATTGGTCCTAGAATGGGGGCTAACGTACACACAAAGTACACAAAATAAAGTACTTATAGTTATAGTAGGGTTTTCAGGTGAAAAATTATTCCTAAACCAATATGCTCAATATTTATATCAAATTAAAGGTCTTGATGAAAGAAATACAATGGTTTTTAAATCAAGAAAAGCGGATGAGTAGTTTTTGAGGAATCCTGTTTTATTTAATCAAATATACAGCACGACTGTCCATACACTGTGTACATCCCTAATGACACCAAAACCATTGAATCAGCCTACACACACCGTGATACACACGCACAGCGTTCGTGCTCGTTTCCCTCATAAGAGCTTTTGAAAGGGTGTAAAAAATACACTCTCCGCTCAAAACTAAACAAAATTACGGCTCAAAACTTTCACATATGATAGAAAAGAGGTGTAAAATTCATTCAGACACTGCTCCTACCTTTCAACTTGAAGATTTCACCTCGAAAAAATGGTGTTTACTTTTTATCTCTTCGTAACTTCGGTTGTAGAGTAGTTATGGAGATCGAGCAAGCATGGGCATGTAAAGGAGCCCTTTGACTCAATAGGGAAACCGTTTTCATGTCAATCACAATGTACTCGGGCGCGGAGACAGCTCCAAAGTGGATGCCCTCAGCAGAGCGCGGCAAATTTACGCACCGAATGCGCCCGATCTCGGAACACTTCGCGAAAGGCTGGGCGGGACGAGAGTGGTTCATTCATAAAAACCTAGGCTTTCGCACGTACTTCCGATTGCTATTTTATGTACATTGTTGGATAGCTGAAACTATAAGCTTTCCAATGAGCTATTACAAGTAAGATTTTGACAGGTAAAAGTAGTAAATTTTTTGGATTTAAAATTTTGATGTTTTTTGTTGCGGGCGATGCGCTGTACGTGTGGCGGGCTTCGGTCAAGCATGGACAAACTGAAAACCCTACTTATAGGCCATGCATGTGTTCTCATATAAACATTCACTATTCAGGAGGATTCAATGACAATGTAGAGATCATTATGGGGGGGGGGAACATTTGCCAGTACCAACCCCTTTATAAATACTGGGGAAAGATGTCCCCCGCCCCACCCCCCCCCCCCCCCCGGGCACCGACACATACTTTTTGAGGAAAAAATACGGCACGAAATCCAAGCTCAAGCTAGCTACAAGTAACGTTAACCATAGGCCTATATCATTATATGGAGTGTTAACGAAGTTCTGTGCTGTCACAACTTCACCCCGTTTTTTAATACTAAAACACATTTTCACTCATATTTACACGCAAATGTGTACAAATATTTAATCTCATTAAATATTTTTTAAACAAAAATATATGTTCGACCTACCTGGATTCCTGAAACATCACAAATCCAGTGTGAGCATTTTGATAAAAAAAACTGTAGTCAGAGGAAATCTCATTTACATCGTCAGCGGCCTCTAGAGGGCGCCGACACCATAACTAATTGTCTTATTTGGTGCATGCATCGTCCGCCGACAGATAGGTTCAGTGGAACATACATGTACATGTACATGTACATGTCACAATTCGAGGAAATTATCGCTGGTAGATATAATCAATCTTTTGTTTCTCAGTTGATTTCACTGTGACGTAAGTTTTATTAAAATCTTTGTCACTGCAGACATGACAGCGACCTTGTCGTCTGTGGCCACTTTTATATTGATAACAACCTCGTCCACATAGTCTAGATGATGCTAAGCTTTATACGGCCGTGAGGTCGACCATAAATGAAACGAAGTTGCACAGCAGGTTACAACGATAAGTTTAATTTTTCCTAGGCGAGTTAAGGGTTGTGATGCCTGCTTAGCCTGCAGACTTTGTTTTTAATTTCACAGCATCAAAACACCCACTCTAGTGGAAATTTATAGTATAGATTTACTCAGAACTGGATGGACCCAATTATTGCCTCTATTTCATTCGAAGCTGATGCATTAAAAATAGACCAATACGCGTAGTTCTATAGTAGCAAATGAGCGTAACCCTCACTTTCTAGGGGGGGGGGGGGGGTAGGGGATTAGCCAAACATGAAAATATTAGTTGAACAAATTCCTCGGTAGAACTTTATATAAAGTATGACAAATTATTTAGGGCCTTTATTGTCAAACAACTTTCAAAAAATAATAAACAAAATCTTTCTAAATTAGCCTAATATTCAACATTTCACCGGCTACTTAATTACCCAAATTTCCAAAAATCATCGGTCCGGCTATATAACAGACCTAATTAAACAAATCCATCGTTGTTCAAGCACATAAAATTATTTCCTCAATGACAAATGTATATGAATTAGTCAAGTCAAGGGCTTATAATAGTGAAATATGAACTGATTTATTCCGTTCTTTAAAGATTGAAATCACTGCATTTCACTGGCTGTACAGGCTGGTATGAAAAGTTTGGAGAACATAAAAATAGAAATCCCCGGGGCCAGGCCTACGGAACTACCTTGAATTCATAATTAACTTTACACTTTATATTATTGGTATATACTGTAAAACATTGTGTGAGTTCATAGTAGTTTTTCTGCGGAAAAGGATCAAAAACTTACAGCAGAAATTGCCGTTTTCAGATTTTCCTGAATATACAGAAATGTGCCGTTTCTAAATAGTTACGTTCGATTCTCTGTAAAGTTACAGCAGGTCTGCAAGGGAAAATTCTACTGTATAAAGAATCTGCTGTATAATAAAGAATCTGCTGCCTAATAAAGAATCTGCTACGGTATAATAAAGAAGTCTCCGTAATGACAATTGGCAAAACAACTTACTGTAAACTTGATGAACAACACTGTGAATAAGTTCAACATAAAACTTAGGCCTCACTAATTGTGAGGATGGCAAACATCCCTGGAAATATTTCTGTCTCATGTGCTACTACGAGTCTAAAATAGGCTAAGTGAAAACATTTCCAAAAGACAGAAACCCAACGTTGAAATGAATACCAACAATCAGAATACATTTTAAACTGAAAGTTTTGCTTGGGTGGGGTGGGGAGGGTGGATGCAGTGGCCCAAAGACGGTGTGACGTTTTGGGCGATAATTGACATTTGAAATCTCTATCTTCCACGAGTCCCCTCCCCATCTTACCAATAAAATCTAGATCTGCGCCACTGATGATGGGACATTTCAAAATTCCTTTGTTTAATACTTCCATCATGTAAACGTATGCAAATGAAAATAAATTCGTTCATTATTTCAAAACCTTAAAATTCGTTAATTATTTTGTCGAACAGACGTAGGTAACATTCAGATACTTTCCAACACCAAAACAAGGATCACCAAAGTAACCATTGTTAACAGTGAAGGCACATTGTTCCTTGCCCTGACAAGCTTCCTGAACCTTCTGCAGCGACTGACCTTCATCACCGCAAGGTACTGCTTTGCTACGGAAACAAATCTCAGTGTCGTTTTCTCGACCGTAGAGGGCCCACTTCACATCGATGATCTCGTTGTTTCTGCAACTGATGGAGAACTCTTTATGCTCACAGACAAGCTCTTGTACTGCGTTTGAAAACCAAAACATGACGTCATTCAGGGGAATTGGGAGTACACCTAGCCCAGGTTGGACGTTCAACTTCGTGTTCTCCGCCGGTTCAGCGTATACATAGACAAAGTCCATGTTTAGGCTAGTGGTTAGCCTGCTTTTTGCCTGGGGGAGGGGTATAGTCCAAAGGATCATCCCCACGATAAGGACCAATTAAAAATAAAAACATCAAACAGAACATTTTTTACTTGTGAAAAATAATTTAGATTTCTATTTAAACAATCGATTAAAAAAAAGTCAAATTACTTCCATATTTCCCATAATATTTCGAAATTCTGAAATAAAAATCGTCCAATATTTCCAAGTACAGTGTAGTTAAAAACATTTCCCCACTATGATTTTCTAAACATTTATTTTATTATTTTTTTTTTAATTTTTTTATTTTTTTTTAAATAATAATAATAATAATAATAATAATAATAATAATAATAATAATAATAATAATAATAATAATAATAATAATAATAATAATGGCTAAAAATAATGGCTAAAATAATTGTATATATATATATATATATATATTCTCCATATAATCTTGAAAACGTTTGCAAAAAAAGTCAGGTGAAACTGGCCAGGAATCGCCTCAGATTGCACCACAGAGCATCCAGAATCCAAAATTTTCCGGGGCCCTTAAGTGGGCCCCGGACCCAACGCCATAAGGGCTTCGCGCTTCGCGCTCGCATTTAATAATAATAATAATAATAATAATAATAATAATAATAATAATAATAATAATAATAATAATAATAATAATAATAATAATAATAATAATAATAATAATAATAATAATAATAATAATAATAATAATAATACAGAAGATTTATAACGCGTGCATAGGCCTATCCACCAAGAAGTGCTCAAGGCGCTCAGTGCTCAATGCTTAATCCGATTTTTACAAACATTTTCCTCCGAAGGCAGGCGGGGGGGGGGCGCTCAGGACAGGGTGCCGTTCAGGGGCCATATTTGAATTAACATTTTCAGTCCACCCCCCCCCCCCTCCCCCCCACACACACACACCTTTGACAACAGCATTTACGCCACTGCCAACAAGAAAAATGAATAATTTTCTAATTTGGTATACTGGATTAAAACGATGGTGGATCTATGGAGGAATCAAAAATGGCTGAAGGAATTGAATGGAGGAATCACACTTACCCAGTGAGCAATTCAGCAGCATCTTGATCTCATCAATATCATCAGTTCTCACCAATGAATTCAGATATCGAGGTTGAAACGGTCGCCATGGTTTCTGCATGTTGACTCCACCAAGACGTATTTTAGTGCAGTCACATGGGTTACGGTAGGGTAACACCCATCGCATCTTACCGCTTGAATCCGGTTCATTGCCGGCGTAGCAGACGTGAGCCTGCCCAGTACTTGTCCCAAAAGCTGCAGTGTGAAATAATGTTTAACCGCATTAGACACCCCAATGAGCGTTTAAATTTTAATTTAGCCTATTCATACAAGACTTAGAAAATTCTAGTTCCCTAAGGTTCCCCAATATGGCCCAAAATTTCAGAATTCTCCTAGGCAATCTTTAAAAACAATTCTGAAACAACAATAAATAAAATTTCAAAACCAGTTCTTAACTGTTCTCAAAATTGTATTTATTTATCCTTTAGTCCAAGGACAGGGTGAAGTTCAGGGGCGATAATGAGAATTTGATATTTTAAATCAACCTCCCCCCCCCCCTGCCCGCAAATGGCTACAACATAATGAGTCCACAATTATTTTGCCCATTATAAAGCCCAATCACATTACTAGTTTCTGTTAAATTTGCATTGGATTTGGTAACCTTGTTTTGAAAACAAAGGCAATTTATTAACATAAGTGTTATTTGTGGATGCGCCGTTCCACTATAGTTTGAGAATCGTATTACGCTTATCAACTGCTGTTTCTCTAACACACGACCTGTAAATGTCTTCAAAATTATGTGAACGTAATAGGCATATTGTCCATTTTATTTTTAATACTTAGAACGGCACAATGGCCCTGACATACAATTGCCTTTGATCCAAATCTATAGAAAAACAATATTGAGTATCATAACATCTTAAAAGTGTGTGTTTTTAGTAGGGATGCAAGCTTGGAATCCCTTAAAAAACCTTATCAGGTTGAGGTAACTGGAAGTTATTCATTGATGCGGATTTCCAATAATAATCAAACTGTAAATTATTGGCAATGATTTAATTTCTCTTAAAAAATTATGTTCACTCAGACAAACTCATTTCTATGGAAGATTGATACCATCAACAGCTTTACATCGAGTGAAAATGTGACTCTAATTATATTGTTATTTTTGAATTATCCAAAATGTAAGAACGCAAAAAAGGACATATTTTAGGGGACACCCTGTAAACCAGTGTCAAATATAATAGAATGTATCTTTTAAATATAAATAAGGGGCAAAAACACCTCGTGACTTACCCATTATAGTCAGAAAGAGATACAAAGGAATACGCTGGGCCATCTTACGACAAAACGGCAGATAATCACCTTGGTTATCGCGGATATTTTTCACCGTTGTTTATCAGCCTCCAGACCAATCGCCCACTGATCTCTATATATTATACCGTCACCGCCTTGTCGGAATGCCGTTGGCAATTAGTGCAGTATCTTAAACACTTTCGCTATATAATTCAGGGCCAATTTGGCAGCTTAAACTAAACTGATTTTAGTTGCATAAGGGTAAAAAAGTCTCTGGTTTCTGGTATCCGGTTTCAGACCGTTTTCAGACCGGCATTTTCTTTTATTTTTGCTAAATGATGTCCAATTGCAGCATAAATTACTGGAATTCTGCTGTGCTGTGTTATTAAATAACTTTTTCACATATATAGGGGTAAAAAGAAAAAACGCGTCATCGCACCGATTTTGAAGCCGACCTATGACCAGAAACCGGAGACTTTTTTTTATTGGCCTAGGAAAATGGTTTAGGCTTATATTATGGGCAATTTCCACGCAAAGAAAAACTAAACAAAACAAAATAACCTTGATTCATATATTTGCGTTTGATTTACCAATAAGTATTGCCTATAATGAAGAGAGTGTTGACATACGTCAAGGTTACCATGTCAACAGCGTTTTGGGGGACAATAGAACGAAAAGACGTGAAGGTTATTATTCTTATACGAAGACCTTTAACAAACGCGCATGCGCGACCTTGGCCTTCTATGTTAACTTTCAGTGAGCTGTGACACTGGGCCGGATAAATAAAAGTTAGCAATTGCTTATCTAGTAAAAGCTCAAGCAATAGCAATTGCCTAACAAGTAAAAGCTCAAGGTTAAGCAATTGCTTAAAAATGTATAAATAACCTTCTTCTTTGACTAGCACCTGTTGCTTGGGTGGGTTAGCAATTGCTTATGGGTATAACAATGATGGGAGGTCAGTTCCGATTAGCCAAGTGGTTGTATATGAGGCATGTGTTAGCAACATGGATGCTGCCGAAGAATTGGGGAGTGGTACAAATAGTGAGCAATCTTTGAACGAACTGTTCGTTAGTATAATCAAAGAGTACCCTGTTCTAATCGAGAAAAGTCAGTTGCCGGGGGTAAAAGACATGAAGGCAAATGCACTTAAAAAAACACAAATGTCAATTGCTACCAACACAGATAAAGCCATGGATGAGAAGCAAATTTTGAAAAAGATAGCAAACATGAAAAGTCAAGTGAAGAAGAAAACAGATGGAATGCAAACAGGAAAAAGGAAGATTGTTTTGGTTCCATGGGAACAAGATCTGTACAACATCTTCAAAGGGGATGACAACCCGACTATTACGAAGATGCCATGCGCCATTTCTGCTGGTTTCAAACCAAGTACTTCGACTGCTGCTAGCCACTCAAAATTTTCAAAATTGAACCGAAATAATTTCCGGTATCTGGTAGGATTGACTTCATTACGATTTATTCTTTCATTGTACACCTTTTCATGTTCCCTTACATGCATAAACTCGGCCATGATGGCAGGAGTAATGCAACATGCAAGTGTTAGCAAATGCGTAAACTCCTCATTTAGTATCTTGTAAAAATATTAGCAAGTGCTACAAGTCATTAGTAAAAGGTCTGGTTTATTTATATGCTTCCAAGCAAGTGCTAATCTCTCTAGTAATTGCTTAAAAATCATAGCAATTGCTTTTGCTAACTACTGGAAGCAATTACTTGCAAGTAATTGCTCACTTTTATTAATGAAGATTTAAGAAAATGACTAGTAAAAGCAATTGCTACTTTTTATTTATCCGGCCCACTGTCATTCTACCAAGATTTAAATGGTCATATTGTTATCAACTTTACTCAATGGGTGCAATATGGGTAATTGGTAAACCATTAAATCCAATATATATAAAGGGGATTCTTTTCTTGAATAAAAAAGGAAAATATAATGTTAATATATTTAGTTGGTTTATGAAACCACTTGTGACATTTCTTGTTGCTCGTACACATTTGTGTTTCATGTTTAATACCTTAAAATTTGTTTATTTCCTTCCTTCTTTTTCAAACAACAAATATTACAAGAATAAAATAAATAAATAAATAAATGATAGATGAATTAATGGGAAGGTACAACGCTGATAATTAAAAATACCAAATTATTTATAAATAAATACTTGATGTAAAATTGCTACAAGTAGCAATTATTCTGAAAACTATGACAACTGAGGTACTTTTATCTTAGAGAAAACAGAAATTGTTTTGTCGAATTTACAAAATTGCCATCTGGCAACTTTTTGTAAAACATTACAATATCATATAAAAAACATGTGTTTTCTCCAAAACAGAGCAGTTTTATAGGGTTGACGTTACCAAATACCAATGTTATACCTTCCCTTCATAAATATGAATAGGCAATTAATGCAAAATCACTAATCGAAATTACCAAAACATTTTAGTAAATAGATTCTTATGTAAAAAATTAAAAAAATATAAAAAATAAATAAAAAAGTAAAGTCAAATAAGGGAAACTTTCAACCCAAAATGTTAATCAATTTTCTCCTTTCGTTTTTGCCAGCCATTATTATAAAGAGGCTAAGTTTATATAAATTATTCCATGCTCAGATTTGAATGTCATCTGTTGACCTATCACTGAGCAGACGATTAACAGTTTTGAAACGCTGCAGAATAGTCATACACTCTTATGAGGAATTAGCAGCGTAGCCAGGACTTTTTTAGTGGGGGGGGGGGGGCACAGGGGAGGGCATTGCTTTTCAGTGGGGGGCCCAGGGATATGTTTTTTCCCACTGTTCTTGTTCTTTTCTTTTTGGGATCACTATCGGGTTTTTTCGTGGGGAGCACCTGGGGGCACTGGAAATATGTGGGGGCACGTTCCCCCAGCCCCCTCCCCCGTGACCAGTGGCGTAACTAGGGTCCAATTTTCAGGGGGCACTAAGGGTTGCACCACTTTTTCTAGGGGCCTATTTTTTCAAAATTCTGAATGGGGGCACCCCCCCCCGGGTGCCCCCATTCAGACCTCGGCTGGGGGAGGGGGGGGGGCACTTACCGTCCCCCATAGTTACGCCACTGCCCGTGGCTACGCCACTGTGAGGAATTATATAGTTTAAATACAAGACAAGATGAACAGGTTTTGGCGCCTATTTTGGGGTACGGTGGCCCTGAAGGGACATCAAAGATCACAAATATCTTTCAAAATATTTCTGATAATCAAAAAATAAAATAATAATCATAATAATAACCCAACATCTAAAAATTCTCCGCAAATAATTATAATAATCACACAGCAAATATTTATGACTTGTTTGGTGATATCACAGATATTTGCGAAAATTTTGTGACAGATGATGTCTGATGTCCCTTCAAGACCACCATAATGGGGGAGATACTATACGGTAAATGCTACCATTGTAACATCATATCCGAATCAAACAATTTCGCGTACATGTACACAATAATTATACTAAAATCATAATTTAAAATTGTATTATTAACCACAAAGAGTGAAGTGGCAGAAATCATTGTTTAAACATAATTTGTACCTTCAACCCAACTTGATAAAATACCAACTAATCAGAGAAATTACAGACTAAAAAAAGTGGATTTGTATTAATAATGGTGTATTTTAAATTCTGAAAGGTTTTAAGTGCCTTGAGCTTAATGTTTTTTTTTAATGGATTTTGGCTTTATACAAGACTTTGTTATTATTATTATTATTTATTATCTAGTTGCAAAAGGCGAGGATAAATTCACCCATGAAATTATGCAAGCAGTATTATACGAAAGAATAACACAACTAACGGCTGGTGGTAAATGTATTAATTTAATCTATATATACAAAGTGTTCCCCACATGGAACGAAACTGTGTGTGACCATGAATAGTCTAACTCGAATTAATTGAAGCGTTTGGCTAAATCAAAAACACGTATAGGTCAAGCCGCTCTCTGCCTTTTGATTGAAATAAAATCTCATTTTGTCCATAAAACAAATCCATACTTGTAGAGCTTTGTCACTATTTCTTTCTACACAAAAATCAATAAAATCAGTATGCCTGGATCTACGTGCAATTTGGGCCCAATATCACGGAGGCGCGTTAATTGGGTCCGCCCGTGTGTTGATAATATCGGGGGAAATGTTGAATGGTAACTCTTTAATACGTTGCTCAAGGGTCGGGGCTTTGATCATGCTCACGCACGGGAGAGTGATATAACTGACATCCCCACATATGGATGTTGCGGATGGTGTGAGGATATTGTCACTTCAACTGTACCCCATATGCCGGGGAATGAACATTTCCATTTTACCAATCCCCAAATCAAGAGACGGGCCTGGGTGCCCAGGTGGCGGGGGGGGGGGGGGGGGACGGGGACAATTGAATGCATAACCGTTTATTTGTTAATAAGTTCATTTTTATGAAAACACAGCTTCCATTTCAGCGCCATTCACTCTCTAAACATTATCCATCAGGCCCAAAACAAAACTTTCCGGTTTCTGGTCTCCGCCCGCGCCGCCTCAGACCCGCGCGTTGGCATTTTTATTATTTATTTATTTTTGCTATGAAACGATGTCAAATTACAGCCAAAATTGCTGGATCGATTGAAATTCTGCTGTGCTGTTTTAAATACTTTTTCACATAGGAGTATGAACGTTTGCCTGATTTGTGAGGCCTCTCTTAGCCACCATACTTTAATGGGAAATTTAGTCCCCGCGTAGACACGCATCACGTATTTCCCTGTTGGCAAAAAAACACACGTCACCACGCCGATTTTGAAGCCGACCGATGACCAGAAAACGGAGACTTTTTTGCCCCAGTGAAGCCATTAAAAAATAACAAATAGCTACGCCAATTTCTAAATTAAATGCAACATAAGTAAATTTAATATATAAATACGTTTTATCACTGTATATTAAAAATAAATTCTTGTCCATCAAAACCATCACTTTGATGCGTTAATTTCTCGGCAAATATAGATAACTTTCAGATACTTTCCAATGCCTTGACAAGGATCACCACCAAGGTATCTATTGGTGACAGTGAAGGCACATCGCTCCTTGCCCTGACAATCTGCCTGAACCTTCTGCAGCGACTGACCTTCATCACCACAAGGTACTGCCTTAGCTTTAAAACAAATCTGCGGGTCGTCTTCACGACCGTAGAGGGCCCACTTCACATCGATGGTCTTGTTATTTCTACAACTGATGGAGAACTTGTCGTTCTCACAGACGAGCTTTTCTGAAGTTTGCAAAAAAAATGGAAATTATCAATAATTAATACGTATACATTCTAAACAAATTTAGGTGTTGAATCAACATTTCAAGAATTTGGTCAGTGACAACACTGTATAAAGTTGGATTTAACTTTTAAAAAGTGTTGAATTAATATTTATTGAGCTAGATTTAACTTGCTTCTCACAGATGAGCTCTTGCACTGCGTTTGAAAAAAAAAATTCTGATTTGGAAAATTCGTGATAAACCTGTGACAGAAAACAACAGAATCCCAAACCATGAGGCCAGGAAGGATAAAAGGATAGAAAGGAAAGTGTGGATAGATACACCACGGAAACTAAATTATTGAATCAACTCAAATAAAATAAAATCAACACGTAGTAAAGTTAAATCTAAATGAATAAATGTTAATTCGACACTTTTTGAAAATAAAATCCAACTATATAGAGTTGTCACTGACCGAACTCTCAAACGTGAGAATCAACACTTAAATTGTTTATAGACCTAGATGAATAAGGGTTGATGTTAAATGGGACTTACGCAGTGAGCAATTCAGCAGCATCTTGATCTCATCAATATCATCAGTTATCACCAATGAATTCAGATATCGAGGTTGAAACGGTCGCCATGGCTTCTGCATGTTGACTCCACCAAGACGTATTTTAGTGCAGTTACACGGGTTACGGTAGGGTAACACCCATCGCATCTTACCGCTTGAATCCGGTTCATTGCCGGCGTAGCAGACGTGAGCCTGCATTCTGACAGCTGTAGATTAATCGTTAAAATAATATTCATTCAGAAGTGGATCAAAAGTAGTAAAAAAGGTGCATCGCTGAAAGAAAGGGCACTCAGTGACCTCCTTAACCCCTGGGTCCATCACTTTGGCCAGTCGGATTCTATTTGTTTAGCCTACAGTGAAACCAGCCAAAGATGGTTCAGAGATTGAAAGGGTCAGAAGTTTAAAGAGGCAATAATTATAGTCATGATCAACAGGGCATGGAATCGGAGTGCCAGTTTTAGATTAACTCAGTGACTGAAAGTAATACCCACGTGATAAGGTCATATTACCGTTGCTGCTGCATAAATGAGTCAGTAGTTTGATCAGTCACTGTGTTCATCTTAAACTTGGAAACCGATTCCATGCCCTGTTGAAAGGTGTCAGACAATGTTTCGGGTGAAAAATTCACGAAAATGAAGATTATTTTTTAAAGAATATAATGAAATTTGCTCATGACATGTACCTATTATGCCACAAACGATCTGGGAAGCAAAGGGGGGGTATATATCTTGTGTGTTCCCCTTTTAATTCGAGACACTGGATCTTCACCTGCTTATAACGTCTTATAGGAACATACAAACCTTTCGTAAGATGTTCACATGCTGCGTGTGAGGTTTTCGAGAATGTGTAAGTTTATTAGAGCTTAACTTAATGCCCTGACTTAGGTCTAGTGTGTAATCTGTGAAAACTTAAACAGTTTTACATGATATTACCAGGGTTGAGTGGAATATACACCATTTGCAATTACTTAATTACAAAACTACCGAATAATTATTCGAAAGTTTATTTGATAAGAAGTTGGTAAAAGTACTAGTGCTGCGAGTTTACGGTTAATATTGTAACTCAGTAACCGGGAACATAAAATATACGGTTAATCGGTTAACCGAACCGAATAAAATAAAATCGAAGATGGTAGGAAAATAAAGGTAAGGAATAGATATTAAATTTATGTTATTCACTATTTCTGGTACATTTTGTGGATTGATTCAAGAGATGTTGACGGATTTTGTAGTGGGGTATCGGGTTATTACCAAAAAAGGTAGCATCAATTTTCGGATAACCGAACCGTATATACATTCGGTTAACCGAGTAACCAAGTAATCGTTGCACCACTAAAAGGTATTTACCAATTATTTGGTATATCCAAATATTCACCATTACAAAAAGGTTTGCTCTAGGCCTAAGTGTTTTCTGTAAAGTAATGTTTTATTTACAGTTTCCCATGACTAGACTTCGCATTGAGCTGAAACTTTGTACTCACAGAAGCATTTTTGCCAACATTACCAATGTTGTACCTTCCCTTTAATGTATATCTTGATTCAAAGAGAGTAAGCATACTCATAGAAGCAGTTTGGCCAACATTACCAATGTTGTACCTTCCCTTCAATGTATATCTTGATTCAAAGAAAGTAAGCATACCCATAGAAGCAGTTTGGCCAACATTACCAATGTTGTACCTTCCCTTCAATGTATATCTTGATTCAAAGAGAGTAAGCATACTCATAGTAGCAGTTTGGCCAACATTACCAATGTTGTACCTTCCCTTCAATGTATATCTTGATTCAAAGAGAGTACTCATAGAAGCAGTTTGGCCAACATTACCAATGTTGTACCTTC
The DNA here is from genome assembly GCA_029582265.1 of Zoroaster sp. YZ-2022. Taxonomy (NCBI): domain Eukaryota; kingdom Metazoa; phylum Echinodermata; class Asteroidea; order Forcipulatida; family Zoroasteridae; genus Zoroaster; species Zoroaster sp. YZ-2022. The sequence continues at coordinate 28,024,034 of CM055835.1, read as the reverse complement.
CCTTTAATGTATTTCTTGATTCAAAGAGAGTAAGCGTACTCATAGAAGCAGTTTGGCCAACATTACCAATGTTGTACCTTCCCTTCAATGTATATCTTGATTCAAAGAGAGTAAGCGTACTCATAGAAGCAGTTTGGCCAACATTACCAATGCTGTACCATCACTTTAACATCAGCTATATATGTGATAAATGACAGGCGAGGATCCGGGGTCTATTAAATGTATTGTAAATTTACATGCATTGATGGCGATAAAAATGGCCCCTTTTTCCCCAATCCGCCACTGAGCAATCATGATGATTTATTGGCAAGTTTCTCTGAAAGCTAGCTTATTATTTATTTTTAGACGCGTTATCATTATGAAGGCCAGTCGCAGCAGTAATGAACATAAACTGTCTAATACCGGAAAACATTTACCAAAACCTCATTTATACTGTTCCGCACCCTCGAATTTGTACAGGATTCAGGAAAAATAGTTAATTTCATTTCTATTGGAGTTGTAAGTACGGTTTGTTTGATGACTAGTTATACTTTACATACACAATGATGCATGTATTGAATAGCATGTTAACACATACAGGAACTGGCCAAGGGGTTGCGTCATCATACTATGTATAATTAATACAAATTACAAGAGCCATGTTGTTTCCATGCCAACTATAATATTATTTTAAAGAAGCCATTATGGCATACTCTTCCATTCTCTATGCTTCCATCAGACCAAGAGTAGCTAAATTATGTATGCATCAACAACAACAGTTTCGTAATTGACAGAGGTACAAATATGTTTTATAATTTGTTTCATGCCTATATTGTTTGACTCCCATGCTATCTTCCCTTTCCCTCGTCATTTTACCCACCCTCTCCTATCTCTATCTACCCCCTCCTCCTCAAATCCATTCTTTCTCAACACCCTCCTTGACATCCCACCCTTCCCTATCTCCACCTACCCCTCCTCCTCAACCCCAACCCTTCACAACACCCTCCTTGACATCACACCCTCCCCTATCTCTATCTATCCCCTCTTCCTCAACACAATCCTTCTCATCTCCTTGACATCCCACCCTCCTCTATCTCTATCTACACCTCCTCCTCACCCCAACCCATCACAACACCCCCTCCTTGACATCCCACCCTCCCCTATCTCTATCTACCCCTCCTCCTCACCCAACCCTTCTCATCTCCTTGACATCCCTTCTTAAAACTATCACCTGTCTGCTTGTTGTTTTCAGTTTTAAATTTAAATGTTTATATTTTACAATGATTGAAGTGCAATACATGTTTAAGTTAGCTTTTTAGTACTTGTTGTTCAGAATGTCCTAAATAGTGATTGTTGCTCAGTTGTTTTATAATTTCAAATCTGTTTGTTTTGGAATTTGTATGTATTTTAACTGTAAATTTAATGTTTTTACTGTGATATTGTCTCAATTCAGCTTTATGGCTGAATGGCTTTATGTACAATAAGGAATAATAAACCATTTAATAATAATTATAACAAAAGCCTGTAACATTTATTTCAGCCTTAGTGAGATGTTTTACCCCGACTGCCCGACTGGGTGATGATATTGTTTTGACAGTGCAGGCCAGAATTGCCATATAGTGCACTCGCCCATAAGCATGAATTTTGGAGAGAAAGACAATTAAAATCCTCCATAGCTGTGAATTACTTCAGTACAGAAAGGCTCTGTTTCTGATTTATTTTGTAATTTGAAACAATTATTAATACAAAATAATAATAATAATAACTGGCGAGAGTTCTCCAAACAACGCTACCAAGCTATTCAACCGGAGAATTTATTAAAGGTTTTCCTGGGTAATTTCAAAACCCTTGTGTTCGTTTTCGTTAAAGAACATTAGAGTTTCTTTTTTTACATTACTGCGTTCAAATTAATTTCCAAGCAGTCGTTCATTCACAACTGCCTTTAACTACCGGTAGTTCTATTTCGTATTTTGGCATTCATGACTTCAATTATCTCATCCTGAAATTGTATATTTTCGCGATTGATGCAGTCAAATTAACAATCATCGATGTGCAAAGGATTTTGTAGAAGTTTGTTATTTTCGCTTTCGTTTATGGACAATCAGTTTCATCTTTAGAGTATTCAAATGCGCCTCTGGCAAATTTCAAAGAGTTTTCTGATGATTTTTATTATTGTGAGTTATGAAAGTCACTAAGGTCTATCTTTTTCTCTAAACTTCTTTTTTGTGTCGCTATCCAATTTCTTGATTTTAATTCCAATGTAGTGTTGAAAGTACATTTTATGCTTATTATAAGATAATGTCAATTCTATATATACTACAGAACAAAATTCTTTCTAATACGCACATTATTCAGTCCTGAGCTGAACACTGCAGTATACCTTGGCAGAACGCGTAAAGGCTATACTAGTTGTGAGATGCTAAAAACATAACACAATAATAATTTAGCGCTCATATAAATTGTAAGAATGGCCAGATGTTGTTTGGACATTTGCTTTTCTTTCTGTTTTCTGTAGAAATACAGAACATTTGATTTGTTTCAAAACTTTCGATCTACTTTCCCCGTTGTAGGAAAGTAAAAAGTAGATGTCCACTTTTCGGCCGCCAATTAAGAAGAAAAAGTAATTCTGCTTTTCAGGAAATACGACGATCTACCTTTTACCTATTTGAAAGCACAAAAGTCTACTTGTCGTTTTCCATAATTACAACCGAAGAAAAATAGTCACGCATGCAAAAATCACATCCATCCGGTATCGGAAGGTCTGTGTGTTCCAAGCTAACACCAAACTTGCAAACATTGACGTCCCCACACATTTCTGTTTAGCGATTTTCTTTTTTTAATTTTCAAGTTTAGCATGGAGGAAGGAAATATTCCTCCATGAATTCATGAAGTATTCATTTTAGTATCACATTATTTTCATGAGAATAGTTACAGACCTGAGATAAAAAAATGTAGTCTTTTAAAGTCAGCGCACTTTTGGTATCAACATGTCTGATGCATCCATACTTTATAAGAATCAAGAGATATGTATAGAAACCAATGTCTGTAAATGCATCCATACCCGTTACTTTATAAGAATCATGAGATGTACAGAAACCAATCAATGTCTGTAAAAGCATCCATACTTTATAAGAATTAAGAGATATGTACAGAAACCAACCAGTGTCTGTAAATGCATCCATACTTTATAAGAATCAAGAGATACGTACAGAAACCAATCAATGTCTGTAAATGCATCCATACTTTATAAGAATCAAGAGATACGTACAGAAACCAACCAGTGTCTGTAAATGCATCCATACTTTATAAGAATCAAGAGATATGTACAGAAACCAATCAATGTCTGTAAATGCATCCATACTTTATAAGAATTAAGAGATATGTACAGAAACCAACCAGTGTCTGTAAATGCATCCATACTTTATAAGAATCAAGAGATAGCCTATGTATAGAAACCAACCAATGTCTGTAAATGCATCCATACTTTATAAGAATCAAGAGATATAGAAACCAACCAAGGTCTGTAAATGCATCCATACTTTATAAGAATCAATATTATGTATAAAATAAAAAAAACCTGTAACAGTTTAGGATTGTTTCATTAACGAGAGAATAGTGAAAATGCATTCAGATTATTCGTAAAGTGGAATTTCTGTCTTCGGATGACAGATATTAATTTTGGAAATTACTTTACTTAAACGATATCACCTGAGACAGGTATATTTCAAGGGATGTTTGATACCATAATCAACTTTAAACCAAGTAAGTTTGATGATAAAACTGTGATTATTATGTTTATTGAAATGGAGTACAGTGCTTGGTTTCCCTAAACAACAATTATTTTGGGAATGTAAAACATGGATGATTTTTGGCAAACTCGGGGAAATGAACAGTAACTTTCAACAAACAAACCAAAGATGAAAAACATTTCGGAAGAAAGCAAAACAAGTTGGAATTTCACTTACCCATCCTGATGAGCAGCAGAAAAACTGTAAACACGATCACGCGGCGAGACATCTTGACGATACTAAACCAACGGAGACGTCAACCGTTGATCGCGCTATTCTATCGGCCGGCTCAAACATCAGGCTTCGCCCGTGTCCAAGGTATGGTTTTTGCACGGTGATCAGTGGTGCAGCGATAAGCAAAGTTTAAAGAGGCACTCTAAGGTCAAATTCAGTTTTGTGATGCACTCATTTTCCAATAGATAGAGTCCTTACTAAAGTGTGAAAAAGATTACAAGTCTCTAACTTCACTTTAAAGTGGTGTAATATATCATTTTATTTGATACCCTTTCAGAGCGATATTTGAAACATGACGTCACTATTTTCTTACGGTAAATGAGTCTGTAACATTCCATACAGGAATTTTTTGTTTGTCAAAAAGTCAATTTCAACGCCGATTTGATCAAATATTGTGGAGATTCAGGAATGAACTGCAAATTCACCGTACAAAAATGTAGAGATCCATTTATTTGAAATGTGACGTCACTGTTGTCTTTGGATGTTAACAAATTTCACACAGGAAGGTTATCAAATAAAATGACATTTTACATCACTTTAACGTGAGGTTAGAGACAAATTTTTTTGTAATTTTTTCACACTTTAATAAGGACTCTAGTTATTGGAAAATCACAAAACTAAATTTGACCTTAGAGCCCCTCTTTAAGCGTTGTTTTTAAAACACAAAGTATAGCGTTGAAGGGACGGTTAATAAGAGATGACATTTCTTATGATTTTGAATATGAGATAATTATACATGGGCTGGAGGGACAATAGGTTCATTAGGAAACGCTTGTAAACAACTTAAAGGGGCACGCTCCATAGCCGAAATTATCATGAACAATCCATTTAGAGACAAGGTATACCTTTGGTAATTACCCGATTGAAAAATTACTGAATTATTACCACCTTACTCGATGTGTGTAAAGTTGGTATAAAGACACCAATCATCTTCAAAAAATTAATAAACGAATAAACGAATACACAAATAACCGAATAAACGATAACCGAATAACCGAATAAACAAATAAATACATGAGTAGATAAATGAATAAATAAATTAATAAATAAATGAACAAAGTAATAAATGAATTTCCTGTCGGTACCATTTCACAATGAGTGTCAAAAGTGTCCACTTTAATTTTGTAAATAAAACCAAAAAAACAAGCCAGCTGGCGAAATCAATGTGTCAGGGTTACCTTGGCAACAACAGTGTCAAGGAAAGACACAGCTACGATCAGAATAACATGCTAAATGAAGCAGGAAAATATAATAAATTCATATAGACGATTGTATCAACTACAACACGATACACATCGGTGTGTAAAAACATTATTCAGACTGCTGGAATACTATCACACTAAATGTCTGCTTGCAAATTGTCGAATCGAGTTAAGAGCTTTTTCACAACAGCATTTTTTTGAAAACTCGTAAACCGTTAAATCTGATATTGTAAAGGCGTTGTGATAAGAACAATACAGCGACGTGCACAACCAAAACTTAAATTATCATATAATTATCCATGCAATAAAAACATAGTTATTGATTAATATACTGATTTATTCTGCAAAGTTTCTCTCAGAAAGAAAATATGTGCGAATAAAAGCATTATTTGAATAACAACAATGTAGATAGACAAAATTACAAACACGTGCATGTACATATTCACTTCTTACACAAAATTGTTAAATAAATAAACAAATATAAATTAATATACAACTAATATGATACTTTTGCCATTTCTATACCATTTTACCCAGCAGTCGGTAATATTCCTAAGCCTTATTTACATATTGATCACGTGGCCTACATTTGCAAGGTTTTCAATGGTATTAAAAAAGAAAATGCTATATGCTATACGTTCGTGCGTTTTCTAACATGCTAAATGCCAGATTTTGAGAATATTTGCTTAATAGCCGTCCATCAGACTTTACTCCAAAACACATCAGCTATGAGCACCTGATTTAAATATCCAAGATTGTTGGTTATTAAAAGTGTTGGGTTCAGTGTGAAGCTGCGTTGCAGCCTCGTCCCCGCCTCGTCCCCATACCTTTCCGCCTCGTCCCCATACCTTTCAGCCTCGCCCCCATACCTTTCAAGCCGCTTCTGTATACCTCGTACCCACTAATCTCTCGCCCCTGGAACGGGCGATTTCAATATCCAAACATTTTGCATATTGAAGAAGCAAGAAGGTGCTACTTGTAGCCATGGGGATGAGGATAGAGTCTCATACATTTTTAAAAAGAAGAGTGTGTGCCGCAGTACGAAGGCAGGGACGCGATTTGTTTTTCACCTAGATGCATTTATATTTTAAAAATAAAATGTTGACTTTATTTTCCTTTAAAAAAAAACAAATCCTCCACAGCCGTGAATTACTATTACAGAAAGGCTTTGTTCTGAATTAATTTTGTAATTAAAACAAATTAATAATATATATATATATATATATATATATATATATATATATATATATATATATATACTTGTAGTAAAACTAGTGGAACGCTGGTAGTTGTAACTCCGAGTTTCACGCGTTATGCGATCATCAGACAACTGATAGTCACCAAGTAATATATATATTTATAAAAGTAGCTTTTTAAAATTACACCTATATGAGAAAATGGTAATTCTTTACTGCATACAAAATATTGCACCGGGGACAGGCGGAACTAAGTCAAATTAATTTAAATCCCTACGCATTGCAGGTAGATAATAATTTCCTCGTATTTCAGCATTCTTAAAAAGAAAAAAATCATAAAAAACATTTGACGTGTTAAAACATTATTATATATGAATATTATGAATGATATTATGAATACAACAATATAAATACAACAATATAAATATTTCGAAAAAAATAGAATAAACTGATACTGCTTATTATTTTGTAGCAAACAATCAGCAATGCAGAAATAATTTTCCCACCAGGGTCAAGCATGAGACTAGACCGAGATGGACCCTGGGGACGAGGTTAGCTACATGGGGCTTCACTTTTTTCTTGATCAAAATATTTTGCTTATTTTGTATGGACACAAGACTTAGTAGATTTGATTCACAAGAAGGGTTTTTATAGATTGGTCCCTCTGTCTTTATACTCAAGGTTTCCTTTAATACGATTTCCTTGGATACATGGTGTTGAAGATATTACGTCGAGGCTCGCGCTAGCTACCAACCAAGGTCAAAGTTGAATCTCCGGAAAACAAACATGGTGGCTGCACGGCCAGTGTCTGGCGTAATTCACGAGCCCCAAAGCGTGACGTCAGATCTTTAGGCTAGGGTCAGTATAGTTCCTAACTAGACTGTGTGAGCCCTCACAAGGAATTGTACATTAACATATAAGGCCAAAAAGAAAAGTCTCCGGTTTCTGGTCATAGGTCGGCTTCAAAATCAGTGCAGTTTTTTGTTCTTTGTGTTTTGGCCAACCACAGAAAGACGTGGTACTAAACACGGTTACTGGAACCAGACCAAATTTCTCATACACAAAATACGGTGTCTAAGAGAGGCCTCACAAATCGGGCAAACGTTCATACCAGCATGGCAGAATTCCAATCGATCTAGTAATTTTGGCTGCAACTGGACATCGTTTCATAGCAAACAAAAAGAAAACTTAAAATGTCCTAAAGGACTGGTAACCTTACAATTGGTATAGTGTTGTATAGTGCTGTAGTGTACATGTATATCTACAGGTAGCAGGGTCAACACCGGTATGTTGAATTATCTGCTGACACGTATGAAAATATATTAGGCCTACTAACCTACTATTACTGCAAACTATTTCGGCATAAGGCCTTAATAAAATTGCTCAATGCATTTATCTATTGTATTATTTTGTCCAAAACTTTAACCCATTAATTTGGTGTCGCACAGACATAGATAACTTTCAGATACTTTCCAACACCTCCACAAGGATCACTAAAGTAATCATTGTTGACAGTGAAGGCACATTGCTTCTTGCCCTGACAAGCTTTCCGAACCTTCTGCAGCGAATGAGTTTCATCACCGCAAGGTTCAGCCTTAGTATCAAAACATATATCCGGGTCGTCTTCTCGACCGTAGAGGGCCCACTTCACATCGATGATCTCGTTGTTTCTACAACTAATGGATAACTCATCGTCCTCACAGACGAGCTTTTCTGAAGTTTGCAAGAAACATGGAAATTATCAATAATTAATACGTATACATTCTAAACAAATTTAGGTGTTGAATCAACATTTCAAGAATTTGGTCAGTGACAACACTGTATAAAGTTGGATTTAACTTTTAAAATATGTTGAATTAATATTTATTAAGCTAGATTTAACTTTACTAAATGTTAAATCAGCACTTTCTTTGAGTTATATTTAACATTATAAACAGTTGTCATTGACCGAATTCTTATAAGGTTGATTCAACACTAGTTTTGAAAGTGTATAGTATTCGACAGATTTAATCTTTAAAGTCACTTTTAAAAGATATATATCGCCCATGTTTGACTCAAGAGACCAACGAAATAGATTAAAAAGTGAACAAATTTTGAAAGATAATATCGTTATTAAACGAAGAAAAAGAAATTATGAAGTTCGGATAAAAGCGATATTTAAAACACACTTGATTCTGATGATAGCCGCGCTGACGAATGGGAAGACTGCACACGTCCTCGTGCAAGGTGAGGATTAAAACAGTGGGCCTACATTTTATTAATTTTACATGGTATTAATCCTTGGTGGATATATTCGTTCAATGTCTCAAAGGTATGATAAAAAAATGTTTGATGAGTTTCAATCTGAAAGCTAAATGTTTACAAAGGTGATACTTGTACCAATCGCCCTAAGAAATATTTCCGTCTGAAATGCTGTCATCTTCGAGAAAATTGTATATGAAGACCTCCAAAAAACGCAACAGTTGATATCGATTGCAACAATAACACAATATGAACATGCACAAAATAATTAATAAAAACGTTTTCTCAAAAACGTGAACACCGATTTTGATGAAATATTCAAAGGTTAGTATTATGATGTGTATTTTGAAAACTAGATGATTGGAATGAATGCATTCTTCAAAAAACCAATGATGCATCATACCTTTAAATGAAAGCTTATAACTTCCTTCAGCCCAGAAAAAGAGCCATTCAACATTTAAATCTATTTCTTACCGTCAAATCGGCCCAAACACGAGCGATATATCTTTATGTACAATATCTGTAAATACATCCATAGTGAAAACGTCGACAAGTCAGTTGGGAAAGTATTTTATTAAAATGATAGCACCTCAGACTCAGAAAGAGTTTAAGAGATGTTTCATCATGTAAGACTGATCAATCATGTTTCATCATGTAAGACTGATCAATCATGTTTCATCATGTAAGACTGATCAATCATGTTTCATCACGTAAGACTGATCAATCATGTTTCATCACGTAAGACTGATCAATCATGTTTCATCATGTAAGACTGATCAATCATGTTTCATCATGTAAGACTGATCAATCATGTTTCATCATGTAAGACTGATCAATCATGTTTCATCATGTAAGACTGATCAATCATGTTTCATCATGTAAGACTGATCAATCATGTTTCATCATGTAAGACTGATCAATCATGTTTCATCATGTAAGACTGATCAATCATGTTTCATCATGTAAGACTGATCAATCATGTTTCATCATGTAAGACTGATCAATCATGTTTCATCACGTAAGACTGATCAATCATGTTTCATCATGTAAGACTGATCAATCATGTTTCATCACGTAAGACTGATCAATCATGTTTCATCACGTAAGACTGATCAATCATGTTTCATCATGTAAGACTGATCAATCATGTTTCATCATGTAAGACTGATCAATCATGTTTCATCATGTAAGACTGATCAATCATGTTTCATCATGTAAGACTGATCAATCATGTTTCATCATGTAAGACGTATCAATCATGTTTCATCATGTAAGACTGATCAATCATGTTTCATCACGTAAGACTGATCAATCATGTTTCATCACGTAAGACTGATCAATCATGTTTCATCATGTAAGACTGATCAATCATGTTTCATCATGTAAGACTGATCAATCATGTTTCATCATGTAAGACTGATCAATCATGTTTCATCATGTAAGACTGATCAATCATGTTTCATCATGTAAGAATGATCAATCATGTTTCATCATGTAAGACTGATCAATCATGTTTCATCATGTAAGACTGATCAATCATGTTTCATCATGTAAGACTGATCAATCATGTTTCATCATGTAAGACTGATCAATCATGTTTCATCATGTAAGACTGATCAATCATGTTTCATCATGTAAGACTGATCAATCATGTTTCATCACGTAAGACTGATCAATCATGTTTCATCATGTAAGACTGATCAATCATGTTTCATCACGTAAGACTGATCAATCATGTTTCATCGTGTAAGACTGATCATCATGTTTCATCATGTAAGACTGATCAATCATGTTTCATCACGTAAGACTGATCAATCATGTTTCATCGTGTAAGACTGATCAATCATGTTTCATCACGTAAGACTGATCAATCATGTTTCATCACGTAAGACTGATCAATCATGTTTCATCGTGTAAGACTGATCAATCATGTTTCATCACGTAAGACTGATCAATCATGTTTCATCACGTAAGACTGATCAATCATGTTTCATCACGTAAGACTGATCAATCATGTTTCATCACGTAAGACTGATCAATCATGTTTCATCACGTAAGACTGATCAATCATGTTTCATCACGTAAGACTGATCAATCATGTTTCATCACGTAAGACTGATCAATCATGTTTCATCACGTAAGACTGATCAATCATGTTTCATCACGTAAGACTGATCAATCATGTTTCATCACGTAAGACTGATCAATCATGTTTCATCACGTAAGACTGATCAATCATGTTTCATCATGTAAGACTGATCAATCATGTTTCATCGTGTAAGACTGATCAATCATGTTTTTTGCGAATACCATGAGTATACAGTGGTTTTTACAGTATCGCTCGTATTTTTCGCTATTTTACACTGTAAAAAATTGCCTGTAAAAATTACAGTAGGTTAATGGCAACCTGCTGCCAGTAACTTACTGTAAAATTTTACATTAATAACTGTCAATAAATTACTGTAAATTTTACAGTAACAAACAATATACTGTATCGCGATACAGTTTGTTACTGTAAAATTTACAGTAATTTATTTAGTTATTAATGTAAAATTTTACAGTAAGTCACTGGCAGCTGGTTGCCAGTAACTTACTGTAATTTTTACAGGCAATTTTTTAGTGTACAGGCAATTTCCTTAAATTTTCGTTTTCATCGGAACATCGCTATTTTACTTGAGGAAGGGAAAACAAATTCTATAAAATGACTTATTTCTGAAAATAAATCGTGAGGAGCATGGTTTTACTGTATTGTGTACCGAAATGAATTTATGGTGGGTCCCGACATCAATTACTTTTGGCACCTTTTTACTGTTAAACTTTCAAATACTGACAAATACTTTGTGATATATCTAATTTCGTAGTATTTGCTTTCCATTCTAAAATGAAATTATCAATATTTAAATGAAAACAAAAGTTTCCAGAAATAGCCGCTAAAACACGGGCGATACATTTTTAACCACAAAAATCAAAAAGCCACACAAAATAATGACAATTAAAATGCGAGCATGGATGGAATGATGATTGATTGGGGGGAGGGGGTATCTTACCCAATGTACAATTCAGCAGCATCTTGATCTCATCAATATCATCAGTTCTCACCAATGAATTCAGATATCGAGGTTCAAACGGTCGCCATGGTTTCTGCATGTTGACACCACCAAGACGTATTTTAGTGCAGTTACACGGGTTACGGTAGGGTAACACCCATCGCATCTTACCGCTTGAATCCGGTTCATTGCCAGCGTAGCAGACGTGAGCCTGCCCAGTCCCAAAAGCTATACAGGGTGTTTAAAAAAAAAAGGGTAATCCTTTAAAGGGTTAATATGGCCAGACTATATGTTTACCAACAAAAAGCATGGTATCATCTTAAAGCAGAAGCTTTGTGCTTTTCAATGATACCTTGGGTTACATTCCAGGGTCACGCATCATTGAGCACCACTGTCTTGAAATTGTGGTGCACAATTGCAGTTGGTTCACTTTCCTGCTGAACAAAATCGACACAGATTTATGTTCAATCATTGGATTGAGCGAAATGTCAATGGTCAGGCCTATCTTCAAATGATCAATGAGGAGGTTGTGCCACAGATGGAGATCCACTTCCAGCGACAGCAAAATGGAATGTTCCGTTATGTTCGGGGTGTCGTGGCCGAGCGGTCTAGCTTACCGGATTCAAGTTCTGGTGTTAGCAACATAATGTGGGTTCGAATCACGGCCGTGACACTTGTGTCCTTGAGCAAGACACTTAATTATAATTGCTTCTCTCCACCCAGGGGTTAAATGGGTACCTGTGAAGGCAGAGTTGGTTTGCTCTATATGCGCTAGAAATGGCAGCAATTGAGCTGTATACTCCCCAGGGAGCTGAGATGGTTGCATGAATGATTTATGAGCCTTATGAGCCTTATGAGCAGGGATAATAATATAATGCGCCTTGAGCACCACTTAGTTGGTGGATACGTGCGCTATATAAATCCACACATTATTATTATTATTGTTATGTGTGGTGGGCTCAAGATGGTGCACCAGCCCATCGTCTCATCGCTGTTCGAAATCGCCTCCAAGAACTCTTTCACGAACGCGTGATTGCTCTGAACCTCCCCGTTGAATGGCCCCAAGGTCACCAGACCTCACCCCCTGCGACTTCTTTTTGTATGGTCATTTGAAGAACAAAGTTTTCAGCACCCCTCCACACAACATGCAGGATTTGCGTGAAAGGATTCATCGTGAGGTGGACAGTTTGCGACAAGATCCACGTACCGTGAAACGAGCTGTGGACGACATGCGCCGTCGATGTCAACTGTGCTTGGAGAGGGGAGGTGGACACGTGGAGGGTCTTGGGCAATGAGAGAAAATCAGTAACTTCTGCTATTAAATGTTTTACTCATGATCATGAATAAAATCCAATGATTGAACATAAATCTGTGTCGATTTTGTTCAGCAGGAAAGTGAACCAACTGCAATTGTGCACCACAATTTCAAGACAGTGGTGCTCAATAATGCGTGACCCTGGAATGTAACCCAAGGTATCATTGAAAAGCACAAAGCTTCTGCTTTAAGATGATACCGTGCTTTTTGCTGGTAAACATATAGTCTGGCCATATTAACCCTTTAAAGTAGGATTACCTTTTTTTAAACACCCTGTAGAAGGACATAAAATAATCGTACATTGATTATCACCTAGGTGTAGGACACTTAAGATACATTGAAACAAGGCAAAAACAATAATCTTTGACAGTACAATAGAGACTTTAAAAAAATGAACCTTGACGATTTTCGAAAAAAAATTGAGAATTTTATTTCGCGACTCTGGAATGTTGCAGCTTCCCCGGGTCGACCCGGGTCTGACTCTGGTGCATTTGAGTAGGCCTGACGTCAATGCCGGGGCTTACCTAGGTCAGCATCAAGTGCCCTGCTCGCGAAGCAGGTCACTTGAGCAGGGGCGGATTAAGAATCCATGGTGTCCTGGGCACGCCAGTGACTGGTGCCTACCTACGCGTCGCCACTAGGTGGCACTAGAAGTACACTACTGAGGTTGTTTTACACATTATTCAGTTGACAGACTAGGCCTAGGCTACTGGAAAGAGAATGAAGAGAATGTAGGCCTTTTGATTGTTTATTAATCACACCAGTCAAGAGTGTAAGGGTCAGTCATACCACAAAAGGTCTCCACTGTAGGCTAACTACAAACAAACTGTTGGCTAGAGAAAATACAAATGGATTCAAACTTGGACTTTAGAAATTATTACAGTTTATAACATACTTAAATGAATAAACAACAGTCCCAAGTGTCAGTTACCAGCAAAAGAATGAAAGACAAAAAAACAGATTGGTAGGCTAAACGATTTTCTGTCCGTGGTGCTGAACTCACCAGAACATAATGAAACGGAGTATGAATAAACAATAGTCCCACTCCCACTGTCAGTTTAGTAGGCTAAACGATTTGCTCTTCATAGTGCTGAACTCTATACAAAGAAACAGACGGGACAGTGCACAAGGTTGTCATTCGGATTCGGTCATCGCATATAACAAGATGTATGCATTACAGTCATCACTTTACAGGATAATAATAGCCTACTAGGCCGCCAACTACTACCGACATATTTTTTATTAGGCTTATAGCCTAAAAGCGAATGCCCATTAACAACAACAACAACAACTAATGAATGAATGACTAAACCATAGGCAACATTTTTAACAGGGCTAGTGTAGGCCTAGGCTAGACTATTGTAGACCTAACGTTTTGCTTATGAAACAAGGCACTCAGTGCGCTACAATTGCACCTTTCTTGACTTTGATGATGCAAACTCGCATATGATGTCCTCAAAATCCAGTCCTTTTACCAGTTCAGACTCAATGGTCATTAGTGAAAGTGCAGAAAGTCGCCGCTGTGCCATTGTTGATCTCAGTTGCACTCTCTTCATTTTTGCAGCTCGTTTATGGCTAGGCGGCAACGCAACGCTCACTGTCTCGCTTCTTTCAAATCAAGTGCGGGAGCAGCATTCATTGGTTCATTAATCCAAACATCGTTCATTCATCCAATCAAACGTTTATCAGAAATATATACAAACTATAATTATAATTCGAGGGGCACCAATCACAGAGTGCCTAGGACATAATAAATACCAAAAACAAGTTTTAACTAGATATAAGTTTTTGTCACAACAAAAACAAGGTGTTCGGTTGAAGTTAAAATGGTTACGTCATCAATTCGAAGTGTTGGAGAAGTCAAATGTTAACGTCTGTTGAAGTTCTCGCGAGAAGTTTATTTGAATACAATACAATACTGAATTTAGAAATTATTTTAATATTAAACTTTGACTTCCGGTTTGGACAGGAAGTAAGGTCAAATTGGGGTCACCTTTGTGTAAATACTTTTGGCAATTAACAATCTGTACAATGGTACAAAAATGTCAATTTACCTCCTGTGGTTGTTGAGATATGATTTTTTTAAATATTAAACTTTCACTTCCGGTTTGGACAGGAAGTAAGCTCAAATTGGGGTATAAATATTTTTGACAATTAACGATCTGTACAATGGTACAACAATTTTTAATTTACCTCTTGTGGTTGTTGAGATACGATTTTTTAATATTAAACTTTGACTTCCGGTTTGGACAGGAAGTAAAGGTCAAATTGGGGTCATGTTTTGTAAATATTTTTGACAATTAACAATCTGTACAATGGTGCAAAAATGTTAATTTACCTCTTGTTGTTGTTGAGATATGATTTTTAAATATTAAACTTTGACTTCCGGTTTGGACAGGAAGTAAGGTCAAATGGGGTCACCTTTTTCTAAATATTATTTGACAATTTACGATCTGTACAATAGTGAAAGAATTGTGAATTTCTCTCTTGTGGTTGTTGAGATATGATTTTTTAATATTTAACTTTGACTTCCGGTTTGGACAGGAAGTAAAGGTCAAGTGGGGTCACCTTTTTGAAAATATTTTTGACAATTAACGATCTGTACAATGTGAAAGAATTGTGAATTTATCTCTTGTGGTTGTTGAGATATGATTTTTGTTAAATATTAAACTTTGACTTCCGGTTTGGACAGGAAGTAAAGGTCAAATTGGGGTCACTTTTTGAAAATATTTTTGACAATTAACGATCTGTACAATGGTGAAAAGAATTGTGAATTTATCTCTTGTGGTTGTTGAGATATGATTTTTGTTAAATATTAAACTTTGACTTCCGGTTTGGACAGGAAGTAAGGTCAAATGGGGTCACCTTTGTGTAAATATTTTTCCACAATTAACAATCTATACAATGGTACAAAATTGTGAATTTACCTTTTGTGGTTGTTGAGATATGATTTTTAAATATTAAACTTTGATTTATTGTAATTCGATATCTGATGACCTAATCATGACGTCACAAATTATGTTTCTTCTACGTGTTAAGTTTTAAGTATATGCCAAGTTTCAAGTTCATGTGAAGTTTGCAAGTATGTGTTTTTGTAGACAATCGTTTTTGCCGATAGAGAGCGACAATCCATATTAGCGTACGCTCAATTCCTTAAACATGCATACATAATGAGCACGACCAGAGCTGATTTACATTCACCAACAGAGGGCGCACTTTTTAGCGTTGAAAAAGCCGTGTAGTCTTTCATTTGCAACGTAATCAAAACGTTTTAACTAATAAAGTATGATTGATCGAAATTCGATATCTGATGACCTAATAATGACGTGACAAATTATGTTTCATCTACGTGTTATGTTCTAAGTATGTGCCAAGTTTCAAGTTCATGTGAAGTTTGCAAGTATGTGTTTTTTTGTAGACAATCGATCCGGAAAAGAAGAAGAAGAAGAAGAAGAAGAAGAAAAAAAAAAAAAAAAAAAAAAAACCGAACAATAACAATAGGTGTTTCGGGCGCATACCCGAACACCTAATTAGGTTTATATTTTATTTTAGGGAGGACACCAAGATCACTGTTGCAGGGGTGTCACTAGGGATTTTGGGCCCCCATGACAAGACTTCACACAGGGCCCCCCCCCCTCATGAAGTATAGTGTTTAGGCTCTCTGTGGGCTCCATACAAAATAATTTGAGGGGCAGCAGGTAAAATCCCCCAGCCTTGGGGCCCTGGGCAAGTGCCCAATTGCCCATATGGTTAATCCGCCACTGCACTTGAGGCAGGCCTGGGTAAGTGACGTAAATTTGAGAATATTCTGAATGGCCGCCATTTTTGTTTTCAGTACGGCAATTTCGTGAAGTTTGACATACAAATTCATCTCTTAAACAATTAATTTGTGAGTAGAGGCTGTTCTTGTACTAAAAGGCATGTTAAGTAGGACTAATTGCGGTGACACCATTTGAATTCTCTCTTCAGTATGTTACAAGTATGTTACAACTCGAAGCAGAAAATTAATAATGCCGACGCGCGAGTCTGAGGAGCGGGGCACGGAGACCAGAAACCAGAGCACACTGCTATAAAGGTGGGGCACACTGCTAAAAGGGAGGGGCACACTGCTAAAAGGGTGGGGCACACTGCTAAAAGGGAGGGGCACACTGCTAAAAGGGTGGGGCACACTGCTAAAAGGGTGGGGCACACTGCTAAAAAGGTGGAGCACACTGCCAAAAAGGTGGGGCACATTGTTAAAAAGGCGGGACACACTGCTAAAAGGGAGGGGCACACTGCTAAAAGGGTGGGGCACACTGCTAAAAGGGTGGGGCACACTGCTAAAAAGGTGGAGCACACTGCCAAAAAGGTGGGGCACACTGCTAAAAAGGTGGGGCACACTGCTAAAAAGGTGGGGCACAAAGCTAAAAAGGCGGGGCACAAAGCTAACAAGGCGGGGCACACTGCTAAAAAGGAGGGGCACACTGCTAAAAAGGCGGGGCACACTGCTAAATAGGTGGGGCACACTGCTATAAAGGTGGGGCACACTGCTAAAAAGGTGGGGCACACTGCTAAAAAGGTGGGGCACACTGCTAAAAAGGTGGGGCACACTGCTATAAAGGTGGGGCACACTGCTATAAAGGTGGGGCACACTGCTAAAAAGGTGGGGCACACTGCTAAAAAGGTGGGGCACACTGCTATAAAGGTGGGGCACACTGCTAAAAAGGTGGGGCACAAAGCTAAAAAGGTGAAACACACTGCTAAAAAGTACGGGAAATTTACATGCACGGCGAAACAAAAGGGTGCACGTGCCCCAATCCACCAATGCCTCCAGGTGACCCTGTCTCTGGAGCCACATTACATGTATATATAAAACCTTTGATGTACAGATACTACCTTTCAAAAAATAAATAAATAAATAAAATTTACAATTGAAGTTATGAAGTTACTAACTGTGCGAAACCTATGCACCGAATATTCGATATCCAATAACGTCCCTATTTTTGCCTTAAGGATTATCCACACATTTTCTTAACCACACGTTTTCTAATACAATTACATGGTTTGTCAGGAAGTTTGGTACCATGACAACTTCAAATCAAGTAAGTTTTTAGATTATTATTTATTAATTTTGTAACTGGGTATACTTACCAAAGGTCATGCAAATTTAAGCTTTTGAGGTTTTGCCGTTGTTTTTAGTCTCATAAATATTTCATAAACCTACCACTGTACCAGTGCATTTTGAAAAGCTATTACATGCCTACACCCTTCGCATACATTGAAAGATCCCGTATATAATAACAGAGCACATTACAGCATAAGAATAGTTAAGCGAATGATATTTCCTTTTAGCAAAGTGCTAGCGAAGCATATAGCGAAATTAACGAGTTATAAAAATTGGCCTTCAATTTAAATATACCTTGAGATGTAATCTAAAAACGGGGGTGTTGAAAAAGGTGCACAAAAGTAGACACATGTGAGATGCTGTGGTAAATATGGTGTATAATTGGTGCTTTAATCTTAAAGGGTCGCCCCCCTCCCCCCGATTTGCCATGGCGTTTATACTGAATGGTATTGAGGTAACCCCGAGGTAACCCAAGTACGTCACACGGGTGAGCCCCGAGTACAACCTAATCGAACGAGCATCTCGTTGAACGTTCGCCCTCTTGTGGTCGTGAAAGCGATTTGAAGAATGTCAAAGGTCAAACAAAATATCTTACAACGAAACGATCGCAAAATAATTCTTTCCCAGGTAAAAAGAACTAATGATCTTATTACTTCTCAGGTTCGTACAAAACAACATGTCTTTTAGTACAAGAACAGTCTCTACTCACAAATTAATGAGATGAAAATGTATATCAAACTTCCCGTATATGATCCCGTAGAGCACATTACAGCATAAGAATAGAGTCATTAATTAAGCGAATGATATTTCCTTTTAGCAAAGTGCTAGCGAAGCATATGACATAAAACACAATAAAGGGGGCCACTTTGCATCCGTCACGTTAGCAGTTTTTCCAATGGTTGTTATTTATTTTTAAGTACCTGAAATCGACCAAAAAGTGTGAATGGACATGCAGGCTTATACTAGAACTAATTTGAGTTGATTTATTTTATTTGTTTTTTTTAAATTTATTTTTTTACCCTCAAATTTCCATAAAAATTGGACGGAAAAAGTTACTTCACTTTTCCGTCCATTTGTTGATGGAAATTTTAGGGTAATTAAAAAAATAATAGTAATAATCAACTCAAATTATCTTTAGGATAAGCATGCATATCTATTCAAATGTTGAAATTCTTTTTGGGTGGTTTCAGATATTTAAAAAAAAATTACAACCATTAGAAAAACTGCTAACGTGACGGTAGGAAAGTGGCCCCCTTTATTGTGTTTTATGTCATATAGCCTAGCGAAATTAACGAGTTATAAAAATTGGCCTTCAATTTAAGTATCCCTTGAGATGGTATCTAAAAACGGGGGTGTTGAAAAAGGTGCACAAAAGTAGACACACGTGAGATGCTGTGGTAAATATGGTGCATAATTGGGTGCTTTAATCTTAAAGTTTCCCCGTCCATTAGTACATTCAGGAAGAGACCTACCATTGTATCTAATCCACATGCATGTATTCCTTATAGGAGTTTTGGAGATAGAGCATGCATTCAAATGACGAATGCTCTAACTGGCTATTTTTTGTAATTTGGCAAAGTGACCAATACCGCATTGGTCACTAACTTAATTCGGGATTGGTCACTATGGCAAATTAGGGACGATATTTTGAATGTCATCAGTGTCATGATATACTGTAAAGTAATTTACAGTATTGAATCCTTTAGTTACAATTTATTGTAATATTCTTTATTAGGCGCAAAAAAAGTCTCCATTTTCTGGTCTCCGAGCGCGTCGCCTCAGACCCGTGCGTAGGCATTTTGTTTTGTTTTGTTTTGTTTTGTTTGTTTGTTTGTTTTTGCTATGAAACGATGTCCAATTACAGCCAAAATTGCTTGATCTATTAGAATTACGCCGCACTGTGTTTTAAACGGCTTTTTCACATAGGGGTATGAACGTTTGCCCGATTTGTGAGGCCTCTCTTAGCCACCATGCATACTGTGTGCATTGGAAATTTGGTCAGGTTCCAATAACCGCGTGTACATGTATCACATATTTTTCACTGGTTGGCAAAATAAAAAAGATTACTAAAACAAAAAAAATAAAAAAAATAAAAAAAACCTTCACTGCACCTATTTTGAAGCCGACCTATGACAAGAAACCTGAGACTTTTTTTGGCCTGAAATGTGTCTTCACAAACTTTTAGTAAATTTTTGTTGATGCATCCGACTTTGTATTAATAAAGAGATAGCATACAGATAGAAATAGGCCTATGTAAAAGCTTCAGCTGGAACGATGAGTCGTTAAAATACACACAAAGAAACAATACACACAGAGAAAAAATACACAGGTTGTGTAAAATCTTACCATGTTTTAGATGTTCCTGGTGAACTTCATAATAATTAAGTAAAACTTTACCAAACAGGCGTTGGGTAAAATGTTACCTCACAGTTGTATAACGTGTTACTGCGATATTGGGTAAGTGTATTTACCTAACTTGTAGGTAAATGTTGGTTAGGTAAAATGTTACATACTTGTGAGGTATAGGACTAATGGTTTACCTCTATTGTACGTAAATTGTATTAAAATATTACTTTTAATGGGTATTTTGTCTTTCTTACATCATTGTTTGGTAATAGGCCTATTAAGGGAGTTTTGTTTTGTACCTTGCCCAGTTACAACTGTAAGGATTTTCTCAACTACTTGAGGTATTCGAAGGTTAAACAAATATTGAGTTTTTAAATATTGTTCTTCTCCTTGGCGCGTAAGCAAAAACATTTGAAAAAAAAACAGCCCCAGATAATTTTAGCCTGAAATATATTTTGAATGAGGTCACATCAGAACAATTACAATTTTAAGGGTAAACATGGGGTGAAATATTTTGATGGTGGGCAAATGTTTTGATTAAAGTGATTAATAACTTAATAACCGACTTATATTGCGCCGGTATCCGCCAAGTTTGACGCTCATGGCGCATGAACATTATTACCCCTGTCATCGGGCCAGTTATATCATTCCTTAGAACCATCTCAACTCCCTGGGGAGTATGCAGCCCATGCTGCCAAATGTGTAGCGCAACGAGCTTAATCAAACATAATTACCATCTCTGCCCTCACAGGTCCCCATCTATACTCCTGGGTGAACAGAAGCAATTATAGTTAAATGTCTTGCTCAAGGACACAAGCACCCCGGTCGCGGCCAGGATTCTCGAACCCACATTCTGACTAAACTGCTTGATTACAAAAAATAAACGGGACCAAGCCCTCCCACACCTTTGGCTGCGCGCCTGATTGCTCTTATTTGTGTCTCATGAAGTAAAACATTCGGTTGGGATTTCATTTCAATAATTTTAATAAAATGACAGATTTCCCATTACAATAATTACAATGTGTTGAAAGGATAAGGTAGAGGGAACCTAGGATTTTTAATTAATTCCCAAATGTTTGAACTGCAATGTGAAACATAACCTTATTTCTTAATAGGTAGGTGCTTTTATTAAAAATTATATCCAGTTCCAAGGTAGAAGGATATCTATATCTTAATTATTTTGTTCCCACTATTTTCTAGTTCAATTGTGTATCGTCCGACATCTAATAAGCTGAAACTTGATTGATTAACATAATATAACCTATATAATTATATATTGACTCACAGCGAGTGAGCATGTTTTGCCAATATTACCAATGCTGTGCCTTACCTTACACGTCAGTTTGCTTGCCAGGGAGGTACACCATGAGCCACTGGCATATAACCCTTCCGGGGGGGGGGGGGGGGGTATGATAACCCCGGAAATGTTTTTTGTTTTTTTGTGCCCATTACATTTACAAATTTATATTACGTTTGGACAAATAATTTAGGAATAACCATTGTTTTAAAATGATAAATACATTTTATATGTTTCTCAAAATGCATTCGTTTATTTATCTGTAATCCAATAGTTCAGACTTGTTTGTTTGTATTCGATAAGGGGAGAGGTTAGTATGAGGTGAGCTTCAGGGGTGGTAATTGTAATTGACAATTTAGCATTACACACCTCTCCCCCTCCCCTTAACACCACTGTTAAGAGCAACCTTGTTGGTTTTTTCAATATGCAACAAATGTAAATCATTAATACATTTTCCTGCAACCCCGTCCAAATGCAAATCAAAATTAAAATCAACCGAGTTTGTCCAAACCATTACAAAAAAGAGAGAAAGAATTGATTTAATGTTGCCCTACAATGACGTGTCACCAACCTATTAAGAGAGAAAGGTTTAACTTGCCTATTACAATCAGGAGCAGATATGCAGGAACGTGGCGAGACATCTTCACAAACACGCAGTGAACTTCACTGTAAGTCGCTTATTCCAGCTCATGCCACATCGTTATACTTGGTTGCAAAGCACACGCAAACAATGGGAATTGTCAGAGCCCAGTTTGCTCCGCTGACCGTAACCTATAGGCAATTATTGTTCTCTCGCTCCTCCCAGCGATGTTATCCAATACATTGGATAAATTAAAGGCTGTCGTGCGTAGGTGTTGCGTGTCGGGGTTGCGAGGCAGAGAGCATTAATCGGTGAAACGAGACGCTTATAAGAACTTGTAACTTTAGGTTTATTCAGTGGTATTGTTAAATGGGTTCACTCCATCATGTATTTCAGAAACATAACAATAAAAACTAGAGCTTAAGTGTTTGTTAGAACAAACACACGGTGTTCGAGTCAACTTCCGGTTCAATCAAATTATCAACGATGAAGGGTTTATCATCTTTTATAATAACAATATCAATTTCATGTTCAAAAGACATATCAATTTTGCATTAGAATGTGTTGAATTTGAACTTCCTGTTTGGACAGGAATTAAAGGTCACATTAGGTGGTTTGAAGGTCATATATGACCTCCTCATGATTATGAAAAAATAACAAATTTGTCAACTTATACATCAAATTGAAGCTATGAGATATGACCTTTTAAAATTTGTAAAAATCGTTACTTCCTGTGCCACTAATTGGACCAATTGCCAAAGCATTTATGGTAACTCATTTCACAAGAATTACAAGCTATTAATATAAGGAATTCAATTGTGTTTTTTGTTTTCTAATAGGTCATTTAGTTCTTGAGATAATGGCTGTTGAACTTGGAAAAGTTGTGTGATTTAAGCAATAAATTAGAAATAAACAAGTGTGACTTGGAACACTATGTTTTTATTTTAAATATTGACACTAGCCCAACACATGCTTTTCAAAAACCATGCTAGATGATAAATCAACAATCACTCATATGAAAATAGTTTGCCAGGGTTGTAGGCAGCCAGATCAACCTATTCAGTATTATGGGCATAAAGTCACAAAGTTGATTTAGGGTAGAAGGGGACTACATGTATAGTAACTGGATTAAACTTGGCTGCAAATTCAAAGACCAGGAAGTGTGGGTTAAATTGTTTGGGGGAGCTGGGGTTACTGAAGACACTGAAGCATGGAAGAGCATATAAATATTTCCCCTTTCCTTGTTTTTCCAACTTTACCAAGGCAAAGTTACCCTGTGAGGAGAAGAGTCTTTACACTCCTGAGATTTCCATTTCCATGTTGTGATTAATTTTTCCCTACATGGAACATAATAGAAAGTTAGCTAATAATTGTGCATTTCATCCATGTTCATGTAGCGGGTACCACAGAGTCTACTCAAAGCACAGCCGTATAGTAGTTGGGTGAAGAAGAAACAATACAGCTTATGTCAAATAGCTGATGTCTGCAGTCTTCAAAGCTTGTTTGGATATCAGCTAATTAGCCTTTCATTAGAAAACAAGCTTATGACTACTACATGATAAAGTTGGAAGAAAGCTTGCATCCGTGCTTTCCATCTTCCCCTGCCCCATTCCCAATTCAAACAAAATTAAATGTAATTATATCCACTGGATCAAATCTGATAATTGCTTGCCCTTTTCATTTTGTTCATGGAAAACCTTTCAATTTTAGATTTAAATGAAGCCAACATTGGTATTTATCTCTTGGTATTAAGTCTTGTACAAAAATAAATTTAATTGATGGACTGCATGTTTGTATACTGAGAGTGATCTATATTTATAATATACTTCACTTTCAGGCCAAGTTTATAACAATAATATAATGATAAATTGACAATGATAGTGACACTGTAATCAAGCATCTCCTTTTTGTGACATGCTTATAAATTGTCTTTGTTTTCACCTAATCTGCAAATAATTAAAAAATAATTTATTAAATTTGAAAACAAATTCTACATTGACTTTACATTATCAAGGTTGTACACATGATTGGCAAAATGTTTGTAGCTGCATCCATACTACAGAATTACAACCTAAAGATCAGATGCCATTTTGTACATAAATGTTTAGACATTGAAATAATCAAGAGTTCCATCGGTGCTTGTAAATTGCTAATAAAACAATGAAATACATATTTATTTTAACTGTCTGTTGGGTTTCATGACTTGACTTTTGTGGTTACACATTTCCCTCCCCCACAATCAATTGAAACCACTTTGTTGACTTGTTTAACCTACTTGTAACCAATCTAGAATGAGTGTACATGGTCTTACACATGTAACAAGTGAAATGACTTCAGTGTAAATGAACCCAACTATGATCTTTTGTTGACAAGAAAACAGAAACAATCTGCATTTATAATAAATGTACGCTCTGTATACGTACGATTTAGTGACAGTTCAGAATGGGTGACATTCAGGGGTTGTCATTGGAATCGGTAATTTTTGAATAAAATGCCTGCCCCCTCCCCCCAAGTTCTTGGTGATGGCATGTACTGCCACTGGTGATGAACCAACACATTTGTTTTCTAAAATGTTTTGGCTATCATTGCAGCACTATAGAATCCAAGAACTAGGGAAGGGGAGGGGCAAACAAGCAATAAGAGTATAAGGGGCCCAAATTACCAAGTCCATTGACTGACGACTACTGCTTCATTATGTCGAAAATTACATCCAGCATCAATTCTGCATAGCTGAAGTTGCAAGATGTTTCTGTCCTCTTTCTAAAGAAGATTTCAGATTGAAAATAGGAGTAAGGGCTTAGATTTAAATAAATGTTGTTTAACTGACATGAATTGGAAAGGTGGTTATCAGATACACCACTTCTCTTGGACTGAAATGCCAGTACTGCTATAGCAAAAAATAGTAACAAATTATACTAAACCTTAATTTTTTGTAATAAACAACCATTAAAACTAAATGAAATGTTCATCATTGGTATTTGATAATGAACATTAACTTCAACCCTGTAACACTTTAAACATTAGATCTCTTGAAAAATGTATGTGAAAATCTGTGAAAATTTATTAAAAATAGGTGCTCCCCCTCCTGTTTCATAAAGTTATGTCATGGTAACTTCTTGAATTTTTCAATAATTTAAAAAAATTTTTTTTTGTTTCTCTAAGATAAAAGCACTTTGGACAAATTAATTTGGACATTAGGCATGTGTCCCAACCAAATATAAATGTTTGATAATATAAGAATCTAAACCAAAATAGAAGCTTCACTTTCACCATTTTTCCTGTCAAATATGTACAGTATGTAATCAGGGGTTTCACATAATTGCCAGGGGACATTGTCATGATTGTGTTCATTATGTACACATGTAATGTACATCATGTTAATTCATTGTTATGCCTACCGATAGCAATGCAAATTAATATTGATCATGATTAAGATACTCACCCAGAATCCACCATGTCCAGGTAGATGCTGCTAAGCACCGGTTTGTTCAGTCTATGCCTTTCTCCATAGTTGATTGATGGTCTATCAAGCCTAGTTATAAGCATTTGGCCTAGTGGTACTGGTAGTCATGTACCTTGACTCCCCCACAATATTCATGACCGATGCAAAACAACAACACTGAGGACCCACACGAAATATAACTTCTTTGGCAAGCATCAAAACGCGAAACTAAATAGGTTTTCTACAAATGTCTGTTCGTGCTAACAGTGTATGACTGTTAAGAATAATGTTATTTGTTCTACTTACAAAGATACTGTGACACAAAACCATGCAACAAAGACAGTTCAATGATGGGATTGCACCGACGCGTCGCGACATGATATCCGCTGCAGCGCGAAGTGACTGTGTATGATTTTCAGATACAGCGCGAAGTGACACATTGCAGTTTCCCGGCTGCGAAATTGACACCAATTGAAAATACTATTGCACAGTGGTAACACGAAGGATTCCAAAAAATGTGTGGTGCGTCAATTGGGAAAAGTGTAAGCTTTTTGTTAATTTTCGTTTCGTCGTCTGCTTTTTTGTTTTAGTTCGAAAAATCCCTCGAAAAACATCATTCCGGTGATAGAAAAATGGCATCAAGTTGATTTGGTTTCGTCAGCTTGTAATCCTCTGTTCATGTGTTAAGTTTGAAGGCTGTATATGCTTAGCAAGGATGCCTTTGTTACCGGACAATCGCCACTGAGAAGAAGTAAAAAAAAAAAAACAGTACAAAAACAATAGGTGTTCGCGCTGCGCGCTCGAACACCTAATAATGCTCTGTTCATGTGTTAAGTTTGACGGCTGTATATGCTTAGCAAGGATGCCTTTGTTACCGGACAATCGCCACTGAGAAGAAGTAAAACAAAAAACAGTACAAAAACAATAGGTGTTCGCGCTGCGCGCTCGAACACCTAATAAATGAGAGATGAATTAATGGAAGGTACAACGCTGATAATTAAAAATACCAAATTATTTAAAAAATAAATAAGTGATGTATAATTGATGTAAAAGTAGCAATTATTCTGAAAACTATGACAACTGAGGTACTTTTATCTAAGAGAAAACAGAAATTGTTTTGTCGAATTTGCCATCTGGCAACTTTTTGTAAAACATCAAGTCATCGGTCAACCGTACCCTCGTACAACGCGCCTACAACATTTGTGACAAGGACAGCCTTCCCAAGGAACTACAGCACATCTGAACCACCCTCAAACGCAACGGTTTCAACCCCAGCAAGATCAGCACAGCGAAGCCGGTTCCAAACCCCGAAAGCAAGGTAAGTAATCTAACCCTCTCTGCTTGTCTCCCCTATCTAGGTTCGACGTCTCACAAACTATACAGCACATCCTCCGACGAGCAGGCATCGATGTGTTCCACTCAGCCCCCAGCAAACTCCAAGGACTTCTACACACCCACAATGACAAACCGGACCCAAACAACAGAGCGGGAGTCTACCGGATCCCCTGTGAGTGCGGTAAGGTGTACATCGGCGAAACATGACGCAACCTCCCCATCACATTTCATTTCATTTCATTTCATTTCATTTATCATTTCTGGTAATGAAACCAAGGGATGCCTCAGAAAAGCGCACTTAAGCACTGTAAGCTCGAAAGCCTGAGGAAACCTGTAAACAAGGGCGCTTGCAATGTGAACCAGAAACACCGGGGTAAACCCCTTACACTTCCACGATAAGTGTTCTGGGTTCTTTTACGTGCATTACTTAATCTAATACACGGGACCTACGGCTTAACGTCCCATCCGAAGGACGAAGCAATTGAAGGATCACCGAGCACACGGCCGCAGAGGAGATTTCGAGAAGTCCGCCATCGTCAAGCACTCGCACATCAAAGACCACCAAATCAACTGGCAGGCAGCCCAACTCATCACACTCATCGACACATGGCACCCCAGACGCATCAGAGAGGCCATCGAGATCGTCAAACACGACACTGTTCCACAGGACATCGGCTTCTACATCAGCGACATTTGGCGACCACTACTACGGACTGAAGGATCTTCTATATCCAAAGTCCATAACCCACCCCAGACTGAGGGATCTCCTATATCCTAAGTCAACCACCCTCCATCCCCCTGTGCTTGTTAACAACTGATTCAGTTCAGTGAGCACACACTCCTCTCCCCCAACCCCTAGGATCGTAGTCTCAACGAGATGATCCTCCAGCAGTCTACTTAAGCAGCAGCATTTTCCAGAGTCCGGCATTCTCCTGAGGACGATCAGAGCATACTGATCGAAACGTCGAGTTGTACCACCAGTTCATTTCAGAACTAATTACTACTCAATTGAGATTCCACATGGTGTCACCGCAATTAGTCTTACTTATTATTATTATTTATTATCTAGTTGCAAAAGGCGAGGATAAATTCACCCATGAAATTATGCAAGCAGTATATACGAAAGAATAACACAACTAACGGCACAAGAAGAATCACGGACAGTAATGGGGAGACCGTTCCAAAGTTCAGCAGCAAAGTGTGAGAAGGCATGTCTGCCATAAGATAATCTGGACTTATGAATGGTAAGTCGAGTTCTATCAGAGGAAGAACGGAGTCCTTGACGGTTACTTTGGTGAAGATGAAACATATCAGAGAGATAAGGTGGAGCAATGTCATTCAAACATTTGAAAACATATAACAGAGTTTTAAACTGGATACGTTTCTCAATGGGTAGCCAGTGTAGTTGAGCAAGTAAGGGAGATCCATGAGCTCTCCAGCAGTTAACGGCGAGAATAAGTTTGGCAGCTCTGTATTGAATACCAGTGAGACGTTTAAGATGTGCTTTGGTGATGCCATATAATAGAGAGTTACAATAGTCTAGACGAGAAGTAACAAGACAACGAACCACATGGTGACAAGTATCATGATCAATGTATTTTCTAATCCTTGCAATGTTGCGCAGATGGTAATTAGTAGAACTACATATTGAATTGACTTGAGATGACATTGACATGACAGGGTCAAACGTGACACCCAGATTCCGAATATTGGTTGAGGGGGTTACTGTAGCATTTCCAATGTTAAGAGAAACATCTTGAACATGTGATAAATTGTTCTTAGAGGCAGCAACAAAGAATTCAGTTTTCTCAGCATTTAGTTTTAATTTATTTCTGCACATCCAGACTATAACATCATCTATACATGACATAAGTATATTCAAGGCTTTCTCTTTTCACCTAGCACGGTTGGATCGAAGTCAACATACAATTGCGTATCATCGGCATACATATGGTAATTGACATGGTGCCGACGGATAACTTCGCCAAGAGGATGAGTGTAAAGAAAACCCCATAGGTCCTATGACCGAACCTTGTGGCAGTCCGTAGTCCATAATATGTTCACAAGAATACGATCCTGAAACTACAACACGATTTCGTCGACCTTGTAGATAAGAGGAGAACCAATGGAGGGCCGTATCCTTGATGCAAAATGTATCAGAAAGACGTTTTAAGAAAATATGATAATCAACAGTGTCAAAAGCTGCACTAAGGTCAAGGAGTACAACAAAGACAGCTCTCCTTTGATCCAAAGCACACATAATGTCATTCTTAACTTTAAGCAATGCTGTCTCTGTACTATGTAGGACACGATAAGCAGACTGGAAAGTCTCATTCAGATGATTATCAGCAAGGTGATCATTTAGACGTGAAGCGACAGCCTTTTCAATGACTTTAGACCACATAGGTATATTGGAAACTGGTCTGTAGTTTTTCAACTGATTAGTATCCAAAGATGGTTTCTTGAGAATGGGCGTAATGACAGCTTGCTTTAGAACATTCGGAAAAACACCAGTTGATAAAGACAAGTTAACAATATAAGTCAGCTTTGGTACAATAATGTTGGTGCATTGCTTAACCATCCATGTTGGCAAGATGTCCAAAGAACAAGACTTGTTTGCTAATCGTGAGATAATTTTACAAATCTCATTTTCATCAACTGGTTCAAAGTTATTCAGAACAGTTATTGCATGCACAGTGTCGGACACATTATCAAGTGGAATGGAGTTTGCCAAATCAGTGTCATTATCAAGATCTGTGCGAATCTTGACAATTTTGTTCTCAAAGAAGTCTGCAAATTTGTTGGACAGGTGTTCATTTGAATCACATACAGGAAAATATTTTTTATTTTTGTTCAGCAAAGTGTTAGTGATTTGAAACACCTTTTTCATATCGGCAGATTGCAGTTCGCTATTAAAGAACTCCTGCTTTGCATTCTGAATCAAGTCGATAACATATTTGTGATAAGAAAGATAGCGCTGACGATTGATCTCATTGTTATGTTTCTTAAGAGTTCGTTCAAGTCGACGACGTTGTCGGCGAGCTTCATGAATTTCATTATTGTACCATTGATGTTTGGGACGAAGTGTGCGAGTTTTAGTTTCAACAGGAGCAAATTTGTCTACTACTCTTCTGATTGCATTGTTAAAGACAAGAATGGCATCATTGACATCATATGTATCTGATGTAATCGATCTATCAAGTTCATAAGCAAGATCAATGTGAAAAGCATCCATGTCAATATTAGTAAAATTACGGACAGTTGAAGTGGTCTTCTGATGATTCGGTTTGCTTTGGTTTAATTCAAAACTGACTACATAGTGATCCGATTCTAGAATTCGATGAACTGAACAGTCACAAATAAGATCCAGATCACTGGTGCGTGTAATAACCAAATCCAAAACATGGCCATATCTATGAGTAGGATCAAGAACATGTTGATGCAAATTAACTGAAGAAAGTGTGTTTCTAAAGTGAGTTACATCAGGTTTATCTGGAGTGTCAATATGTAAATTGAAATCTCCAAGTACTACAATATCTATTGGTAAAAGGTTAAGATCAGTAAGAAATGAATTCATTTCTTCTAGAAAATCCTTTGTTTTAAGTCCATTTGCAGGTGAAGGGGGAGGACGATAGATAACAGCAAATGTTGTACTGTTACTACCATTTGTAATGCAAACATATTCAAAGGTTTCAGCATTAAAATCCATTGGTTTGACACAAAGCTTAAGCGAAGCTTTAAACAAAATGCCAATTCCTCCATGGTTAGATGTACAGCGTGGGTGGTTGAGAAAGGAATATCCAAAGGGAGTGAGTTCCCCAATGACAACAGAGTCATCATGAGCAAGCCAAGTTTCAGTGATAAATAAAATATCAACATCATGATCAATGACAAAATCAGCAATTGAGGTAGTTTTGTTGCGCACTGAATGGGCATTCCAGAGTTTAATACTGAGACGTGAGAATTCTTTGCATGGTATGGGTCGTAAATTACTGAGGTCAGCTGATCTAGGCATGTTCTTGCTTTTGTTGGGAGAGTGACGGTG
The DNA here is from genome assembly GCA_029582265.1 of Zoroaster sp. YZ-2022. NCBI lineage: Eukaryota > Metazoa > Echinodermata > Asteroidea > Forcipulatida > Zoroasteridae > Zoroaster > Zoroaster sp. YZ-2022. The sequence goes on along the minus strand of CM055835.1, from coordinate 27,992,883 downwards.
AGAAGTGATGACTGCGATTGAATTATAACCTTGGTTCAAATTATCATTATATTCAATGTTCTGCCATGATTTGCGACGACCACCTCGTTTACCACGATATTTGGCACGGTAAGATGAATTTATCCGAAGAGATTTCAGACAATTCCACAAAGTTGTTGGTAATGGTGAAGCAGCTGCTTGATAGTGGAGTTTGTTAAGTGCCAGAAGTTGATGATGATCATAAGTTATTTTATTAGTATTACATGTATTAACAACATCAGTTGTTTGTCTACCTATTGTCAAATCTGGGCCAGGGTTGGGATTTATATCCCCTGCAACAAGAAGTTCCAACTGAAAAGTAGCACTTGTGTTGCCATAATATAAAATCCTTGTTCCAAGGAACTTAATTATGATGGTGAGACTTGGGTAAACTCCCATAATTATAGTTACATGTGAAGATGTATGGTACATCAGGTACTAGTGGAGACCAGTAGGTTGAACTACATGTAGATCTACCGGTATTTGCATTCTTAGCATCAGATAAGCAAAATGGTTCTTTGAAAAGCAGCAAGTTGATAAGGAGGATTACCAACTGAGCTCTTGTCCCAGATTGAATAGGCATTGTCCACACTAAAGAAAGCAGTTGTAAAGCATATGCAAATCAGGATGAGTCACAGTCAAGGTTGAGTGACCAGGGTGCAGTGATCAAGCAATACGTTTGAAATCCATTACAAAAATGTAAGAAACTCGCTCACTTCTTGCATACAAAGTATCCAGTCAAAGTACACATAAAAAGTCCAACAGATTCCACAGATAAAACTCTACAACTGGTAAAAGGTTGCAGGCAAAGTAATAACTACAACAGCAAAATCCATACTTGTAGAGCTTTGTCACTATTTCTTTCTACACAAAAATCAATAAAATCAATATATCTGGATCTACGTGCAATTTGGGCCCAATATCACGGAGGCGCGTTAATTGGGTCCGCCCGTGTGTTGACATCAGGGAAAATGTTGAATGGTAACTCTTTAATACGTTGCTCAAGGGTCGGGGCTTTGAACATGCTCACGCACGGGAGAGTGATATAACTGACATCCCCACATAATAATAATAATAATAATAATAATGATGATGATGATGATGATGATGATGATGATGATGATGATGATGATGATGGTGGTGGTGGTGGTGGTGGTGGTGGTGGTGGTGGTGGTGGTGGCGGCGGTGGTGGTGGTGGTGGTGGTGGTGGTGGTGGTGATAACGTGGACTTATATAGCGCACGTATCCACCAAACATATGGATGTTGCGGATGGTGTGAGGATATTGTCACTTCAACTGTGCCCCATATGCCGGGGAATGAACATTTCCATTTTACCAATCCCCAAATCAAGAGACGGGCCTGGGTGCCCAGGTGGAGGTGGGGGGGGGGGGGGCAATTGAATGCATAACCGTTTATTTTTTTAATAAGTTCTTTTTTATGAAAACACAGCTTCCATTTCAGCGCCATTCACTCTCTAAACATTATCCATCAGGCCCAAAACAAAACTTTCCGGTTTCTGGTCTCCGCCCGCGCCGCCTCAGACCCGCGCGTTGGCATTTTTATTATTTATTTATTAATTTAATTTTGCTATGAAACGATGTCCAATTACAGCCAAAATTGCTGGATCGATTGAAATTCTGCTGTGCTGTTTTAAATACTTTTTCACATAGGAGTATGAACGTTTGCCCGATTTGTGAGGCCTCTCTTAGCCACCATACTTTAATGGGAAATTTAGTCCCCGCGTAGACACGCATCACGTATTTCCCTGTTGGCAAAAAAAAACACGTCACCACGCCGATTTTGAAGCCGACCGATGACCAGAAAACGGAGACTTTTTTGCCCCAGTGAACCCATTAAAAAATAACAAATAGCTACGCCAATTTCTAAATTAAATGCAACATAAGTAAATTTAATATATAAATACGTTTTATCACTGTATATTAAAAATAAATTCTTGTCCATCAAAACCATCACTTTGATGCGTTAATTTCTCGGCAAATATAGATAACTTTCAGATACTTTCCAATACCTTGACAAGGATCACCACCAAGGTGTCTATTGGTGACAGTGAAGGCACATCGCTCCTTGCCCTGACAATCTGCCTGAACCTTCTGCAGCGACTGACCTTCATCACCACAAGGTACTGCCTTAGTTTTAAACCAAATCTGCGGGTCGTCTTCACGACCGTAGAAGAGTGAAACGGCAGAAATCATTGTTTAAACATAACTTGATAAAATACCAACTAATCAGAGAAATTACAGACTAAAAAAAGTGGATTTGTATTAATAATGGTGTATTTTAAATTCTGAAAGGTTATAGATGCCTTGAGCTTAATGTTTTTTTAATGGATTTTGGCTTTATACAAGACTTTGTTATTATTATTTATTATCTAGTTGCAAAAAGGCGAGGATAAATTCACCCATGAAATTATGCAAGCAGTATATACGAAAGAATAACACAACTAACGGCTGGTGGTAAATGTATTAATTTAATCTATATATATATACAAAGTGTTCCCCACATGGAAACGAAACAGTGTGTGACCATGAATAGTCTAACTCGAATTAATTGAAGCGTTTGGCTAAATCAAAAACACATATAGGTCAAGCCGCTCTCTGCCTTTTGATTGAAATAAAATCTCATTTTGTCCATAAAACAAATCCATACTTGTAGAGCTTTGTCACTATTTCTTTCTACACAAAAATCAATAAAATCGGTATGCCTGGATCTACGTGCAATTTGGGCCCAATATCACGGAGGCGCGTTAATTGGGTCCGCCCGTGTGTTGATATCGGGGGAAATGTTGAATGGTAACTCTGAGTTAATACGTTGCTCAAGGGTCGGGGCTTTGAACATGCTCACGCACGGGAGAGCGATATAACTGACATCCCCACATATGGATGTTGCGGATGGTGTGAGGATATTGTCACTTCAACTGTACCCCATATGCCGGGGAATGAACATTTCCATTTTACCAATCCCCAAATCAAGAGACGGGCCTGGGTGCTCGGGGGGGGGGGGGGGGGGGATCAATTGAATGCATAACCATTTTTTATAAGTTTTTTTTGTTATGAATACACAGCTTCCATTTCAGCGCCATTTCAGCGCCAGTTCACTCTCTAAATCAGGCCCAAAACAAAAGTTTCCAGACCCGCCCGTTGGTATTTTTAGTTTTATTATTTTTGTTGTTTTTTTTGCTATGAAATGATGTCCAATTCCAGCCAAAATTACTGGATCGATTGGAATTCTGCCGTGCTGTGTTTTAAACGACTTTTTCACATAGGGGTATGAACGTTTGCCCGCTCTGTGAGGCCTCTGTTAGCCACCATACTTTGTATATGGGAAATTTAGTCCCCGCGTAGACACGCAGGCCGAAGAAGCATGTCATCACACCGATTTTGAAGCCGACAGATAACCAGAAACCGGATACTTTTTTTGGCCTCAGTGAACCCATTAACAAATAGCTACGCCAATTTCTAAAGTAAACGCAACATAAGTAAATTTAATTTATAAATACGTTTTATCACTGTATATTAAAAATAAATTCTTGTCCATCAAAATCATCACTTTGATGCATTAATTTATCGGCAAATATAAATAACTTTCAGATACTTCCCAACTTTTTTACAAGGATCACCACCAAAGTGACTATTGGTAGCAGTGAATGTACATCGCTCATTGCCCTGACAATCTGCCTGAACCTTCTGCAGCGACTGAGCTTCATTACCGCAAGGTACTGCTTCATTGATGACACAGAGAGAAGAACCGTCTTCACGACCGTAGAGGGCCCACTTCACATCGATGGTCTTGTTGTTTCTACAATCGATGAAGAACGTTTCGTACTCACAGACGTGTTTTTGCACTGCGTTTGAAGAAAAAAAAAACCGTTAAACAAATAAATAAATTCTGATTTGGAAAATTCGAGGTAAATCTGTGACAGAAAACAACAAAGAATCTTATAAAACGTGAGAATCAACACTTAAATTTAAGAGATGAATAGGGATAATAATCATATTAAGTTGGACTTACGCAGTGAGCAATTCAGCAGCATCTTGATCTCATCAATATCATCAGTTATCACCAATGAATTCAGATATCGAGGTTGAAACGGTCGCCATGGTTTCTGCATGTTGACTCCACCAAGACGTATTTTAGTGCAGTTACACGGGTTACGGTAGGGTAACACCCATCCCATCTTACCGCTTGAATCCGGTTCATTGCCGGCGTAGCAGACGTGAGCCTGCATTCTGACAGCTGTAGATTAATCGTTAAAATAATATTCATTCAGAAGTGGATCAAAAGTAGTAAAAAAGGTGCATCGCTGAAAGAAAGGGCACTCAGTGACCTCCTTAACCCCTGGGTCCATCACTTTGGCCAGTCGGATTCTATTTTCTAATCTAACCCTTTCTACTTGTCTCCCATATCTAGGTTCAACGTCACATAAACTCCAACGCATCCTCCGACAAGGAGGCATCCAAGTGTACCACTCAGCCCCCAGCAAACTCCAAGGACTTCTACACACTCACAAGGACAAACCGGACCCAAGCAACAGAGCGGGAGTATACCGCATCCCGTGTGTGGTAAGGTCTACATCGGCGAAACAGGGCGGAATCTCCCCATTAGACTGAAAGAACACCGAGCACACGGTCGCAGAGGAGATTTTGAGAAGTCAGCCATCGTCAAGCACTCACACATCAAGGACCACCAAATCGACTGGCAGGCAGCCCAACTCATCACACCCATCGACACATGGCGCCTCAGAAGCATCAGAGAGGCCATCGAGATTGTTAAACACGACACTGTGCCACAGGACATCGGCTTCTACATCAGCGATATTTGGCGACCACTACTACGGACTGAAGGATCTTCTATATCCAAAGTCCACAACCCAACCCAGACTGAGGGATCTCCTATATCCTAAGTTAACCACCCTCCCCCCCCCCCCCCCCCTCCGTGCTTGTCAACAACTGATTCGGTTCAGTGAGCACACACTCCTTCCCCAACTCCTAGGATCCTAGTCTCAATCAGTTCTCGCCTGCACGCCTCAACGAACTAATCCTCCAGCATCCTGTCATCGCGTTATCCTCCAGCAGCATTCCCCAGAGTCCGGCATTCTCCTGAGGACGATCAGAGCACACTGATCGAAACGTCGAGTTGTACCTCCAGTTCTTTTCAGAACTAATTACTACTCAATTGAGAATTTCACATGATGTCACCGCAATTAGTCTTACTTATCGGATTCTATTTGTTTAGCCTACAGTGAAACCAGCCAAAGAGGGTTCAGAGATTGAAAGGGTCAGAAGTTGAAAGAGGCAATAATTATAGTCACGATCAACAGGGCATGGAATCGGAGTGCCAGTTTTAGATTAACTCAGTGACTGAAAGTTATACCCACGTGATAAGGTGATATTACCGTTGCTGCTGCATAAATGAGTCAGTAGTTTGATCAGTCACTGTGTTCATCTTAAACTTGGAAACCGATTCCATGCCCTGTTGAAAGGTGTCAGACAATGTTTCGGGTGAAAAATTCACGAAAATGAAGATTATTTTTTTTTAAATATAATGAAATTTGCTCATGACATGTTCCTATTATGCCACAAACGATCTGGGAAGAAAAGGGGGGTATATATCTTGTGTGTTCCCCTTTTAATTCGAGACACTGGATCTTCACCTGCTTATAACGTCTTAGGAACATACAAACCTTTCGTAAGATGTTCACATGCTGCGTGTGAGGTTTTCGAGAATGTGTAACTTTATTAGAGCTTAACTTAATGCCCTGGCTTAGGTCTAGTGTGTAATCTGTGAAAACTTAAACAGTTTTACACGATATTACCAGGGTTAAGTGGAATATACACCATTTCCAATTACTTAATTACCAAATTACCGAATAATTATTCCAAAGTTTATTTGATAAGAAGTTGTAAAGGTACAGTGCTGCGAGTTTACGGTTAATATTGTAACTCAGTAACCGCGAACATAAAATAATTTTATACGGTTAATCGGTTAACCGAACCGAATAAAACAAAATCGAAGATGGTAGGAAAATAAAGGTAAGGAATAGATATTAAATTTATGTTATTCACTATTTCTGGTACATTTTGTGGATTGATTCAAGAGATGTTGACGGATTTTGTAGTGGGGTATCGGGTTATTACCAAAAAAGGTAGCATCAATTTTCGGATAACCGAACCGTATATACATTCGGTTAACCGAGTAACCAAGTAATCGTTGCACAACTAAAAGGTATTTACCAATTATTTGGTATATCCAAACATTCACCATTACAAAAAGGTTTGCTCTAGGCCTAAGTGTTTTCTGTAAAGTAATGTTTTATTTACAGTTTCCCATGACTAGACTTCGCATTGAGCTGAAACTTTGTACTCACAGAAGCAGTTTTGCCAGCATTACCAATGTTGTACATTCCCTTTAATGTATATCTTGATTCAAAGAGAGGAAGCATACTCACAGAAGCATTTTTGCCAACATTACCAATGCTGTACCTTCCCTTCAATGTATATCTTGATTCAAAGAGAGTAAGCATACTCATAGAAGCAGTTTTGCCAACATTACCAATGCTGTACCTTCCCTTCAATGTATATCTTGATTCAAAGAGAGGAAGCATACTCACAGAAGCATTTTTGCCAACATTACCAATGTTGTACCTTCCCTTCAATGTATATCTTGATTCAAAGAGAGTAAGCATACTCATAGAAGCAGTTTTGCCAACATTACCAATGCTGTACCTTCCCTTCAATGTATATCTTGATTCAAAGAGAGGAAGCATACTCACAGAAGCAGTTTTGCCAACATTACCAATGCTGTACCTTCCCTTCAATGTATATCTTGATTCAAAGAGAGGAAGCATACTCACAGAAGCATTTTTGCCAACATTACCAATGTTGTACCTTCCCTTTAAAGCATACTCATAGTGATGGTGATTTCTTAAGTGATTGTACCTTAATGTTGTAACATTCGGTCTAACGTTCATGTAGGCCTATATCTTGATTCAAAGAGAGTAAGCATACTCATATTAGAAGCACTTTTGCCAACATTACCAATGCTGTACCTTCCCTTCAATGTATATCTTGATTCAAAGAGAGTAAGCATACTCACAGAAGCAGTTTTGCCAACATTACCAATGCTGTACCATCACTTTAACATCAGCTATATATGTGATAAATGACAGGCGAGGATCCGGCGTCTATTAAATGTATTGGAAATTTACATGCATTGATGGCGATAAAAATGGCTCCTTTTTCCCCAATCCGCCACTGAGCAATCATGATGATTTATTGGCAAGTTTCTCTGAAAGCTAGCTTATTATATATTTTTAGATGCGGTATCATTGAAGGCCAGTCGCAGCAGTAATGAACTTAAACTGTCTAATACCGGAAAACATTCATCAAAACCACATTTATACTGTTCCGCACCCTCGAATTTCTACAGGATTCAGGAAAAATAATTAATTTAATTTCTATTGGAGTTGTAAGTACGGTTTGTTTGATGACTAATTATACTTTATAATTTATACACAAATAATGATGCATGTATTGAATAGCATGTTAAACATACAGGAACTGGCCAAGGGGTTGCGTCATCATACTATGTATAATTAATACAAATTACAAGAGCCATGTTGTTTCCATGCCAACTATAATATTATTTTAAAGAAGCCATTATGGCATAATCTTCCATTCTCTATGCTTCCATCAGACCAAGAGTAGCTAAATTATGTATGCATAAATAACAACAGTTTCGTAATTGACCGAGGTACAAATATGTTTTAGAATTTGTTTCATGCCTATATTGTTTGACTCCCATGCTATCTTCCCTTTCCCTCGTCATTTTACCCACCCTCTCCTATCTCTATCTACCCCTCCTCCTCAAATCCCAACCTTTCTCAACACCCTCCTTGACATCCCACCCTTCCCTATCTCCACCTACCCCCTCCTCCTCAACCCCAACCCTTCACAACACCCTCCTTGACATCACACCCTCCTTGACATCCCACCCTCCCCTATCTCTATCTACCCCCTCTTCCTCAACACAATCCTTCTCATCTCCTTGACATCCCACCCTCCTCTATCTCTATCTACCCCTCCTCCTCACCCCAACCCTTCACAACACCCCCTCCTTGACATCCCACCCTCCCCTATCTCTATCTACCCCTCCTCCTCACCCCAACCCTTCACAACACCCCTCCTTGACATCCCACCCTCCCCTATCTCTATCTACCCCCTCCTCCTCAACACAACCCTTCTCATCTCCTTGACATCCCACCTTCCCCTATCTCTATCAACCCCCTCCTCCTCACGCCAACCCTTCTCATCTCCTTGACATCCCTTCCTAAAACTATCACCTGTCTGCTTGTTGTTTTCAGTTTTAACTTTAAATGTTTATATTTTACAATGATTGAAGTGCAATACATGTTTAAGTTAGCTTTTTAGTACTTGTTGTTCAGAATGTCCTAAATAGTGATTGTTGCTCAGTTGTTTTATAATTTCAAATCTGTTTGTTTTGGAATTTGTATGTATTTTTACTGTAAATTTAATGTTTTTACTGTGATATTGTCTCAATTCAGCTTTATAGCTGAATGGCTTTATGTACAATAAGGAATAATAAACCATTTAATAATAATTATAACAAAAGCCTGTACCATTTATTTCAGCCTTAGTGAGATGTTTTACCCCGACTGCCCGACTGGGTGATGATATTGTTTTGACAGTGCAGGCCAGAATTTCCATATAGTGCACTCGCCCATAAGCATGAATTTTGGAGAGAAAGACAATTAAAGTCCTCCATAGCTGTGAATTACTTCAGTACAGAAAGGCTCTGCTTCTGATTTATTTTGTAATTTGAAACAATTATTAATACAAAATAATAATAATAACTGGCGAGAGTTCTCCAAACAACGCTACCAAGCTATTCAACCGGATAATTTATTGAAGGTTTTCCCGGCTAATTTCAAAACCCTTGTGTTTGTTTTCGTTAAAGAACATTAGAGTTTCTGTTTTACATTACTGCGTTCAAATTAATTTCCAAGCAGTCGTTCATTCACAACTGCCTTTAATTAGTTCTATTTCGTATTTTGGCATTCATGACTTCAATTATCTCATCCTGAAATTGTATATTTTCGCGATTGATGCAGTCAAATTAACAATCGATGTGCAAAGGATTTTGTAGAAGTTTGTTATTTTCGCTTTCGTTTATGGACAATCAGTTTCATCTTTAGAGTATTCAAATGCGCCTCTGGCAAATTTCAAAGAGTTTTCTGATGATTTTTATTATTGTGAGTTATGAAAGTCACTAAGGTCTATCTTTTTCTAAACTTCTTTTTTGTGTCGCTATCCAATTTCTTGATTTTAATTCCAATGTAGTGTTGAAAGTACATTTTATAAAACAGCTTATTATAAGATAATGTCAATTCTATATATACTACAGAACAAAATACTTTCTATACGCACATTATTCAGTCCTGAGCTGAACACTGGCAGAACGCGTAAAGGCTATACTACACCCACTGGCCAAAAGTATTGCAATATGAATTTGTACGAGATTGCCTAGACGGATGGCCGCAATTATCAGGTCACGTGGTTACCCGACAAAGTATTGAAGGACTTTGTTTCCGAGCAAGAACAGTAAAAAAGAACATTGACTTCAAAACACAGGCACTTTCAAGAAGTCTTAAGTAGTGTAAATAAAATAAAATAAATTATTGTAACACAGTTCTCCAAACTGAACTTTGGTGTGAATTTCAATGTTGCAATACTTATGGCCAGTGAGTGTAGTTGTGAGATGCTAAAAACAACACAATAATAATTTAGCTCATATAAATTGTAAGAATGGAAAGATGTTGTTTGGACATTTGCTTTTCTTTCTGTTTTCTGTAGAAATACAGAACATTTGATTTGTTTCAAAACTTTCGATCTACTTTCCCCGTTGTAGGAAAGTAAAAAGTAGATGTCCACTTTTCGGCCGCCAAGGAGAAAAAGTAATTCTGCTTTTCAGGAAATACGACGATCTACCTTTTACCTATTTGAAAGCACAAAAGTCTACTTGTCGTTTTCCATAATTACAACCGAAGAAAAATAGTCACGCATGCAAAAATCACATCCATCCGGTATCGGAAGGTCTGTGTGTTCCAAGCTAACATCAGACTTGCAAACATTGACGTCCCCACACATTTCTGTTTAGCGATTTTCTTTTTTTAATTTTCAAGTTTAGCATGGAGGAAGGAAATATTCCTCCATGAATTCATGAAGTATTCATTTTAGTATCACATTTATTTTCATGAGAATAGTTACGGACCTGAGATAAAAAAAATGTAGTCTTTTAAAGTCAGCGCACTTTTGGTATCAACATGTCTGATGCATCCATACTTTATAAGAATCAAGAGATATGTATAGAAACCAATGTCTGTAAATGCATCCATACCCGTTACTTTATAAGAATCATGAGATGTACAGAAACCAATCAATGTCTGTAAATGTATCCATACTTTATAAGAATCAAGAGATATGTATAGAAACCAACCAATGTCTGTAAATGCATCCATACCCGTTACTTTATAAGAATCATGAGATGTACAGAAACCAATCAATGTCTGTAAATGCATCCATACTTTATAAGAATCAAGAGATATGTACAGAAACCAACCAGTGTCTGTAAATGCATCCATACTTTATAAGAATCAAGAGATAGCCTATAGAAACCAACCAATGTCTGTAAATGCATCCATACTTTATAAGAATCAAGAGATATAGAAACCAACCGAGGCCTGTAAATGCATCCATACTTTATAAGAATCAATATTATGTATAAAAAAACAACCTGTAACAGTTTAGGATTGTTTCATTAACGAGAAAATAGTGAAAATGCATTCAGATTGTTCGTAAAGTGGAATTTCTGTCTTCGGATGACAGATATTAATTTTGGAATTTACTTTACTTAAACGATATCACCTGAGACAGGTATATTTCAAGGGATGTTTGATACCATCATCAACTTTAAACCAAGTAAGTTTGATGATAAAACTGTGATTATTTATGTTTATTGAAATGGAGTACCGTGCTTGGTTTCCCTAAACAACAATTATTTTGGGAATGGAAAACATGGATGATTTTTGGCAAACTCGGGGAAATGAACAGTAACTTTCAACAAACAAATCAAAGATGAAAAACAATTCGGAAGAAAGCAAAACAAGTTGGAATTTCACTTACCCATCCTGATGAGCAGCAGAAAAACTGTAAACACGGTCACGCAGCGAGACATCTTGACGATACTAAACCAACGGAGACGTCAACCGTTGACCGCGCTATTCTATCGGTCGGCTAACCGGTTCAAACATCAGGCTTCGCCCGTGTCCAAGGAATGGTTTTTGCACGGTGATCAGTGGTGCAGCGATAAGCAAAGTGTTTTAAACGTTGTTTTTAAAACACAAAGTAGCGTTGAAGGGACGGTTAATAAGAGATGACATTTCTTATGATTTTGAATATGAGATATAATAGAACACATGGGCTGGAGTGACAATAGGTTCATTAGAAAACGCTTGTAAACAACTTAAAGGGGCACGCTCCATAGCCGAAATTATCATGAACAATCCATTTAGAGACAAGGTATACCTTTGGTAATTACCTGATTGAAAAATTACTGAATTATTACCACCTTACTCGATGTGTGTAAAGTTGGTATAAAGAAACCAACATCTTCAAAAATGAATAAACGAATAAACGAATAAACGAATACACAAATAACCGAATAAACGATAACCGAATAACCGAATAAACAAATAAATACATGAGTAGATAAATGAATAAATAAATTAATAAATAAATGAACAAAGTAATAAATGAATTTCCCGTCGGTACCATTTCACAATGAGTGTCAAAAGTGTCCACTTTAATTTTGTAAAAAAAATAAATAAATAAATAAAAAATAAACAAGTCAGCTGGTGAAATCAATGTGTCAGGGTTACCTTGGCAACAACAGTGTCAAGGAAAGACACAGCTACGATCAGAATAACATGCTAAATGAAGCAGGAAAATATAATAAATTCACATAATTGATGATTACAACATCGGTGTGTAAAACATCATTCAGACTGCTGGAATACTATTACACTATTTATGTCTGCTTGCAAATTGTCTAATCGAGTTAACAGCTTTTTCACAAGTGCAATTTTTTTAAACTCGTAAACCGTTAAATCTGATTGTAGAGGCGTTGTGATAACAACAACACAGCGACGTGCACAACCAAAACTTAAATTATCATATAATTGTCCATGCAATAAAAACATAGACATTTAGAGCTGATAGTTATTGATTAATATACTGATTTATTCTGCAAAGTTTCTCTCAGAAAGAAAACATGTGCGAATAAAAGCATTATTTGAATAACAACAATGTAGATAGGCAAAATTACAAACATGTGCATGTACATATCCACTTCTTACACAAAATTATTAAATAAATAAACAAATATAAATTCGGTAACATAATAATAATAATAATAATAATAATAATAATAATAATAATAATAATAATAATAATAATAATAATAATAATAATAATAATAATAATAATAATAATAATAATAATAATAATAATAATAATAATAATAATAATAATAATAATAATAATAATAACAATAATAATAATAATAATGTATTGACAAACACGAGGTGTTCGGGAAGAGGTAAAGGTCAAATTGGGGTAAAATTGTTGACAATTAACGATCTGTACAATGGTGCAAAAAATTGTGAATTTACCTCTTGCGGTTGTTGAGACACGATTTTTGTTAATATCATGGAAAATAAAAAATGATCATGATCATGAAAAATAAAAAATACAAATAAAACTTTGACTTCCGGTTTGGACAGGAAGTAAAGGTCAAATTGGGGTCACCTTTTTGTAAATATTTTTTGACAATTAACGATCAGTACAACGGTTCAAATTTTTTTAATTTACCACTTGTGGTTGTTGAGACACGATTTTTGTTAATATTAAACTTTGACTTCCGGTTTGGACAGGAAGTAAAGGTCAAATTGGGGTCACCTTTGTGTAAATTATTTGTTGATAATTGACGATCTGTACAATGGTGCAAAGATTTTAAATTTACCTCTTGGTTTGTTGAGATATGATTTTTTTTATAAATATTGAACTTTGACTTCCGGTTTGGACAGGAAGTAAAGGTCAAATTAGGGTCACCTTTTTGTAAATATTTTTTGACAGTTAATGATCTGTACAATGGTGAAAAACTGTGAATTTACCTCTTGTGGTTGTTGTGATTTGATTTTTTTAAATATTAAACTTTGACTTCCGGTTTGGACAGGAAGTAAGGTCAAATTGGGGTCACCTTTTTATAAATATTTTTTGCCAATAAAAGATCTGTACAATGGTAAAAAAATGTTTTGAATTTACCTCTTGTGGTTGTTGAGATATGATTTTTTTAAATATTAAACTTTGATTTATCGTAATTCGATATCTGATGACCTCACCATGACGTCACAAATTCTGTTTCATCTATGTGTTAAGTTCTAAGTATATGCCAAGTTTCAAGTTCATGTGAAGTTTGGAAGTATGTGTTTTTTTGTAGACAATCTATCCGGAGAAGAAGAAGAACTAGACTTAAGTTTTTGTGATAACAAAAAATAGGTGTTCGAGTTAACTTTCAGTTTAATCAAGTGAGCATTTGATGACGTCATAATCATAATTGTGAAAATGTCTTACGTCTTTTATCATGACAAAATCAATTTCATCTTCAAAATACCTATACATTTTATGTTAGAATGTGTTGAAAATGAAGTTCCTGTTTGGACCGGAAGTAAAGGTCACATCAGGTCATTTGAAAGTCATATAAATAATACTTCCCCATGATCATGAAAAATAAAAAATACAAATAAAACTTTGACTTCCGGTTTGGACAGGAAGTAAATGTCAAATTGGGGTCACCTTTGTGTAAAAATTGTTTTGACAATTAACGATCTGTACAATGGTGCAAAGATTGTGAATTTACCTCTTGCGGTTGATGAGATACGATTTTTTTAATATTAAACTTTGACTTCCGGTTTGGACAGGAAGTAAAGGTCAAATTGGGGTTACCTTTTTGCAAATATTTTTTGACAATTAACGATCTGTACAATGGTACAAAAATTGTGAATTTACATCTTGTGGTTGTTGAGATATGATTTTTTAAAATATTAAACGTTGATTTTAAGTAATTCGATATCTAATGATGTAATCATGACGTCACAAATTCTGTTTCATCTACACATTAGGGTCTAAGTATATGTCAATTTCCAAGTTCATATGAAGTTCGCAAGAAGAAGGAGAAGAAGGAGAAGAAAAAAAAACCGGACAAAAACAATAGGTGTTTCGGGTACATACCAGAACTCCTAAAAACTAGAGCTTAAGCGTTTGTTTGAACAAACACTAGGTGTTCGGGAGGAAGTAAAGGTAATCAAGCATCTCCTTATTGTGACATGCTTATAAACTGTCTTTGTTTTCACCTATACTGCAAATAATTAAAAAATAATTAATTTATAAAATTTGAAAACAAATTCTACATTGATTTTTACATTTTCAAGGTTGTACACATGATTGGCAAAATGTTGTAGCTGCATCCATACTACAGAATTACAACCTAAATATCACATGCCATTTTGTACATAAATTGTTAGACATTGAAATAATCAAAGAGTTGTATGGGTGCTTGTAAATTGCTAATAAAACAATGAAATACATATTTATTTTACCTGTCTTTTGGGTTTCATGACTTGACTTTTGTGGTTACACACTTCCCTCCCCCACAATCAATTGAAACCACTTTGTTGACCTGTTTAGCCTACTTGTAACCAATCTAGAAATGAGTGTACATGGTCTTACACATGTAACAAGTGAAATGACTTCAGTGTAAATGAACCCAACCATGATCCTTTGTTGACAAGAAAACAGAATCAATCTGCATTTATAATAAATGTACGCTCTGGATGTACGATTTAGTGACAGTTCAGAATGGGCGACATTCAGAGGTTGTCATTGGAATCGGTAATTTTGGAAAAAAATGTCTGCCCCCTCCCCCAAGTTCTTGGTGATGGCATGTACTGCCACTGGTGATGAACCAACACATTTGTTTTCTAAAATTCTTTGGTCTATCATTGCAGCACTATAGAATCCAAGAACTAGGGAAGGGGAGGGGCAAACAAGCAATAAAAGTATAAGGGGCCCAAATTACCAATTTCATTGACTGACGACTGGTGCTTCATTATGTCAAAAATCACACCCAGCATCAATTCTGCACAGCTGAAGTTGCAAGATGTTTCTGTCCTCTTTCTAAAAAAGATTTAAGATTGAAAATAGGAGTAAGGGCTTAGATTTAAATAAATGTTGTTTAACTGACATGGATTGGAAAGGTGGTTATCAGATACATCCCTTCTCTTGGACTGAAATGCCAGTACTGCTATAGCAAAAAATAATAACAAATTATACTAAACCTTAATTTTTGGTAATAAACAACCATTAAAACTAAATGAAATGTTCATCATTGGTATGAAGACCCCTTCTCAAACGATCTGTTAACGTAAGACGTTAAACCATACCATCGTGTAGCCTAGAAACTGAAGATTGTTGATGACTTAAACAGTTACGATAAATTACAAAATATGGCATAAAATTTCTACTAAAAAGTGGCGGCCGGATACGACATTCTTTCCTTATATTCTAAATATATTTTAGTGACATCTGTTCATATTTTGTTAGAAAAGTGGCGAGTTGTTTACTGTCCAAAGTATGTTCACGTAACTAACGTTAACGTTAAGTTAAACAGGCACAATGCAACGACGAACTCTGTAGTCCCTCTAAAAAAAGGCTTTTCTTGTATAAAAACACGAAGATAAATACAGGAAATCCTCTTAAAAATTAAATTCAAGATACCTACCCTTTATGACTGTGTTGGCGATCCATTTTTACACGAAATCCAAGATCTATTGGGTCAAAACTCCCTCAAAAAGACACAATTTCGTGGAAAGAATTTGTGTGGGCACCACACGCAAACACCGTCGATTGTACATGTATGATGTAGCTCCATTGTAACCAAACATCGTGTAGCGCGCGCTGCGGTTGGAGTACGAGCTGGTCGGAGTACGAGCTGGTCGGAGTACGAGTTTGTCGGAGTACGAGTTGGTTGAAGTACGAGTTGACCAAAATGAGCACGAGTTGGTTGGAGTACGAGTTGACCTGTTTTCCGCTATACGATCTTTGATTGTAACGATCTTTGCCATGCAACGTAAGTGAAACGTTTTAGCTATTAAACATTGATTTATCGAAATTCGATATCTGATGACCTAATCATGACGTCACAACCCGTGTTTCATCTACGTGTTAAGTTCTAAGTATATGCCAAGTTTGAAGTTCATGTGAAGTTTGCAAGTATGTATTTTTTGTAGACAATCGATCCGGAAAAGAAGAAGAAAAAAAAAAAACGAACAAAAACAATACGTGTTTCGGGTGATACCCGAACACCTAAAAAATAAAAAATAAAAAAAACAGAACAAAAACAATAGGTGTTTCGGGTACATACCCGAACACCTAATAATAATGTGGACTTATATAGCGCACGTATCCACCAAACTATATTATTACCCCTGCTCATCAGGCTCATAAATCATTCCTGAAACCATCTCAGCTCCCTGGGGAGTATACAGCTCAATTGCTGCCATTACAGCGCATGTAAGGCTAATCAAACACAACAACCAACTCTGCCCTCACAGGTACCCATTTACCCCTGGGTGGAGAGAAGCAATTATGGTAAATTGTCTTGCTCAAGGACACAAGCACCATGGTCGCGGTTGGGATTCGAACCCACATTCTGACGACTCAGCCATCAGAACACAAATCCGATGCACTAAACCGCTCGACCATGACACTCCATGTTTATCACGTGGCCTATTTTTGAAAGGTTTTCAATGGTTTAAAAAAGGAAATGCTATACGCTACGTTCGTGCGTTTTCCAACATGGTAACCAGATTTTGAGCATAATTGATTTCCTTCATAGCCGTATATCAGACTTTACGCAAAAACACAGGACAGGCTCCCAGCGCACCATTCAAGGGATTTTCTTGGATACGTGGTGTTGAAGATCTTACGCCACGCTTCGAGGCTTGCGCTAGCTACCAACCAAGGTCAAAGTTGAATCTCCGGAAAACAAACATGGTGGCTGCACGGTCAGTATCTGGAGTGTGTGAGCCCTCGCAAAGAATTGTATATTAGGCCAAAAAGAAGACTCCGGTTTCTGATCATAGGTCGGCTTCAAAATCGGTGCGGTGATGCGCTTTTTAGGTGTTCGGGTATGACCCCAATTTGACCTTTACTTCCTGTCCAAACCGGAAGTCAAAGTTTAATATTTAAAAAAATCATATCTCAACAACCACAAGGGGTAAATTCACAGTTTTTGCACCATTGTACAGATTGTTAATTGTCAAATATATTTACAAAAACATGACCCCAATTTCACCTTTACTTCCTGTCCAAACCGTAAGTCAAAGTTTAATATTAACAAAAATCATCCACAAGAGGTACTTTCACAATCTTTGAACCATTGTACAGATCGTTAATTGTCAAAAATATTTAAACAAAGTTGACCCCAATTTGACCTTTACTTCGTCCCGAACACCTAGTGTTTGTCAATACAAACACCAATCTCTTTTTTGTTTTTTGCCAACCAGAAAAAACGTGGTACATGTAAACGCGGTTCCTGGAACTAGACCAAATTCCCCATACACAAAGTATGGTGTCTCAAAAGAGGCCTCAAAAATCGGGTAAACGTTCATAGGATGGCAGAATTCCAATCGATCTAGTAATTTTGGCTGCAATTGGACATCGTTTCATAGCAAACAAAAAGAAAACTAAAAAGTCTGGTAACCTCACAATTGGTATAGTGGTGGTGCTGTAGTGTATATCTACAGGTAGCAGGGTCAACACCGGTGTGTCGAAATATATTAGGCCCACTAACCTACTATTACTACGAACTATTTCAGCATATTATAAGGCCTAAGCAAAATTGCTGTAAAAACTTTCTTACCCATTGCATTTATCAATTGTATTATTTTGTCCAAAGCTTTAACCCATTAATTTCGTGTCGCACAGACATAGATAACTTTCAGATACTTTCCAACAAGATAACAAGGTTCACCAAAGTAACCATTGTTGACAGTGAAGGCACATCGATCCTTGCCCTGACAAGCTTCCTGAACCTTCTGCAGCGAATGAGTTTCATTACCGCAAAGTTCAGCATTAGTATTAAAACATATATCCGGGTCGTCTTCTCGACCGTAGAGGGCCCACTTCACATCGATGGTCTTGTTGTTTCTACAACTAATGGAGAACTCTTTGTTCTCACAGACGAGCTTTTCTGAATTTTGCAACAAACATGGAAATTATCAATAATTAATACGTATACATTCTAAACAAATTTAGGTGTTGAATCAACATTTCAAGAATTTGGTCAGTGACAACACTGTATAAAGTTGGATTTAACTTTTAAAAAGTGTTGAATTAATATTTATTGAGCTAGATTTAACTTTACTAAATGCTAAATCAGCACTTTCTTTGACTAAGATTTAACATTATAAACAGTTGTCATTGACCGAATTCTTATAAGGTTGATTCAACACTAGTTTTGAAAGTGTATAGTATTCGACAGATTTAATCTTTAAAGTCACTTTTAAAAGATATATATCGCTCATGTTTGACTCAAGAGACCCACAAAATAGATTAAAAAGTGAACAAATTTTGAAAGATAATATCGTTATTAAACGAACAAAAAGAAATTATGAAGTTCGGATAAAAGTGATATTTAAAACACGCTTGATTCTGATGATAGCCGCGCTGACGAATGGGAAGACTGCACACGTCCTCGTGCAAGGTGAGGATTAAAACATTGGACTTGCATTTTATTAATTTTACATGGTATTAATAATCCTTGGCGGATATTTTTGTTCAATGTCTCAAAGGTGTGATATAGCTTTGGTAATGATACAAAAATGTTTGATGAATTTCAATCTGAAAGCTAAATGTTTACAAAGGTGATACTTGTACCAATCGTCCTAAGAAATATTTCAGTCTGAAATGCTGTCATCTTCCAGAAAATTGTATATGAAGACCTCCAAAAACGCAACAGCTGATTTCGATTGCAACAATAACACAATATGAACATGCACAAAATAATTAATAAAAACGTTTTCTCAAAAACGCGAACACGGATTTTGATGAAATTTTCAAAGGTTAGTTTTATGATGTGTATTTTGAAAACTAGATGATTGGAATGAATGCATTCTTCAAAAAACCAATGATGCATCGTACCTTTAAATGAAAGCTTCTAACTTCCTTAAGCCCAGAAAAAGAGCCATTCAACATTTAAATCCATTTGTTACATTCAGATCTATTTCTTACCGTCAAATCGGCCCAAACACGAGCAATATATCTTTAAGTAAAATTTCTGTAAATACATCCATAGTGAAAACGTCGACAAGTCAGTTGGGAAAGTATTTTATTAAAATGATAGCACCTCAGACAGAAAGAGTTTAAAAGATGTTTCATCATGTCAGACTGATCAATCATGTTTCATCATGTAAGACTGATCAATCATGTTTCATCATGTAAGACTGATCAATCATGTTTCATCATGTAAGATTGATCGATCATGTTTCATCATGTAAGACTGATCGATCATGTTTCATCATGTAAGACTGATCGATCATGTTTCATCATGTAAGACTGATCGATCATGTTTCATCATGTAAGACTGATCGATCATGTTTCATCATGTAAGACTGATCGATCATGTTTCATCATGTAAGACTGATCGATCATGTTTCATCATGTAAGACTGATCGATCATGTTTCATCATGTAAGACTGATCGATCATGTTTCATCATGTAAGACTGATCGATCATGTTTCATCATGTAAGACTGATCGATCATGTTTCATCATGTAAGACTGATCAATCATGTTTTTGCGAATACCATGAGTATACAGTGGTTTTTACTGTATCGCTCGTATTTTTCGCTATTTTATAACGCAATTTCCTTAAATTTACGTTTTCATCGGAACATCGCAATTTTACTTGAGGAAGGGAAAACAAATTCTATAAAATGACTCATTTCTGAAAAAAAAACTCGTGAGGAGCATGGTTTTATCGTATTGTGTACCGAAATGAATTTATGGTGGGTCCCGACATCAATTACTTTTGGCACTTTTTTACTGTTATACTTTCAAATACTGACAAATACATTGTGATTTATCTAATTTCGTAGTATTTGCTTTTCATTCAAAAATGAAATTATCAATATTCAAATGAAAACAAAAGTTACTAGAAATAGCCGCTAAAACACGGGCGATACATTTTTAACCACAAAAATCAAAAAGCCACACAAAATCATGATAATTAAAATGCGAGCATGGATGGAATGATGATTGATTGGGGGGAGGGGGTATCTTACCGAATGTACAATTCAGCAGCATCTTGATCTCATCAATATCATCAGTTATCACCAATGAATTCAGATGTCGAGGTTCAAACGGTCGCCATGGTTTCTGCATGTTGACACCACCAAGACGTATTTTAGTGCAGTTACACGGGTTACGGTAGGGTAACACCCATCGCATCTTACCGCTTGAATCCGGTTCATTGCCGGCGTAGCAGACGTGAGCCTGCCCAGTCCCAAAAGCTATAGAAGGACATAAATATAATCGTACATTGATTATCACCTAGGTGTAGACTACTTAAGATACATTGAAACAAGGCAAAAATAATCATCTTTGACAGTACAATAGAGACTTTAAAAAAATGAACGTTGACGATTTTCGAAAAAAAATTGAGAATTTTATTTCGCGACTCCGGAATTTTGAAAATTACGTCAAATTTGACGACCTTTTACAGGGTGCGTTCGAGTAGCTTCCCCGGGTCGACCCGGGTGTGACTCTGGTGCGTTCGAGTAGGCCTGACGTCATTGCTGGGGCTTACCTGGGTCAGCCTCAAGTAACCTGCTCGCGAAGCAGGTCACTTGAGGCAGACCTGGGTAAGTGACGTAAATTTGAGAATATTCTGAATGGCCGCCATTTTTGTTTTCAGTACGGCAATTTCGTGAAGTTTGACATACAAATTCATCTCTTAAACAATTAATTTGTGAGTAGTGACAGTTCTTGTACGAAAAGGCATGTTAAGTAAGACTAATTGCGGTGACACCATGTGAAATTCTCTATTGAGTAGTAATTAGTTCTGAAAAGAACTGGATGTTACAACTCGACGCAGTTTCGCTCAGAAAAAAAGAAAGAAAGATATAAAGGTGGGGCACACTGCTATAAAGGTGGGGAACACTGCTAAAAAGGTGGGGCACAAAGCTAAAAAGGCGGGGCACACTGCTAAAAAGGTGGAGCACACTGCTAAAAAGGTGGGGCACACTGCTAAAAAGGCGGGGCACAAAGCTAAAAAGGCGGGGCACACTGCTAAAAAGGCGGGGCACACTGCTAAAAAGGTGGAGCACACTGCTAAAAAGGTGGGGCACACTGCTAAAAAGGTGGGGCACACTGCTAAAAAGGTGGGGCACAAAGCTAAAAAGGTGGGGCACAAAGCTAAAAAGCTGAAACACACTGCTAAAAAGGTGGGGCACAAAGCTAAAAAGGTGGGGCACACTGCTAAAAAGGCGGGGCACACTGCTAAAAAGGCGGGGCACACTGCTAAAAAGGTGGGGCACACTGCTAAAAAGGTGGAGCACACTGCTATAAAGGTGGGGCACACTGCTAAAAAGGTGGAGCACACTGCTAAAAAGCTGAAACACACTGCTAAAAAGTATGGTAAATTTACATGCACGGCGAAACAAAAGGGTGCACGTGCCCCAATCCACCAATGCCTCCAGGTGACCCTGTCTCTGGAGCCACATTACATGTATATATAAAAACCTTTGATGTACATAATACCTTTCAAAAAAATAAATAAATAAATAAAATTTACAATTGAAGTTATGAAGTTACTAACTGTGCGAAACCTATGCACCGAATATTCGATATCCAATAACGTCCCTATTTTTGCCTTAAGGATTATCCACACATTTTCTTAACCACACGTTTTCTAATACAATTACATGGTTTGTCAGGAAGTTTGGTACCATGACAACTTCAAATCAAGTAAGTTTTTAGATTGTTATTTATTAATTTTGTAACTGGGTATACTTACCAAAGGTCATGCAAATGTAAGCTTTTGTGTTTTTGCCGTTGTTTTTAGTCTCATAAATATTTCATAAACCTACCACTGTACCAGTGCATTTTGAAAAGCTATTACATGCCTACACCCTTCGCATACATTGAATGATCCCGTATATAATAACAGAGCACATTACAGCATAAGAATAGAGTCATTTAAGCGAATGATATTTCCTTTCGATTCTACTAGAGAAGCATATAGCGAAATTAACGAGTTATAAAAATTGGCCTTCAATTTAAATATACCTTGATATGTAATCTAAAAACGCGGGTGTTGAAAAAGGTGCACAAAAGTAGACACACGTGAGATGCTGTGGTAAATATGGTGTATAATTGGTGCTTTAATCTTAAAGGGTCGCCCCCCTCCCCCCGATTTGCCATGGCGTTTATACTGAATGGTATTGAGTTTAAACCCCGCAAAAGCTCAGAAAACATAACCAAAACATAATAATGTTCACAATTTGAATTGAAATCGTTTGAAGAGGCTGAAATATTTGGTTTAGTAAATCAGCTAGTAAATTTAACTTGGTTTATTCAACGTTAATAATTTGGGTGCGTTCGATCGAGTCGCTTCCCCGAGGTAACCCAAGTACGTCACATGGGTGAGCCCCGAGTACAACCTAATCGAACGAGCATCCCGTTGAACGTTCGCCCTCTTGTTTAAAGCGATGTGAAGAATCTCAAAGGTCAAACAAAATATTTACAACGAAACGATCACAAAATAATTCTTTCCCAGGTAAAAAAAAACTAATGATCTTATTACTTCTCAGGTTCATACAAAACAACATGTCTTTTAGTACAAGAACAGTCTCTACTCACAAATTTAAGAGATGAAAATGTATGTCAAACTTCACGAAATTGCAGCACTGAAAACATATATTTCAATGACCGCCTTGTCTTATTCCTCAACCCAAACTGAGAAATATTTTGTATGGGTTTGACAATTTTGATGCTTAAAATTTTCAATATTTTCACGAAAAAACATTGAAAAAGAGGAAATTGGTCTTCTGTGAGACTGGAATCCTTCCGGATTTTTAAAATTTTATTATTATTTTTTTTAAAATTTATTTTGGGTGTGGCCGAGCGGTTTAGTGACAGTAGAGAAAAACGAGTTGCTCGATATTGGTTCTCCCTTGAGATAAACACATGGTGTTACGCAAACCGAAACGATATCTCATATCGTCCCTAATTTGCCATAGTGACCAATCCGACTTTTTTCAATTTTAAGTTTTCCAGCCCTTATGATAATGCGCTAAGAAATCTACCTGTTTCTTCTTTATTTATTTACAAAAAAGTAGTTTGTGGTCTCATGTTTCGACCCTAGCTAGCGGAGTCTTTTTCAAAGGTTGTTAATTTGTCCCTAATTTGCCATAGTGAGCAATCCAACTTTTTTTCAATTTTAAGTTTCCCCGCCCATTAGTACATTCAGGAAGAGACCTACCATTGTATCTAATCCACACGCATGTATTCCTTATAGGAGTTTTGGAGATAGAGCATGCATTCAAATGACGAATGCTCTAACTGGCTATTTTTTGTAATTTGGCAAAGTGACCAATACCGCATTGGTCACTAACTTAATTCGGGATTGGTCACTATGGCAAATTAGGGACGATATTTTGAATGTCATCAGTGTCATTATATACTGTAAAGTAATTTACAGTATTGAATCCTTTAGTTACAATTTATTGTAATATTCTTTATTAGGCCCCAAAAAAGTCTCCATTTTCTGGTCTCTGAGCGCGTCGCCTCAGACCCGTGTGTCGGCATTTGTTTTGTTTTGTTTTGTTTGTTTGTTTTTGCTATGAAACGATGTCCAATTTCAGCCAAAATTGCTTGATCTATTAGAATTACGCCGCACTGTGTTTTAAACGACTTTTTCACATAGGCGTATGAACGTTTGCCCGATTTGTGAGGCCTCTCTTAGCCACCATGCATACTGTGTGCATTGGAAATTTGGTCAGGTTTCAATAACCGCGTGTACATGTATCACATATTTTTCACTGGTTGGCAAAATAAAAAAGATTACTAAAAAAAAACTAAAAAAACAAACAAACAAACCTTCACTGCACCTGTTTTGGAGCCGACCTATGACAAGAAACCTGAGACTTTTTTTGGCCTAAAATGTGTCTTCACAAACTTTTAGTAAATGTTTGTTGATACATCCGACTTTATATTAATAAAGAGATAGCATACAGATAGAAATAGGCCTATGTAAAAGCTTCAGCTCGAACGATGAGTCGTTAAAATACACACAAAGAAACAATACACACAGAGAAAAAATACACAGGTTGTGTAAAATCTTACCCTGTTTTAGATGTTCCTGGTGAACTTCATAATAATTAAGTAAAACTTTACCAAACAGGCGTTGGGTAAAATGTTACCTCACAGTTGTATAACGTGTTACTGCGATATTGGGTAAGTGTATTTACCTAACTTGTAGGTAAATGTTGGTTAGGTAAAATTTTACATACTTGTGAGGTGTAGGACTAATGGTTTACCTCTATTGTACGTAAATTGTATTAAAATATTACTTTTAATGGGTATTTTGTCTTTCTGACATCATTGTTTGGTAATAGGCCTATTAAGGGAGTTTTGTTTTGTACCTTGCCCAGTTACAACTGTAAGGATTTTCTCAACTACTTGAGGTATTTGAAGGTTAAACAAATATTGAGTTTTTAAATATTGTTCTTCTCCTTGGCGCGTAAGCAAAAACATTTGAAAAAAAACAGCCCCAGATAATTTTAGCCTGAAATATATTTTGAATGAGGTCACATCAGAACAATTACAATTTTAAGGGTAAACATGGGGTGAAATATTTTGATGATGGGCAAATGTTTTGATTAAAGTGATTAATAACTTAATAACCGACTTATATTGCGCCGGTATCCGCCAAGTTTGACGCTCATGGCGCATGAACATTATTACCCCTGCCATCGGGCCAGTTATATCATTCCTTAGAACCATCTCAACTCCCTGGGGAGTATGCAGCCCATGCTGCCAAATGTGTAGCGCAACGAGCTTAATCAAACATAATTACCATCTCTGCCCTCACAGGTCCCCATTTATACTCCTGGGTGAACAGAAGCAATTATAGTTAAATGTCTTGCTCAAGGACACAAGCACCCCGGTCGCGGCCAGGATTCTCGAACCCACATTCTGACTAAACTGCTTGATTACAAAATAAATAAATAAACGGGACCAAGCCCTCCAACACCTTTGGCTGCGCGCCTGTCTCATGAAGTAAAACATTCGGTTGGGATTTCATTTCAATAATTTTAATAAAATGATAGATTTCCTATTACAATAATTACAATGTATTGAAAGGATAAGCTAGAGGGAACCTAAGATTTTTAATTAATTCCCAAATGTTTGAACTGCAATGTGAAACATAACCTAATATTTCGTAATAGGTATGTGCTTTTATTAAAAATTATATCCAGTTCCATGGTAGAAGGATATCTATATCTTAATTATTTTGTTCCCACTATTTTCTAGTTCAATTGTGTATCGTCCGACATCTAATAAGCTTAAACTTGATTGATTAACATAATATAACCTATATAATTATATATTGACTCACAGCGAGTGAGCATGTTTTGCCAATATTACCAATGCTGTGCCTTACCTTACACGTCGGTTTGATTGCCAGGGAGGTACACCATGAGCCACTGGCATATAACCCTGGGGGGGGGGGGGGGTATGATAACCCCGGAAATGTTTTTGGTGCCCATTACATTTACAAATTTATATTACGTTTGGACAAATAATTTAGGAATAACCATTGTTTTAAAATGATAAATACATTTACATATGCTTCTCAAAATGTATTCCTTTATTTATCTGTAATCCAATAGTTCAGACTTGTTTGTTTGTATTCGATAAGGGGAGAGGTTAGTATGAGGTGAGCTTCAAGGGTGGTCATTGCAATTGACAATTTAGCATTACCCACCTCTCCCCCTCCCCTTAACGCCACTGTTAAGAGCAACCTTGTGTTTTTTCAATATGCAACAAGTGTAAATCATTAATACATTTTCCTGCAACCCCGTCCAAATGCAAATCAAAATTAAAATCAACCAAGTTTGTCTTTAATCAAACCATTACAAAAAAGAGAGAAAGAATTGATTTAATGTTGCCCTACATACTACAATGACGAGTCACCAACCTATAAAGAGAGAAAGGTTTAACTTGCCTATTATAATCAGGAGCAGATATGCAGGAACGTAGCGAGACATATTCACAAGCACGCAATGAACTTCACTGTAAGTCGCTTATTCCAGCTCATGCCACATCGTTATACTTGGTTAGAAAGCACACGCAAACAATGGGAATTGTCAGAGCCCAGTTTGCTCCGCTGACCGTAACCTATAGGCAATTATTGTTCTCTCGCTCCTCCCAGCGATGTTATCCAATACATTGGATAAATTAAAGGCTGTCGTGCGTAGGTGTTGCGTGTCGGGGTTGCGAGGCAGAGAGAGCATTAATCGGTGAAACGAGACGCTTATAAGAACTTGTAACTTTAGGTTTATTCAGTGGTATTGTTAAATGGGTTCACTACATCATGTATTTCAGAAACATAACAATAAAAACTAGAGCTTAAGTGTTTGTTAGAACAGACACACGGTGTTCGAGTCAACTTCCGGTTCAATCAAATTATCAACGATGATGTCAATATCATATTGTGCAAGGGTTTATCATCTTTTATAATAACAATATCAATTTCATGTTCAAAAGACATATCAATTTTGCATTAGAATGTGTTGAATTTGAACTTCCTGTTTGGACAGGAATTAAAGGTCAGATTAGGTGGTTTGAAGGCCTATATGACCTCCTCATGATTATGAAAAAATTACAAATTTGTCAACTTATACATTTATTTATTTATTTATTTATTTATTACATTTATTTACCCAGGGTATGCCCAAACAGTTAAAAACTGGTTTCCATTGGGGCCCTGCATATGTCAACTTTAAAAATTAAAACATACAGAAAATACGACAATCCACGTAAAAAATAACAATTAGATACAACATCACAGAAGTAATTAAAATTGTACATAGATTAAGATCAACAATTATAAGCTGTGTGAAATCTTAACATACAAATTGGGCACCAACATATACGCCGAGTACGGGAAGGGCGAAAACCCCGCGAAAACCCTTCTTGGGGAAAAAAGCGAGGAAATTTCCTTCCGGCTCCGAAATTTCGCGGCAACCAAGTTTATAAACTCCGTAAGTCAGCACAGAAATAATTAATTTTTATTGACAGTGTTAAGTACATATAAGAATGCCTTGTATACAGTATAAACATTATTGGATGAACGTTTTACGAAGTTCAACTTTGAACGAACCCAGTGAATTTGGGTTCATGAATACATCAAATTGAAGCTATGAGATATGACCTTTTAAAATTTGTAAAATCGTTACTTCCTGTGCCACTAATTGGACCAATTGCCAAAGCAATTGTTTTTTGTTTTCTAATAGGTCATTTAGTTCTTGAGATAATGGCTGTTGAACTTGGAAAAGTTGTGTGATTTAAGCAATAAATTAGAAATAAACAAGTGTGACTTGGAACACTATGTTTTTATTTTAAATATTGACACTAGCCCAACACATGCTTTTCAAAAACCATGCTAGATGATAAATCAACAATCACTCATATGAAAATAGTTTGCCAGGGTTGTAGGCAGCCAGATCAACCTATTCAGTATTATGGGCATAAAGTCACAAAGTTGATTTAGGGTAGAAGTGGACTACATGTATAGTAACTGGATTAAACTTGGCTGCAAATTCAAAGAGCAGGAAGTGTGGGTTAAATTGTTTGGGGGAGCTGGGGTTACTGAAGACACTGAAGCATGGAAGAGCATATAAATATTTCCCCTTTCCTTGTTTTTCCAACTTTAGCAAGGCAAAGTTACCCTGTGAGGAGAAGAGTCTTTACACTCCTGAGATTTCCATTTCCATGTTGTGATTAATTTTTCCCTACATGGAACATAATAGAAAGTTAGCTAATAATTGTGCATTTCATCCATGTTCATGTAGCGGGTACCACAGAGTCTACTCAAAGCACAGCCGTATAGTAGTTGGGTGAAGAAGAAACAATACAGCTTATGTCAAATAGCTGATGTCTGCAGTCTTCAAAGCTTGTATGGATATCAGCTAATTAGCCTTTCATTAGAAAACAAGCTTATGACTACTACATGATAAAGTTGGAAGAAAGCTTGCATCCGTGCTTTCCATCTTCCCCTGCCCCCCGCAGAAGAGTTGTCAAAAGTAAATAATTCCCAATTCAAACAAAATTAAATGTAATTATATCCACTGGATCAAATCTGATAATTGCTTGCCCTTTTCATTTTGTTCATGGAAAACCTTTCAATTTTAGATTTAAATGAAGCCAACATTGGTATTTATCTCTTGGTATTAAGTCTTGTACAAAATTAAATTTAATTGATGGACTGCATGTTTGTATACTGAGAGTGATCTATATTTATAATATACTTCACTTTCAGACCAAGTTTATAACAAAAATATAATGATAAATTGACAATGATAGTGACACTGTAATCAAGCATCTCCTTTTTGTGACATGCTTATAAATTGTCTTTGTTTTCACCTAATCTGCAAATAATTCAAAAATAATTTATAAAATTTGAAAACAAATTCTACATTGACTTTACATTATCAAGGTTGTACACATGATTGGCAAAATGTCTGTAGCTGCATCCATACTACAGAATTACAACCTAAAGATCAGATGCCATTTTGTACATAAATGTTTAGACATTGAAATAATCAAGAGTTCCATCGGTGCTTGTAAATTGCTAATAAAACAATGAAATACATATTTATTTTAACTGTCTGTTGGGTTTCATGACTTGACTTTTGTGGTTACACATTTCCCTCCCCCACAATCAATTGAAACCACTTTGTTGACTTGTTTAACCTACTTGTAACCAATCTAGAATGAGTGTACATGGTCTTACACATGTAACAAGTGAAATGACTTCAGTGTAAATAGAACCCAACTATGATCTTTTGTTGACAAGAAAACAGAAACAATCTGCATTTATAATAAATGTACGCTCTGTATACGTACGATTTAGTGACAGTTCAGAATGGGTGACATTCAGGGGTTGTCATTGGAATCGGTAATTTTGGAATAAAATGCCTGCCCCCTCCCCCCAAGTTCTTGGTAATGCCATGTACTGCCACTGGTGATGAACCAACACATTTGTTTTCTAAAATGTTTTGGCTATCATTGCAGCACTATAGAATCCAAGAACTAGGGAAGGGGAGGGGCAAACAAGCAATAAGAGTATAAGGGGCCCAAATTACCAAGTCCATTGACTGACGACTATTGCTTCATTATGTCGAAAATCACACCCAGCATCAATTCTGCATAGCTGAAGTTGCAAGATGTTTCTGTCCTCTTTCTAAAAAAGATTTCAGATTGAAAATAGGAATAAGGGCTTAGATTTAAATAAATGTTGTTTAACCCTTTCAGTACCAGCCCATTTTTCACAGTGTGACCTTCCATACCAGGTAAATACTGGTGCAGATAATCCCTTGTGTACCATAGCAATTTTGGTGGCTTCTAATGAAGAGCGCCACCACTCTACACTCTGTAGTTAATGTACATGCACATGTGTGCAATTCCACTGTACAGCATGCAGCTTTAAGTATTACAAATAACATTTGGAAGATTTGAAACTTTGCATAATTACATTCATTCATTCATTCATTGATGGTATATTACACTAAAAATGTCACATGGCAGCCAAAGGCTGAATTGCGTGCACTTTTTACAATGTGTTACAATTAATACAATTAAAATAAAACAATTACAATTTCAGTATTTAAAATGTATATACATACAAACACGCTAAAACAGGTGTAATAAAATAATTAAGAAATTAAAAATATGTGGCTAAATAATGTAATAATTTATATGTGTGTTGTAGTGTTAAGTAGATTAATAAAATACGGAATGGCACTGTTACGAAATACTGTTGATATTTAACCTTTTGTCTCAAAAAACAGTCAACAGGATTTTTCAAAGGGAGCCAATTTTGATACTGAGGATGGCTAGCTAAAGCAGTGGCAAAATCAACACAGATATTGTGTCTTCTCACTTCCAGGGTTTGAAATTTACATACTGATAGGGCCAGGTTGTAAGATACATAATGAACACCAAGGATAATTCTACAGGCTCTTTTTTGGATACTTTCTATCAGATTAATCTGTTTCTGAGTAAGAGCCTTATTGAATACTGGGACACATTTACAATTTGTAACATAATGTTTACGCCATTCTGAACTATCTATCTATTGATTGAAGGACATTCAATCAAAATGACCCCCCCCCCCATTCAATGTGGGTTGGGATTGTGGGCACACGAACACAGTTGTTGACCAACATTGAATAGGGGGAAAATAGGGAGCCAAGAGTGATGGAGATTCGAATGTGTACAAAGAGTGGCCAAAAACTGATTAATTTACAATAACAAATCCACTTTTTGGTTATAATTTTATGAAAATACATTCACCGGCGATTGCACTCTATTTTGAACAGTAAGGTTGAATAATTATGCTCGTTAATATAGTTTACACATAAATCTAAGGTGTCTGCTTACCACAACAATAATTAGTTGTTGGCAAGTCGGTTATCTCAAAATAGGTTGTTTGCAATTTATGCAAAGTGCAAAGTATGGTATTTCTCAAAGCAAGGAACTACGCACATCGGATATGTACATTGTTTACATATCATCCTCGTTTGTTTTCTATTGTGTAATCGCCAGTTGCTACAATGCAGTCACGTTTTCTTCCGGAAGGGTTTTTGCCAGGATAATGCATTTTCTCCATCAGCCGAACAGGAAGGTTATTCGCATTGGATCGTGTAAAACGCAGCATTGTATTACGTTCCCAACCTGTGACTAGGCCGTCTATGACTTGAAGACGGAAGTCAAGATTACTGACATGCTTGTTTGTTGGTATGCTGTTGAAAATTACCGTGGCATTGAGCATGGATATGTTCAACATACTGAAAAACACTCGTTTCCACCATTTCAAACTTCTGTGTGTATGTGTAGTGTAGTACTGAAAAATTTGATTAGCGAGATCGGTTCCTCCCATGAATTTGTTGTAGTTATCTATAGATTTGGGCTTAGCAATTTCACGAAATCCACTTTCGCTCTTCTTACACCAAATTTGTTTTGTAATTACTTGGCAATCACCTACATTTGTTAGGAGTACAACATTTTTGTTATCATGCCAAACAATGCATAACTGACCAGCCTTCTCATAAAATTTTGGGTTATCTCCCTTTTTCATTCTATTTGTCTTTGGGTAGGCTGCATTCGGTATTCCCTGTGCAGTATAACGCACTGGACCACAACATCCAAATCCTAATTGAGACAGTTTGGATACCAGAGCTGGTCTGTTAAAGTAATTATCACAATAAATTACATGTCCTTTATGTTCAAGTCCATTTAGAAGTTCAACGACGACTTCTCCTGGGATGGTTAGGTTAGAGGGATGGCACTTTGAGGGGATGAATCGGTATCTACATGTACATGTAGCCTTCTTGAAGTTTTGTCTCCTTGGCAGTAGCTCCTGTGTACAGCATCCACGAATAGGTGTAACCCGTCTCTGACTCGTTCAAAGAGAATGCCTTAATTCCCCATTTGACCGGTTTTCTGGGCATGTACTGTAGAAACCCGAGGCGTCCCTTAAATTTGAGCATACTCTCATCAGGAGATAGGTTCTGTCCAGGGTAATAGAGGCTGCGAAATTTGGGGAGGAGGACATTAAGCAAAGGCCTAACTTTCTTAAGCTTGTCACATCCAGAAGCTGGTTCAGGCAACCGGTTGTCGGAGAGGTGAAAAAATCGCAGAATGGAAATAAATCTATTTCTTGACATTATGGATGGATAAAATGACATCCGTAGAACTTCATATGTTGACCAGTACATACTGTACTGAGGCGACTTGTTGATGCCCATAGCAAGCAGTAGCGCTACAAATGCCATCATTTCATTAGTGAGTGGGGGTCCAGGAGGTTTCTGAAACAGTTTGCTCTGCGTAGCGGTTTGTTTCGTCTACAAGCAGATCCCAGACGGCACTGCAGAAGAACAACTGGAATACCTGTACTGCAGAAAGGCCTGAGAAGTCACCTGCAGGACCAGAGCTTCCGGTGAATTGCATCGGCTTCCTGTTGAGATGACTGATCTCTTTCCAACCCGATCTGAAGTCTGTTTTCTTCCATCTGGATTTCGCATTTTTCTGCGGAAGGGAAGAGACAAAATGCATGAGGGTGCTTTTCGTCTATCACACAGTATAATTTATGAAAAGTGTGCCTAAAATTGGCACTATTTCCGCTGTTTTTGGATGACCAGATTGATGAAATTTTGGGGACTTTTTTTATAATCTCGTAATACAATAATTTTAATTTGGGGGGAAGGTCCACAGTTATCATGGCAACGGTTGTAATGTAATTAAATATCCATTTGTTTTTTAGTGTCATGCACAAATAATGCAACTGCATATATTTCGTCTTTAATAACATGTTACACGCCGTCTTCTATATTTTGAATACATAAATGAATAACATAATCACGTGATAAATCTTTTAATCCAACATGGCCGCCAATGGTGGCCATCTTGGCTTTTTAAATTGGCGGCCATTTATTTAGAGTATGGTGTGGTTTTTTTGTTGGGGGGGCAATAGTTTACTCACGATCTCGTCAAACATGAAATTACGCGGAAAAGAGCATACGTAAAATAGAACTGGCATTTATCTACACTCAATGTTAAATTCGTTGCATACAGCTTAAAATGACGCTATTCTCCAAAATCCAATTAAAAACTGATGTTAAAAGGGTAGTGCCTAACTAATGTTATACGGTCATGACCTACACAATATAAATACCTCATCCTGCGGATCCACGTCGCTCGAATGTCCTTTTTCGCCTTCGCTTGAGGATTCATCATCACCCTGATCATCGCTGCTTTCATCATTCTCCGTGTCGATCTCCATTTCCGAGTCACTATCATCAAATATCTCTGCCAAAATGGCAGCATTTCTATCGCTGTCCATGATTAAGTTTCGATTCGGCAGCCACTATCCCGCAGCCACTTTTCTTTTGAATAACGCGCTGGCTGGGGAGACGCTAACTATGCGCGGATTAATTAAATCGTCGATAGAGGGCGACCGTCATGAAATTCGCCTAAGCATATTGGCTGGGGACCAATAAGCTCCGCCGGTCGTAAAACAATACGTTTGCAAAGGTGCCATTTGTATCCCCTGGTCTGGAACAATGACCACAAATATGTGCCATTTGGCGCCCGCGGTATGGATAGGGTTAACTGACATGAATTGGAAAGGTGGTTATCAGATACACCACTTCTCTTGGACTGAAATGCCAGTACTGCTATAGCAAAAAATAGTAACAAATTATACTAAACCTTAATTTTTTGTAATAAACAACCATTAAAACTAAATGAAATGTTCATCATTGGTATTTGATAATGAACATTAACTTCAACCCTGTAACACTTTAAACATTAGATCTCTTGAAAAATGTATGTGAAAATCTGTGAAAATTTATTAAAAATAGGTGCTCCCCCTCGTGTTTCATAAAGTTATGTCATGGTAACTTCTTGAATTTTTCAATAATTTTTTTTAATTTTTTTTTGTTTCTCTAAGATAAAAGCACTTTGGACAAATTAATTTGGACATTAGGCATGTGTCCCAACCAAATATAAATGTTTGATAATATAAGAATCTAAACCAAAATAGAAGCTTCACTTTCACCATTTTTCCTGTCAAATATGTACAGTATGTAATCAGGGGTTTCACATAATTGCCAGGGGACATTGTCATGATTGTGTTCATTATGTACACATGTAATGTACATTACATCATGTTAATTCATTGTTATACTCAGACTCCAATAAAACAAGAAAGACGCAGGTTGTATGAATTTATGCCACAGTCAGAACAACTGTTTTTATTTTGTGCCGGATACCATTTGTTTGGGCAAACCGGTCACTAAGCACAAAACGGCGGGTACACCAGACCCAAAAAAGCGGGTACACCAGACCCTTAAAAGCGGGTACACCAGACCCTTAAAAGCGGGTACACCAGACCCTTAAAAGCGGGTACACCAGACCCTTACAACAGCGGGTACACCAGACCCTACAAATTGCTGGATATGCCAGCTAAAAACCAAACATTCTTGGGTAGGCCTACACCAGGTTAACTTTACCTCCATGTCTGTATATAATTATAATAAAATGACAAAAGCATGTTTAATAACATAATCAAAATATACAGTTGCGCTTCCACCGATGGAACATTCAGTCGGAATCATAGCCTCATGAAACTTGCGAGCGCTATGGCAACCATACCCAAACAAAACAAATTTAATGACATGAATACTGTAATTATTACAGGTTGATCACAACTCACCAAAATGGGGTTAATGGCTGTCTGAACCCTACAAAAAATGCCATTATACATAGTAGGAGCAAAAGGCATTAACCAACCTTACCAACCTAAAAAGAGGAGGAGCCTGTGGGATGGCGGTGGGAAAATATTCTAGCATCTTCATTAATCCAGTGACTGTGACAAAGTGGAAGATAAATTCATTAAGCCCGCCTAACCTAAAGTTTAATGACGCTTAGATGAGCAAATTAATTGGTTAAGCCTGAAAAGAATTTGCATACCAGCACAACCTGCCTAACAACCAGTAAACAAATAACCCAAGGTCAGCCGATTGTTTTGGCATACAGCCAACTACCAGGGGCCAATAATAAAAGACAAGTGATGCAACACTTCCCACAAGTGAGGGCGCAATACAACAAAACTAATGATAAGCATTTTGCATAAAGTGCAATAACACACAATCGGAGAGGAAAGCCTCAGCATGGGATAGAACAATGTAAGTTTACGCTGAGCATAAGACCTTTTATCCTAAAGGTGATAAAAGGAATTATGCCTACCGATAGCAATGCAAATTAATATTGATCATGATTAAGATACTCACCCAGAATCCACCATGTCCAGGTAGATGCTGCTAAGCACCGGTTTGTTCAGTCTATGCCTTTCTCCATAGTTGATTGATGGTCTATCAAGCCTAGTTATAAGCATTTGGCCTAGTGGTACTGGTAGTCATGTACCTTGACTCCCCCACAATATTCATGACCGATGCAAAACAACAACACTGAGGACCCACACGAAATATAACTTCTTTGGCAAGCATCAAAACGCGAAACTACAAATGTCTGTTCGTGCTAACAGTGTATGACTGTTAAGAATAATGTTATTTGTTCTACTTACAAAGATACTGTGACACAAAACCATGCAACAAAGACAGTTCAATGATGGGATTGCACCGACGCGTCGCGACATGATATCCGCTGCAGCGCGAAGTGACTGTGTATGATTTTCGGATACAGCGCGAAGTGACACATTGCAGTTTCCCGGCTGCGAAATTGACACCAATTGAAAATACTAATGCACAGTGGTAACACGAAGGATTCCAAAAAATGTGTGGTGCGTCAATTGGGAAAAGTGTAAGCTTTTTGTTAATTTTCGTTTCGTCGTCTGCTTTTTTGTTTTAGTTCGAAAAATGCCTCGAAAAACATCATTCCGGTGATAGAAAAATGGCATCAAGTTGATTTGGTTTCGTCAGCTTGTAATGCTCTGTTCATGTGTTAAGTTTGAAGGCTGTATATGCTTAGCAAGGATGCCTTTGTTACCGGACAATCGCCACTGAGAAGAAGTGAAAAAAAAAAAACAGTACAAAAACAATAGGTGTTCGCGCTGCGCGCTCGAACACCTAATAAATGAGAGATGAATTAATGGAAGGTACAACGCTGATAATTAAAAATACCAAATTATTTAAAAATAAATAATTGATGTATAATTGATGTAAAAGTAGCAATTATTCTGAAAACTATGACAACTGAGGTACTTTTATCTAAGAGAAAACAGAAATTGTTTTGTCGAATTTACAAAATTGCCATCTGGCAACTTTTTGTAAAACATCAAGTCATCGGTCAACCGTACCCTCGTACAACGCGCCTACAACATTTGTGACAAGGACAGCCTTCCCAAGGAACTACAGCACATCCGAACCACCCTCAAACGCAACGGTTTCAACCCCAGCAAGATCAGCACAGCGAAGCCGGTTCCAAACCCCGAAAGCAAGGTAAGTAATCTAACCCTCTCTGCTTGTCTCCCCTATCTAGGTTCGACGTCTCACAAACTATACAGCGCATCCTCCGACGAGCAGGCATCGATGTGTTCCACTCAGCCCCCATCAAACTCCAAGGACTTCTACACACCCACAATGACAAACCGGACCCAAACAACAGAGCGGGAGTCTACCGGATCCCCTGTGAGTGCGGTAAGGTGTACATCGGCGAAACATGACGCAACCTCCCCATCAGATTGAAGGATCACCGAGCACACGGCCGCAGAGGAGATTTCGAGAAGTCCGCCATCGTCAAGCACTCGCACATCAAAGACCACCAAATCAACTGGCAGGCAGCCCAACTCATCACACTCATCGACACATGGCACCCCAGACGCATCAGAGAGGCCATCGAGATCGTCAAACACGACACTGTGCCACAGGACATCGGCTTCTACATCAGCGACATTTGGCGACCACTACTACGGACTGAAGGATCTTCTATATCCAAAGTCCATAACCCACCCCAGACTGAGGGATCTCCTATATCCTAAGTCAACCACCCTCCATCCCCCTGTGCTTGTTAACAACTGATTCAGTTCAGTGAGCACACACTCCTCTCCCCCAACCCCTAGGATCCTAGTCTCAACAGTTCCCGCCTGCGCGCCCCAACGGGATGATCCTCCAGCAGTCTACTTAAGCAGCAGCATTTTCCAGAGTCCGGCATTCTCCTGAGGACGATCAGAGCATACTGATCGAAACGTCGAGTTGTACCACCAGTTCATTTCAGAACTAATTACTACTCAATTGAGATTCCACATGGTGTCACCGCAATTATTCTTACTTATTATTATTATTTATTATCTAGTTGCAAAAGGCGAGGATAAATTCACCCATGAAATTATGCAAGCAGTATATACGAAAGAATAACACAACTAACGGCTGGTGGTAAATGTATTAATTTAATCTATATAATTATATACAAAGTGTTCCCCACATGGAAACGAAACTGTGTGTGACCATGAATAGTCTAACTCGAATTAATTGAAGCGTTTGGCTAAATCAAAAACACATATAGGTCAAGCCGCTCTCTGCCTTTTGATTGAAATAAAATCTCATTTTGTCCATAAAACAAATCCATACTTGTAGAGCTTTGTCACTATTTCTTTCTACACAAAAATCAATAAAATCAGTATGTCTGGATCTACGTGCAATTTGGGCCCAATATCACGGAGGCGCGTTAATTGGGTCCGCCCGTGTGTTGACATCAGGAAAATGTTGAATGGTAACTCTTTAATACGTTGCTCAAGGGTCGGGGCTTTGAACATGCTCACGCACGGGAGAGTGATATAACTGACATCCCCACATAATAATAATAATAATAATAATAATAATAATAATAATAATAATAATAATAATAATAATAATAATAATAATAATAATAATAATAATAATAATAATAATAATAATAATAATAATAATAATAATAATAATAATAATAATAATAATAATAATAATAATAATAATAATAATAATAATAATAATAATAATAATAATAATAATAATAATAATAATAATAATAATGTGGACTTATATAGCGCGCGTATCCACCAAACATATGGATGTTGCGGATGGTGTGAGGATATTGTCACTTCAACTGTGCCCCATATGCCGGGGAATGCCTGGGTGCCCAGGTGGAGGTGGGGGGGGGGGCAATTGAATGCATAACCGTTTATTTTTTTAATAAGTTCTTTTTTATGAAAACACAGCTTCCATTTCAGCGCCATTCACTCTCTAAACATTATCCATCAGGCCCAAAACAAAACTTTCCGGTTTCTGGTCTCCGCCCGCGCCGCCTCAGACCCGCGCGTTGGCATTTTTATTATTTATTTATTAATTTATATTTGCTATGAAACGATGTCCAATTACAGCCAAAATTGCTGGATCGATTGAAATTCTGCTGTGCTGTTTTAAATACTTTTTCACATAGGAGTATGAACGTTTGCCTGATTTGTGAGGCCTCTCTTAGCCACCATACTTTAATGGGAAATTTAGTCCCCGCGTAGACACGCATTACGTATTTCCCTGTTGGCAAAAAAACACGTCACCACGCCGATTTTGAAGCCGACCGATGACCAGAAAACGGAGATTTTTTGCCCCAGTGAACCCATTAAAAAATAACAAATAGCTACGCCAATTTCTAAATTAAATGCAACATAAGTAAATTTAATATATAAAAATTAATACGTTTTATCACTGTATATTAAAATTAAATTCTTGTCCATCAAAACCATCACTTTGATGCGTTAATTTCTCGGCAAATATAGATAACTTTCAGATACTTTCCAATACCTTGACAAGGATCACCACCAAGGTGTCTATTGGTGACAGTGAAGGCACATCGCTCCTTGCCCTGACAATCTGCCTGAACCTTCTGCAGCGACTGACCTTCATCACCACAAGGTACTGCCTTAATTTTAAAACAAATCTGCGGGTCGTCTTCACGACCGTAGAAGAGTGAAGCGAGAGAAATCATTGTTTAAACATAATTTGTACCTTCAACCCAACTTGATAAAATACCAACTAATCAGAGGAATTACAGACTAAAAAAAAAGTGGATTTGTATTATTAATGGTGAATTTTAAATTCTGAAAGGTTATAGATGCCTTGAGCTTAATGTTTGTTTTTAATGGATTTTGGCTTTATACAAGGCTTTGTTATTATTATTATTTATTATCTAGTTGCAAAAGGCGAGGATAAATTCACCCATGAAATTATGCAAGCAGTATACGAAAGAATAACACAACTAACGGCTGGTGGTAAATGTATTAATTTAATCTATATATACACAAAGTGTTCCCCACATGGAAACGAAACTGTGTGTGACCATGAATAGTCTAACTCGAATTAATTGAAGCGTTTGGCTAAATCAAAAACACATATAGGTCAAGCCGCTCTCTGCCCTTTGATTGAAATAAAATCTCATTTTGTCCATAAAACAAATCCATACTTGTAGAGCTTTGTCACTATTTCTTTCTACACAAAAATCAATAAAATCAGTATGCCTGGATCTACGTGCAATTTGGGCCCAATATCACGGAGGCGCGTTAATTGGGTCCGCCCGTGTGTTGACATCAGGGAAAATGTTGAATGGTAACTCTTTAATACGTTGCTCAAGGGTCGGGGCTTTGATCATGCTCACGCACGGGAGAGTGATATAACTGACATCCCCACATATGGATGTTGCGGATGGTGTGAGGATATTGTCACTTCAACTGTACCCCATATGCCGGGGAATGAACATTTCCATTTTACCAATCCCCAAATCAAGAGACGCGCCTGGGTGCTCGGGGGGGGGGGGACAATTGAATGCATAACCGTTTTTTATAAGTTTTTTTTGTTATGAATACACAGCTTCCATTTCAGTGCCATTTCAGCACCAGTTCACTCTCTAAACATTATAGTTCCATCAGGCCCAAAACATTATAGTTCCATCAGGCCCAAAACATTATAGTTCCATCAGGCCCAAAACATTATAGTTCCATCAGGCCCAAAACATTATAGTTCCATCAGGCCCAAAACAAAAGTTTCCAGACCCGCCCGTTGGTATTTTTAGTTTTATTATTTTTGTTGTTTTTTTTGCTATGAAATGATGTCCAATTCCAGCCAAAATTACTGGATCGATTGGAATTCTGCCGTGCTGTGTTTTAAACGACTTTTTCACATAGGGGTATGAACGTTTGCCCGCTCTGTGAGGCCTCTGTTAGCCACCATACTTTGTATATGGGAAATTTAGTCCCCGCGTATACACACAGGCCGAAGAAGCACGTCATCACACCGAATTTGAAGCCGACTGATGACCAGAAACCGGATACCTTTTTGGCCTCAGTGAACCCATTAACAAATAGCTACGCCAATTTCTAAAGTAAACGCAACATAAGTAAATTTAATTTATAAATACGTTTTATCACTGTATATTAAAAATAAATTCTTGTCCATCAAAATCATCACTTTGATGCGTTAATTTATCGGCAAATATAAATAACTTTCAGATACTTCCCAACTTTTTTACAAGGATCACCACCAAAGTGACTATTGGTAGCAGTGAATGTACATCGCTCCTTGCCCTGACAATCTGCCTGAACCTTCTGCAGCGACTGAGCTTCATTACCGCAAGGCACTGCTTCATTGATGACACAGAGAGAAGAACCGTCTTCACGACCGTAGAGGGCCCACTTCACATCGATGGTCTTGTTGTTTCTACAATCGATGAAGAACGTTTCGTACTCACAGACGTGTTTTTGCACTGCGTTTGAAAAAAAAAAACGTTAAACAAATAAATAAATTCTGATTTGGAAAATTCGAGGTAAATCTGTGACAGAAAACAATAAAGAATCTTATAAAACGTGAGAATCAACACTTAAATTTAAGAGATGAATAGGGATAATAATCATATTAAGTTGGACTTACGCAGTGAGCAATTCAGCCGTCTATTGATCTCATCAATATCATCAGTTATCACCAATGAATTCAGATATCGAGGTTCAAACGGTCGCCATGGTTTCTGCATATTGACACCACCAAGACGTATTTTAGTGCAGTTACACGGGTTACGGTAGGGTAACACCCATCGCATCTTACCGCTTGAATCCGGTTCATTGCCGGCGTAGCAGACGTGAGCCTGCATTCTGACAGCTGTAGATTAATCGTTAAAATAATATTCATTCAGAAGTGGATCAAAAGTAGTAAAAAAGGTGCATCGCTGAAAGAAAGGGCACTCAGTGACCTCTTAACCCCTGGGTCCATCACTTTGGCCAGTCGGATTCTATTTTCTAATCTAACCCTTTCTACTTGTCTCCCATATCTAGGTTCAACGTCACATAAACTCCAACGCATCCTCCGACAAGCAGGCATCCAAGTGTACCACTCAGCCCCCAGCAAACTCCAAGGACTTCTACACACTCACAAGGACAAACCGGACCCAAGCAACAGAGCGGGAGTATACCGCGATCCCGTGAGTAGTATATGTGCCGCATTACAGCCCACCGGTCCTTATAATTGAGGTGGAAATTGAGGAGGGATTGAGGAGGGTGACGTCACCCTCCTCAATTTCCACCTCAATTATAAGGACCGGTGGGCTGTAATGCGGCACATGGGTTGTAATACGCCACACGTGATTGAAATTCTGGGCGCGCGCGCGTGAGACACGTCTGGGCGCGCGCGTGACTCCCTCCACACAAACCGCACAGCTCCATCTTGCCGTTACAA
The DNA here is from genome assembly GCA_029582265.1 of Zoroaster sp. YZ-2022. Taxonomy (NCBI): domain Eukaryota; kingdom Metazoa; phylum Echinodermata; class Asteroidea; order Forcipulatida; family Zoroasteridae; genus Zoroaster; species Zoroaster sp. YZ-2022. Next base: position 27,951,149 of record CM055835.1, on the reverse strand, counting down.
ACTGCACAAAATCACTGCACACAAATTCCACACTGCACTTCCACAAACTGTAGTGTGATGCGCCACTAATGATTTAATTGTTAATTTGAAATCAAGCTTAGTATGAACGTGGACCCCCTTTGAATAAAAAAAATAGTTGTTTTATAAGTTACAATGTTGAGAGTGGTTATTATGTGGTTTGACCGAACGACTGTACATGAAGCTATTCAAGTATGATTTGTTAAATATAATTTTAACACCAACAGCAATCTTTTACATCAATATATTTTACAGATGGTTTTTAAATTGGTTTTAAATTGGAAAACAATTGATAAACTGAAAACATTAATTATTATTATTATTATTATTATTATTGTTATTTTAAATTCTAACAAATTCAGGGCCTTTAGAACATTATTAGCCAACTGCCTTATTCTGAATGAAGTTTCACAAGTTTCTATTTCCGAATCTTCAAATCTACGCTTTTTAACATCGGGTTCAGAATTATCAGCTTGTTCTTTGTGATTCTGATAAATGTTACCCATCTTACATGTAGTATTCCTCATTGGACTATTTGCATCTTTTACCTCGGGATCATTTGAATATCTTGTTCTCCTTGTTTGCCTTGGGTTATGAGTCCCTGCTTTCTGTTCTCTCTGACCCTGTAGATAAGGCCTTCCCCTTTTCCTCTGTATCTCACCAGTTTGAGCAACTTTCTCTGTGATAACCTGTTCCTTTTCACTCATTGTCATCTGTTTGCCCGTGACCTCATCACCTTTGACCTTGTCAACTTTCTTCTTTCTTCTCCTGACTGTACAGACATTCCTTCTCTTATATTTGCCTCTGGACTTTCTCCGCTTAATGGAGTCATCTTTGACTGCCAAATTCCCTGTTGCGTTTTCTGGAACATCCATTATTATACAACCATTGACTGATATCTCATCTAATCCTTGACGTTGACTTTGACTTACTCCATAGATGCAATCTTCCTCTTTTCTGTTCTCTTCACTTAGTGTGTCTCCGTACCCTGTAGATAAGGCCTTCCCCTTTTCCTCTGTATCTCACCAGTTTGAGCAACTTTCTCTGTGATAACCTGTTCCTTTTCACTCATTGTCATCTGTTTGCCCGTGACCTCATCACCTTTGACTTTGTCAACTTTCTTCTTTCTTCTCCTGACTGTACAGACATTCCTTCTCTTATATTTGCCTCTGGACTTTCTCTGCTTAATAAAGTCATCTTTGACTGCCAAATTCCCTGTTGCGTTTTCTGGAACATCCATTATTATACAACCATTGACTGATATCTCATCTAATCCTTAAAGTTTCAGTCTTTTCTAAAAAAAAAACGAATATCTACTTCTTTACTACCAATAATGAAACCAAGGCTCGCTCAGTTATTTCCCTATGAAAAAATTGTCACCAACCAGGAGATTTTCATGGGTGCAGACCAAGAAGGATTATGACATTATATTTTTGGGGTCTAATTAACTTAATAACTTATGTCTAAAATGCTGTGCCGACTTTATCTACATGTATATACCCAGCGTGTTTTTAATTATTTATTTATTTTTGTATTTATTTATTATACGAGTCCCTTCATCATTTCAGGTATTTCAGTATGTAAAGTACAAAATAAGTGTTCTGCATAAAATGAATGTTTATCTTTATTAACTGTACCGGTACTAGATATGTTTGTTATGCAATAACGAAACTTGTTCATTTCTAACTGGTCTGATAGATTAATATGAGTCCAGAAATAATCCTAACCAGAGAAACAAGCTCAGGACTTACCGTACCGTGAAAATAAATTTGAGTTTGAGTTATATTTGTATTGTGATAATAATTCATCATACCGTCATTCCATGCTCCGCCCATTTTAGATGCTCTTAATTCACACAAGCTGTTTATTGAAACAGGAAATAATTGGTCAAGATTCTAGTCAGAGAATTTGCCCACGCTGTCACCTTGATGTTGAATCAGAAATCAGAAAATTATTATTATTATTTTTTTATTGTCCACTATACAAGGACTTTAGGAAAATGTATGTTTATTGATATTATCAAAACAAATGATCACTTTGAATTTTAAATGGCAAAGAAAGACAGAATTTCCTTATGAACTCTTCAGATGAAGCTAAAATGAAAAAAAGTGTACTTGTATTTCACATAATGTGCGTAATTTCAGTAACTTTGTACTTGCAAGGCCTACTAACCAGTTGTTTTTATTATTATTTGTTTTGGTAAAACATACAGTTTCTGTCAAAAGAAAATACAGACATAATTAATTGTAAATAAATTGTCAATATTTTTTCAACATTACCTTTTAATTTCATTAAACTAACCGAATTGAAGGAGTAATACATGTACATTGTAACTTTTGATAAATGTTCCAACATTGAGAAGTTGAATAAAGCAGCCAAGAGCTGAGGTCATGAAAACAAGAAAAGTTTCCTCATATTTTATTACAGTGTATTAGAGATTTTGCGTTGAATCAGGATGTTCGATTTCAAAATTATCCAGACCATATATTTAAGAAGCAAATATGTAGCATTGAGACAACCGTATCCACCCAAACACTTCTTCTCAACAGACGCTAATACTTTGAATCATCATCATCATCATCATATCAACAAATATTGCTCAAGAAATTCTCTTTTTATTTTAGTATTTATTATTCCATTATAGATTAATGCATTCCATCAACTCTAAGTTGTTCAAGCAAATTTGCCAGTGTTCGGTCTAGCAAAATGTTCTAAAGGCCCGAATTTGTTAGAATTTAAAATAACAATAATAATAATAACTAATGTTTTCAGTTTATCAAATGTTTTCTAATTTAAAACCAATATAAAAACCATCTGTAAATATATTGATGTCAAAGATTGCTGTTGGTGTTAAAATTAAATTTAACAAATCATACTTGAATAGCTTCATGTACAGTCGTTCTTTTGTCTGTCTTCGTACGTTGTTGTCCCTCCCCTTTCTACCTGAACGTGTCATAGTGCGTTGCAAGGTTAATTAAGGAATATAAAATAATAAATAAATAAAAAATAAAAAAAACACTACAAAAGGTATGAGAACAAGCGTTATTCTTTTTCAAGCAAGCAAATAACTGTACTTTTTAATTCAACTTCAACTGATCACGTACATTCAATTTGAATTGTTTTAACATGTTCAAAGTTTTAACAACAAACTTTTAATGTATGGAAATTTCTCAAAATGTTTTTCTCAACATTGTAACTTATAAAACAACTATTTTTTATTCAAAGGGGGGGTCCACGTTCATACTAAACTTGATTTCAAATGAACAATTAAATCATTAAATTATTTTGGTGTCCTTTCGTTGATTGGTTGAATGTTTGCGCATTGTTTATGGAGCAACCACACACTCTTTGTGATTGGTTGTTTCGGCGACGCGAAGGATGGTAGAGTATAAAAGACGGAAATTTTAATCCAAACTCTCATATTTTCGCCAATATTCTCATCAAGAACATTGCATTGTTGCTCGTATACACTACTTGTATTGTGAACAGTCGACAAACGACAATACTTGAGCCTTAACATGAACGGTGAGCCTGTATCGACCCCGATGCCCACATCTGTGGTTCCCGCACCTGGCGCGATGGTGTTGCCGTCGACTCCGGCCCCGGCACCACTACCACCGACCGATGGGGCACGCATCGAGAAGGAGGAGAGAAAGCTCATTCCTCCCGACATGATAGATGCTGGGTGGTGCGAAGCCCAGAGTGTGACACATGGCAAGAGCTATTTCTACAACAAGCTCACACGAGAGACCTCGTGGGATCTGCCCAGTTCATCGACTTATCTGCGTGAGCAACGGATGTTGCAGCCACATCCACCACTGTTGATGTTTTGTCTGCTGCTGTTGAACAATTAACCAAGGGATTAGCTGCTGACACCGAAGCATCAACCCCTAGAGTAGGAGCTAATCTCCCAGAGAATGTAAAAGGGAAGGCAGGAGTCAAGCGCAAGCTGTACTTTCCACCGGATGAACAACAGGAAGAGAACGACAAGAAGGCGGTGCGATTTCAAATCGGAGGTGAGCGATATGCTGTTGTCAAGCGTTTCAAGGGTCGCACCTACATTAACATAAGAGAGTACTATTTAAATCCCAGCAGAAACAAATTGCTTGCTGGCAAGAGGGGAATTAATCTCACCGTGGAGCAGTGGGGTCAGCTCAAACAACAGAGTACCGCCATCACTAAAGCCATCTTTCAAGTTTAGCTGATTAACAAAGATGTTAACTGTTGATTAACTGAATGGTATTGTCTACCTGTTGCAGATGATGAAGAGCACAACATGGAGGGCGAGGAGAATGTGTTGAAGCGCAAGAAAATCAGGACACTTCATCAGAATAAGTTATGCAGTTCAACAGAGTCTACCTTGCGAAGGGTGTGAGTTTGATTGGCCAAGGCAGTGGGATCACGAGTGTCTGTTTTACGGCGAGACTCCTGAGTACCACCTTGAAGATTTTGTGGATGACCACTTCGAGGAAGCAGAACAATACATTCAGCCGAGCCATGTTTGTGCTGTGTTTGGCGCAGTAGCACATCATGTTGGTGTTGAAGCTTACGATCTCTATCATAACTGATATTCTGAATGAATGGAACACTGAACATCAGAATGGAACTCTGAACCTTGTTGACACTTTCGACGATAGAAACTCGGGAATTCTTCCGTTTCATGTCGTGAACGAGGTCATGGAATTAAATGGACTTGTTTAATTGAACACTTTGAACAGAACGCAAAGGTTAGAAGATGATTATTTTAGTTCATTCATCTGCAATAAGTATTATCAATTTGCCATATGTTGTTGTTGTATTTTTGAAGATACTAAAGGACACCAAATAATAATTTAATGATTTAATTGTTAATTTGAAATCAAGTTTAGTATGAACGTGAGCCATGTTTGTACTGTGTTTGACGCAGTAGCACATCATGTTGGTGTTGAAGCTTACGATGGAATGGACGAGGACATGGACTCTATCATAACTGATATTCTGAATGAATGGAACTCTGAACCTATGAACATTGTTGACACTTTCTACGATAGAAACTCGCGAATTCTCCCAACGCAAAGGTTAGAAGACGATTATTTTAGTTCATTCATCTGCAATAAGTATTATCAATTTGCCATATGTTGTTGTTGTATTTTTGAAGATACTAAAGGACACCAAATAATAATTTAATGATTTAATTGTTAATTTGAAATCAAGTTTAGTATGAACGTGGACCCCCCTTTGAATAAAAAATAGTTGTTTTATAAGTTACAATGTTAAGAAAAACATTTTGAGAAATTTCCATACATTAAAAGTTTGTTGTTAAAACTTTGAACATGTTAAAACAATTCAAATTGAATGTACGTGATCAGTTGAAGTTGAATTAAAAAGTACAGTTATTTGCTTGCTTGAAAAAGAATAACGCTTGTTCTCATACCTTTTGTAGTGTTTTATTTTTAAATTTATTTATTATTTTATATTCCTTAATTTTAACCTTGCAACGCACTATGACACTTTCAGGTAGAAAGGGGAGGGACAACAACGTACGAAGACAGACAAAAGAACGACTGTACATGAAGCTATTCAAGTATGATTTGTTAAATTTAATTTTAACACCAACAGCAATCTTTGACATCAATATATTTACAGATGGTTTTTATATTGGTTTTAAATTAGAAAACATTTGATAAACTGAAAACATTAGTTATTATTATTATTATTGTTATTTTAAATTCTAACAAATTCGGGCCTTTAGAACATTTTGCTAGACCGAACACTGGCAAATTTGCTTGAACAACTTAGAGTTGATGGAATGCATTAATCTATAATGGAATAATAAATACTAAAATAAAAAGAGAATTTCTTGAGCAACATTTGTTGATATGATGATGATGATGATTCAAAGTATTAGCGTCTGTTGAGAAGAAGTGTTTGGGTGGATACGGTTGTCTCAATGCTACATATTTGCTTCTTAAATATATGGTCTGGATAATTTTGAAATCGAACATCCTGATTCAACGCAAAATCTCTAATACACTGTAATAAAATATGAGGAAACTTTTCTTGTTTTCATGACCTCAGCTCTTGGCTGCTTTATTCAACTTCTCAATGTTGGAACATTTATCAAAAGTTACAATGTACATGTATTACTCCTTCAATTCGGTTAGTTTAATGAAATTAAAAGGTAATGTTGAAAAAATATTGACAATTTATTTACAATTAATTATGTCTGTATTTTCTTTTGACAGAAACTGTATGTTTTACCAAAACAAATAATAATAATAATACAAAATAAAAAAATAAAAACAACTGGTTAGTAGGCCTTGCAAGTACAAAGTTACTGAAATTACGCACATTATGTGAAATACAAGTACACTTGTTTTCATTTTAGCTTCATCTGAAGAGTTCATAAGGAAATTCTGTCTTTCTTTGCCATTTAAAATTCAAAGTGATCATTTGTTTTGATAATATCAATAAACATACATTTTCCTAAAGTCCTTGTATAGTGGACAATAAAAAAATAATAATAATAATTTTCTGATTTCTGATTCAACATCAAGGTGACAGCGTGGGCAAATTCTCTGACTAGAATCTTGACCAATTATTTCCCTGTTTCAATAAACAGCTTGTGTGAATTAAGAGCATCTAAAATGGGCGGAGCATGGAATGACGGTATGATGAATTATTATCACAATACAAATATAACTCAAACTCAAATTTATTTTCACGGTACGGTAAGTCCTGAGCTTGTTTCTCTGGTTAGGATTATTTCTGGACTCATATTAATCTATCAGACCAGTTAGAAATGAACAAGTTTCGTTATTGCATAACAAACATATCTAGTACCAGTACAGTTAATAAAGATAAACATTCATTTTATGCAGAACACTTATTTTGTACTTTACATACTGAAATACCTGAAATGATGAAGGGACTCGTATAATAAATAAATACAAAAATAAATAAATAATTAAAAACACGCTGGGTATATACATGTAGATAAAGTCGGCACAGCATTTTATACATAAATTATTAAGTTAATTAGACCCCAAAAATATAATGTCATAATCCTTCTTGGTCTGCACCCATGAAAATCTCCTGGTTGGTGACAATTTTTTCATAGGGAAATAACTGAGCGAGCCTTGGTTTCATTATTGGTAGTAAAGAAGTAGATATTCGTTTTTTTGAGAAAAGACTGAAACTTTAAGGATTAGATGAGATATCAGTCAATGGTTGTATAATAATGGATGTTCCAGAAAACGCAACAGGGAATTTGGCAGTCAAAGATGACTTTATTAAGCAGAGAAAGTCCAGAGGCAAATATAAGAGAAGGAATGTCTGTACAGTCAGGAGAAGAAAGAAGAAAGTTGACAAAGTCAAAGGTGATGAGGTCACGGGCAAACAGATGACAATGAGTGAAAAGGAACAGGTTATCACAGAGAAAGTTGCTCAAACTGGTGAGATACAGAGGAAAAGGGGAAGGCCTTATCTACAGGGTACGGAGACACACTAAGTGAAGAGAACAGAAAAGAGGAAGATTGCATCTATGGAGTAAGTCAAAGTCAACGTCAAGGATTAGATGAGATATCAGTCAATGGTTGTATAATAATGGATGTTCCAGAAAACGCAACAGGGAATTTGGCAGTCAAAGATGACTCCATTAAGCGGAGAAAGTCCAGAGGCAAATATAAGAGAAGGAATGTCTGTACAGTCAGGAGAAGAAAGAAGAAAGTTGACAAGGTCAAAGGTGATGAGGTCACGGGCAAACAGATGACAATGAGTGAAAAGGAACAGGTTATCACAGAGAAAGTTGCTCAAACTGGTGAGATACAGAGGAAAAGGGGAAGGCCTTATCTACAGGGTCAGAGAGAACAGAAAGCAGGGACTCATAACCCAAGGCAAACAAGGAGAACAAGATATTCAAATGATCCCGAGGTAAAAGATGCAAATAGTCCAATGAGGAATACCACATGTAAGATGGGTAACATTTATCAGAATCACAAAGAACAAGCTGATAATTCTGAACCCGATGTTAAAAAGCGTAGATTTGAAGATTCGGAAATAGAAACTTGTGAAACTTCATTCAGAATAAGGCAGTTGGCTAATTAGATATCTTAAAGAGAGTAAGTAGAATAATAAGGAGTAACTAGAGGTATAGAGTTTGTAAAAAAACAAACTCAAGGTGTTTGGGGGTTCATGTTATGGTGTCATCACCTAAAGTTGTTTAAAAATGCAAAATAAATCCAAAATGTTAACATTGTATAAGTTTGTATTTAACAGAAATAAAGAGCATATTTTAAGTGTACTATGAATTAAAGAGCTTTTTATTATCAGATTATTGTCTTTCTCCCAGTTATGATAAACAACATTTAAGAAATCTAATCCTTAATAGAGCGCCCATTATTACAGCTAAAATGGGGAGACATTGCAGGAATGAGTCAAGCCAGGCAGCTATTTTTTTCTGCAGTACAATTCCTCATTCACTTACAAATTCCCATAAAAATCTAATGTTACAAAGGTTGAAAGGTTCTTCAATAGTTAATTCACCAAAACTTGCACGAGCATGTTAGTCTATTGAGTAGAATGCTTGTTCTCAAGGTGTTTGGTTGTTCATCATGTTATGACGTCATCACCTAAAGTTGTTTAAAAGTACATTAATTAAGTTGGAACTTGGTAAATATGGTTTTCTCTTCAGAAAAGTTTCATGACAAAATTCGCATCCGTGTTTGCCAAGTGCGACTTGACAAGAAACTACGGCTATGGAGTTAAGTTCAGCATGTGATTTGACTTCAGACTAGCTAGACCACGGAGCGTGCAATGAAAATGCATTCAGAAATTGAGTTTCGTGACGCATATCAGGCATGAGCGTACAAACAGTTTAAGAATAGACAATTACTTGTAAATTCTAATATATAAATCCACACTCACAAAATTTGCCAGTTTGGCAGATTATTTGCATTTGAACTATGACATGAAAATAGCGCCCTCTTTCGGCCATTCTTAGAAAACTGCATTTTCAATGGAGATTTTTGTATAATTGAATAGTTCACATGGGCTGTTTTTTTAAATGTTTCCCTACCCTAATCTGTCAAATCGGTCCAGTCAGGTAGGGAAGAGTTTGGAAAGGGGATTCCATATTTGGGAAATATTTGATGTCATTGTAAAGAAATGAACCAGTTTAAAAAAAATCTTGCCTTGAATAAAGGTCTGAACCCAACTTTTCCTGAACGTCTAACCCCCCAAGTTTTCCAATTTAATTGATCATGTAAAAACTTCTAAATTGTCCATTCATTTCAATATTTTGGGGTTTCATTTCCCATTTCCCATCTCCTTACCTTGAGCTCCACCCTCTTTAGGCAACCTTGGATCTAACCCTACCTACATCAAAGACCAATTTGTGAATCTTTTCTCATCTTTAAAAAGTAAATTATTGGTTATTAATTGTCAACGTTTTGTGTAAATATTTAAATTGATAAAACACATTCTTCGTTAAAACACAAAATTAATAAGATATTTATATAAAGGAAATGCGAAACAACATTATCTTTTGAATGACACTTCTGCTTTATTTTGTCATGGTCATGATACTCCTTTTCCATCCATTTTTGCATCCATCAATAATAATCCATTTCATACAGGATAAAGGTTATCCAAACTTCTAGGTCTAATTTGCAATGAAAAGAATAATTTACAAAATAAGTACAAAATACAAAATAAGTGAACCTGTAGTCCCTAACATTAATTGGATTTGGCTAGTATTGTTAAATCTTTGGCACTTAAAAAAACTTTTACTGGTGCATGAAAAGAAAGTCAACAGAATGTTTTAATTAAAGTTAATGGTTAAAGGGCAACATTATCTCAATCAGAGTAAACTTTCAACGGGTCATGGAATCAGTGTCCTAGTGTAAGATGAACAAAGCGGGTGATTGAAAATTACTGGCTCATTTGTTAAGCAGTCTGCAAGGATAAGTCATCTGAAGTTGATGGCCAGGGTAGCTGTAATGCCATGTGATTTCTTCATTATAAGTGTATTATATAGTACAGCTGATGCATTGAAGAGTGTGTGAAGATAGGCACTTTCATGTGAAAATCTCTCTGCTTCTCCAGCACCTTCACTGCTGTCTACACTCACTCACTGGCCGAAAGTATTGCAACATGCTCAAAATCGCAATTTACAGTAACAGGTGAGATGATCATTTAATCTGATTTCATCGATCGTGTATTACATAATTTTCGAGCAAGAACAGTAAAAAGAACATTGACTTCAAAACACAGGCACTTTCAAGAAGTCTTAAGTAGTGTAAATAAAATAAAATAACTTATTGTAACACAGTTCTCCAAACTGAACTTTGGTGTATGTTGCAATACTTATGGCCAGTGAGTGTATATCAGTATCAGTACATAATGTATCTGGAGCCAACTGCAGTCTCTACCAGTTCTTTTGCAGCTAGAGATTGGCTGTACACCAAGTCAATTGTATTCTTAGTAAATGATCTATGAATTACCAGTGTAGAAAATGTACTTTTCAGACGTGTTAGTTTTCAGATTGTGGGACCTGTACTTACTGCAGTCAACTCCTCCATTTCTTGTACGCACTTGATGAACTTACGATGTAATGACTTTGTGAAAAGAATTTCATTGTTTTCTTCTGGATGACTTCTTCACAGAATTTTATTTATGCATCATTGTACCAAATAGGTCTTTCATCTGATGAATCTGGCCTTGTCAAGAATTGGGTACATACTCATTATAGCAAAGACAATGATATCAAACTTCTAAACCCACAAGATCTTTATCTTCGATTTGCAAAAGTAACCTCTCATCTTTCCGTTGGGCATGCAATCAAGGTTTGGCACTGTGAAAACAGTTTTTCTCAATTTTTCTCGGTTTGTCAGGGAGGATCTCTGATGAAGACCACAGTTTTCTTCTCTGGGGTTCAATGCTGCATTCTCACCGCTCAACCTCATCTTGACCTAAATATGTATGAAGAAAGAATGATACATATTTAATAGAAATAGAGGAATAACTGAGTAAGGGGAATGGGCATTGTAGACAGAAAGAGATTGAAAATTAACAAAAGTACACACACAAGACAAGGTAAACTTGAAACAATTTTACTGCATACTAAGCTTGGGTGATAAACACGATATCGAATATTGCGATAACTTTTTTATTCGATTACAATATCGAGAACCTATTTAAGTTATCGGCATATCGGCGAATCGCGAATACAAATATATCACAATAAAATATAAATCGACATTGTGAGTCAAGTCAGAAATTCCATGGAAATAAAATCATTAGTGTTTTGAGCTTTTAGAAATGAGAAACAAAAGCAAACTACTTCAGAAGTACATACACGCTCTGCAAATAAATTTGCAATTTATTGTGACACTTGTAGAGAGGTACATACCTGTGGTTATCGGCTCTAAAGCAATCATGCATGAATGCAAAAAAAGAATTGCGATATTATTGAAAATTGCAATATATGTTTGCCGATATATCATGGATAAAAAAAAATCGTTATCGCCCAAGCTTACTGCATACTTGAAACTTGATTGAATTTTTGGAAAGAATGTCACATCCAACCGCCACTTTTTAAGGTTTTTTTTTGAAAATAAATTCCAACCACTAACCAGTTAAAAATTATTCTATCGATTTTTGGTGAAACTATCTTTAAAATCCACTTTTATGATGGTTTTCGGACTTTATTTCCCTTCTAAAAAATCCTCCCCTTCAGAAAATAGAAGGATCATATTATAGTTGCCACTGCACATGTACAATGACTGTTGGTCACTAATTGTGGAATTTACATCAGACTGACATGACTGAGGAATTCATCGTATACCAAAATGGCTGATTTTTCATGAAATAAATATCCTGGAATAATTTGAAGTATATGTCCATCATCATCCATATGTTCTCCACCTTACGAGGTAGGTAAGATTACTTTATTGGTTATATTGAATGAGAAAAAGTGGCGGTTCAATTCGACATTCTAACCGAATTTTTCAATATTTGCCTACCTTGATGTTTCTGTTTCTTCTCATTTCTTCCTCTCAGCCCTGCAAATGGCATGGAAGCATTTGTACCACTCTGAGTGGTACCCATAGATCTGTAAATCAAATGGTAATTAATTTTAGGACTGTCGGCTATTCATCCATACATGTAAAATAATAAATAATTGGGTCAGCATCCATCTTCATTGTATACACTATGAAAAAATAATCCAAAACTTTAGTTCAGCTTGAAGTTCATTTCCATGCTTATTCACACCGCCGAAGGTTGAATATTCTTGGTTCATATACAAAGTTATGTTTGTGCAACTAGTATTACTTTTAAGCATCTGATAAAACTCTATTATAAAGATCCCATTTTTCAACAGTGCTGATTTTTTACCAAAAAAGTGCCCCTTTCAGGATTTTCATGGATTTGGGGTGGTTAAGGTTAGTTTATTTTGTTGGTCAAGGTTATTTTGTTGGTCAAGGTATTAACATGGTAACTATTGAAAATAATCACCAGGAATGATCTTTTTTTGAAATTGTCACTAAAAAAGTATGATGATATCAGAAGTACATACACGCTCTGCAAATAAATTTGCAATTTATTGTGACACTTGTAGAGGGGTACATACCTGTGGTTATTGGCTCTAAAGCAATCATGCATGAATGCAAAAAAAGAATTGCGATATTATTGAAAATTGCAATATATGTTTGCCGATATATCGTGGATAAAAAAAAATCGTTATCGCCCAAGCTTACTGCATACTTGAAACTTGATTGAATTTTTGGAAAGAATGTCGTATCCGACCGCCACTTTTTAAGGGTTTTTAAAAAAAAAATTTGCAACCACTAACCAGTTAAAAATTATTCTATCGATTTTTGGTGGTACAGAAAGCGAAAACTATCTTTAAAATCCACTTTTATTTCCCTTCTAAAAAATCCTCCCCTTCAGAAAATAGAAGGATCCTATTATAGTTGCCACTGCGCATGTACAAATGACTGTGTTGGTCACTAATTGTGGAGTTTACGACATCAGACTGACATGACTGAGAATTCATCGTATAGCAAAATGGCTGATTTTTCATGAAATAAATATCCTGGAATAATGTGAAGTATATGTCCATCATCATCCATATGTTCTCCACCTTACGAGGTAGGTAAGATTACTTTAATGGTTATACTGAATGAGAAAAAGTGGCGGTCGGATGCGACATTCTACCCGTATTTTCAATATTTGCCTACCTTGATGTTTCTGTTTCTTCTTAATCTTATTTCTTCCTCTCAGCCCTGCAAATGGCATGGAAGCATTTGTACCACTCAGAGTGGTACCCATAAATCTGTAAATCGAATGGTAATTAATTTTAGGAATGTCGGCTATTCATCCATACATGTAAAATAATAAATAATTGGGTCAACATCCATCTTCATTGTATACACTATGAAAAATAACCCAAAACTTTAGTTCAGCTTGGAAGTTCATTTCCATGCTTATTTACACCGCCAAAGGTTGAATATTCTTGGCTCATGTACAAAGTTATGTTTGTGCAACTTCTAATACATGTAGTATTACTTTTTAAGTATCTGATAAAACTCCATTATAAAGATTCCATTTTTCAACAGTGCTGATTTTTTTCCCAAAAAAGTGCCCCTTTCAGAATTTTGATGGATTTGGGGTGGTTAGGGTTATAGTTTATTTTGTTGGTCAAGGTATTAACATGGTAACTATTGAAAATAATCACCAGGAATGATCTTATTTTTTTAATTGTCACTACACGATACTGAGGGACAGATCACAATGAGATAGTAAAAGTCTGAAGACATAAGTTAAATTGTCAAGGATATTTTTCATATAGGCCTAAGTCCAACTATTTTACAAAATATATGTAGTCTGATTAGGTCCAGATATTTTTCAAATTCTTTTAAAATTAATTCCTACATTACCTGTAACGTTAGCTGCGACGTTAGCCCCATAAATGTGGCACGGACACGCCCCCCCCCCCCCGCGTATCCTTAGCCACAGGTTGGTCTTATTCCGCTAACGGTAGTAATTCGAAATTCCAGGCGCTGAAATTGACGATATTTGCGACTATTTTGACAGTCTAGATACGTTCCTTACATGTTTAAATATCTAGGCGCTCCAAAAAATGGTGATTTTACTTACATTTTATATTTCCTGACATATAGGCCCGAAAAATTACAAGACGATCGTCATTGTGCAAGTTTCAACGAGGACGGCCATAGTGTTGTTCGGGAAAACCACTTGTGCGCGCTACTATTTTTCTTCGTCTGGTTTAAGTGTTGACTTACTTGCTTTATTTTAGCTCGCAGAGATATGACCACGGGCTGTCGCAGATATTAACTTTCAAGAAACTAACATTGAGCAGTTTCATCAAATTAACCGTACTGCATGGTAAGTTCATCCCTTTTAACTATCATATACATGTACCAGGTTATTTAACTGTACTTACATTGTACATAAAACAAGAGAGAATGTTCATTAAAATAAAATGATAATGTAATAAAATGGTCTATTATTAATTACAATAGTTTAATACTAATTTTAAATAGTAATTTTAAACAACATACAAATTTCACTAATAATTTTAATATATGAAATATTATAGTGTTACGTTACTATTACTATTAATAATAACAATATTAATGGTTCCACCATTTTTGTAAAATCTATAAAAAAATAATATAAAAAAAACAGAATGATTGTTTTATCTGACAAAATATCTGTGAATATAGTCTATGTACATCTATGTAATATAGTACAGGTAATATTTTTACAATTTTTCATGTTTTATCTGTTTGTGAGAATATAAAGGCGGTAACTTCAGTACAAAGGTGGTTTATTTTCTAATAAGAGTCTTCCCCTGGTTATTTTCACTGTCTTAAATTAAGATGTGTAGACCCTGTTTGTTTATTTTCGGCCAAAGCTAGCATGTGTACTTAAAGATTGTACACTCATGAGCACTCGGACCAGACAAATTGCAAAAGATGGTTCAAGCGTGGTTTGGGTCTATGCTATTTGGGGGTCGAATTTCTCAATAAAACCCATGGGTACAGGGAACGGTCCCAATTATTAACATTTTGCCATCCATCATTATCAATAATACTGATAATATTATTACTATTACTATTATCATTTTGTTAAACAACAATATGCAATCTAGTACCGGTATCAGCGATATCCTCAAACATGAAACACTTCATTTTGATTCGATCGGTCCATTACTGCCTGTCACTGAACGGTATTTTTAAACATTTTTCGTGTGCTGAATTATATTGTGGATTTTTGTTACTTTGTTTCTTTTCACCATTAACAAAGAACCCCCAATACACACACACACAAAACAAAACAAAATAAAATTAATATAGTATATATATATATATATATATATATATATATATATATATATATATATATATATATATATATATATATATATATATATATATATATATTATATTATATATATAAATTAAATCAGGAGGTGGCCTTAGCTTCGATCCAATCATTTATGCTTACTTATTATAGGAAAAGTAAATAATTGAATGCAGGAACTGGACATGTTTTATTTATTTATTTTATTATGTATATTTGATTTTAAAGTAGTTATATCACATGTTTAGCAAAAAATGCTCTGACTACCGACAACACGTGCAACCCTGAAACGGAATACTTCGCGCGCTAAAATACAGCAAGTGTGCACATAAAACAGCCGTCGTAAAATTGTTGCGCGCGCAAGTTGTTTTCCCGTTCACGCTCTTCATACATTCAAGATGGCCGTCCTCGTTGAAACCTGCACAATGCATGACGATCGTCTTGTAATTTTTTCGGGCCTATGTGTCAGGAAATATAAAATGTAAGTAAAATCACCATTTTTTGGGGCGCCTAGATAGTTAAACATGTAAGGAACGTATCTAGACTGTCAAAATAGTCGCAAATATCGTCAATTTCAGCGCCTGGAATTTCGAATTACTACCGTTAGCGGAATGAGACCAACCTGTGGCTATGGATACGCGGGGGGGGGGCGTGTCCGTGCCACATTTATGGGGCAACTGCGACGTATGTTATGTACGTTAGCTCCAACAGCCCTAACGCTTAGACATTGGCAATATCACACTCAACCATACCGTCTATTTCTTCCATCCACTTGCACATGAAAGAATCTTTGTCCAACTCATCTCCAAAAATGATAACAATTTGGATTCCATGCTAAATTAGTACATTTTCTGCGACGCATTTCTGCAGACAGGCCCCGACACTCAGGGAAGCCATTGTTTTTGCTGCTGCATGGTACTATACTGTGCGCGTGTATGCATGGCAGGTCATGACCTGCGCGGTCTTCGTAAACTCGAACTATTCTATTCTAATTAGATAATGCATATACACACACTACAGGCCGATATGTCTGTGTGTAAGAGAACGTCAGTATGGCTGTGCTTCTGAATAGTTGTTCGTTTAAACTTCTGTTTTCGACCGGAAGGAGAGGTCAAATTTGGGTCATGTCTGTGTAAGAAATGTGACATAGTTCAAGGTCTTTAAGATGATGCAAAGATTGTGAAAATATTTTCTGTGGTTCATGAGATATGATTTTTTGAATGTTTTGAAATTTTCAACTTCCGGTTTCGACCGGAAGCAGAGGTCGGATTGGGGTCACGTCTGTGTACGAAAAATCACATAATTAAAGATCTATAACATGCTGCAAAGATTGTGAAAATATCGTTTGTGGTTCATGAGATATGATTTTTTGAAAATATTAAACTTTGATTTAGTGTAACTCGATATCTGATGATCTCACTATGACGTCACAATTTGACATAAACTACATATTAAGGTCTAACTATGTGTGAAGTTTTAGGTTCTGAACTCTGCAACTATGTTTTTGTCTCTGGATAATTCTTATTAAGAAGAAGAAGAAGAAGAAGAAAACTAGAGGTATAGAGTTTGTTAAAAACAAACTCAAGGTGTTCAGAGCGCCCTAATATGACATATCATCACCTAAAGTTATTAAAAGACAAGTTACTTCAGGAGATATGAGTTTTCATAATATGTAATATATATAAAATACCACATATTGTGTTATACTGAATACATTAACTTCTGGTTCAATTGTGTGACGTCATTCATACTTTCACAAATTGTTCCTCATAATATGAGTTACTTCAGGAGATATGTGTTTTATGATATATAATGAAAATAACATAATGCTGAATACATTAACTTCCCGGTTCAGTCATCCCATATAATTTAAATTCCAACCAAATTAAGTCTGAACTTGGCAATAAGGGTTTTCTTGAAGGTTTTCAAAAC
>CM055835.1:27879397-27933330 GCA_029582265.1 Zoroaster sp. YZ-2022 | reverse complement strand
ATTTTGTTTTTGAAATCTCTTCTCAAGTATAAACATTTTTTTCATCCTGGAAATATTTTAGCATTCGAAGAAAAAAAGTTACTATACAACAATTTTTAAATTGGAATAACAATTGAAAGTACATTATTTAACTTAAATAATCTCTAGAACTGACGTATTTTGGAAAGAGCCTAGTAACAATTAACTAGAGATTGGTGTTTGATTGACAAACACTAGGTGTTCAGGACAGTAAAGGTCAAATTGGGGTCAACTTTGTTTAAATATTTTTGACAATTAACGATCTGTACAATGGTGCAAAACTGTGAATTTACCTCTTGTGGTTGTTGAGATATGATTTTTAATATTAAACTTTGACTTCGGTTTGGACAGGAAATAAGGTCAAATTAGGTCACCTTTGTGTACATATTTTTCGACAATTAAGAATCTATATAATGGTGGAAAGATTGTGAATTTCCACTTCTGGATAATTTTTAATATTAAACTTTGACTTACGGTTTGGACGGAAGTAAAGATCAAATTGGGGTCACCTTTTTGTAAATATTTGTGGACAATTAACGATCAGTACAATGGTGCAACAAATTTTAATTTACCTCTTGTGGTTGTTGAGATGATTTTTTTTCAAATATGAAACTTTGACTTCCGGTTTGGACAGGAAGTAAAGGTGAAATTGGGGTCATGTTTTTGTAAATATATTTGACAATTAACAATCTGTACAATGGTGCAAAAACTGTGAATTTACCCCTTGTGGTTGTTGAGATATGTTTTTTAATATTAAACTTGACTCCGGTTTGACAGGAATAGGTCAAATTGGGTCACAACTTGTGTAAATATTTTCGACAATTAGAATCTATACAATGGTGGAAAGATTGTGAATTTACCCTTGTGGTTGTTGAGATATGATTTTTAAATATTAAACTTTGACTTCCGGTTTGACAGGAAGTAAAGGTCAAGTGGGGTCATGTTTTGTAAATATTTTTGACAATTAACAATCTGTACAATGGTGCAAAAACTTTGAATTTACCTCTTGTGGTTGTTGAGATATGATTTTTAATATTAAACTTTGACTTCGGTTTGGACAGGAAGTAAGGTCAAGTGGGGTCACCTTTTTGTAAATATTTTTGACAATTAACGATCAGTACAATGGTGCAAAAATCTTTAATTGACCTCTTGTGGTTGTTGAGATGATTTTTTTTAAATATTAAACTTTGACTTCTGGTTTGGACAGGAAGTAAAGGTCAAATTGGTCACCTTTATGTTAATATTTTCGACAATTAACAATCTATACAATGTGCAAAAATTTCAATTTACCTCTTGTGGTTGTTGAGATATGTAAGTAAGGAAAGTAAGTAGTATTTTGTAAAGTCAATATATAGAGGATTTTTTCCTCTGGAAAGGACATACACACACCTTATTGAGACTACGCCATGCTCAACCAAAACTGAGCTAGTGAGATCGGAGAACTCACGGATGACTATTGAAAGAGGCGACGTTCCTTACAGTACAATTCCTTTTCATGAAAATGCATGAAGTAAAAATACTGAGTAAACACAAGTCCGTTTTACGTTTGCACATACCATAAATAATACCGTGAGACTGATTCGCCGTGTCAAAAAGCAGAATCAAATCATATAATAAAGTTATAATAAAATGTGTTTTGGAGAGCTACTTTGTCCCCTTTAAAACAGTTTCACCATACAAAATGATATTTATACAAAATAAGTCGGCACAGAAGGGTGTGGGCAGGGAAGGTGCAATATAGACATGGAAATGTAGAAATGAGGAGGGGGGAAAGTGTGATAAGGGGGGCAGGTCGACATCAAGGAACTTTCTTTGTTTGTAATATAAATATCCATGGCCAAGGGCCCCGTATACGTAGAAATTTCCGATTCAGATGGAGGGTGGGGTGCACAGTTCAAATCACGGACCATAGAACGGACAGTGATTTTGGAGCGCATGGGAGCATTGTCGCAAGAGTTCTGGGAAATGGTTGAGGTCCTCGATTGGTTAAAAGTCCAAATGTATATAGACCTAGGCCTCTGTATATAACAAAAATAAATAATTAAATTAAAAAAAAAAAAAAAATAAAAAATCTTTGTTAACCCCAAAACGTGTCAAACGTGTCATACTAAAAAGACGGTTTATTCTCAATCCGAAAATCCTTATAACGATGATTAGCATCTCGTAAGAGATGCATGGCAAGATATAAACTGCTTATGATAGCATGATTAGAAGGGAAAACGGTTTTGCAAATGTAGACCTCAGTGGAATGGGGTGGGGGCTGTCGCACACTTCGCACCACCCACTGATTCCCTTTGTTCAAGAAGAAACATTTAGTCGCATTGGAGAAGAAACAATACAGCTTATGTCAAATAGCTACTAGCTGTAGTCTTCAAAGTTTGTATGGATGTCAGCTAATTAGCCTTCCATTAGAAAACAAGCTTATAACTACTAGATGATGCAGTTGCAGGGGAAAAAGTCGAAACAAGTCGAAAACAGTCAAAAAGTAAATCCAGGAGGGTTTTTTCCAAAGCTACAAAAAACATTATTTCCACCTCATTTGTTGGAGTTTTTTGTAATATTGGTGTTTATGACAAGTGTTGCACATGAATTTACTTGATAGACTGCATGTTATTAAATTGAAAATTATCTTTAATAATGTGAACTATCAACTCAAATGTATAATCAACAAAAATGTAATGACCATGACATTGACTCTGATGTAATAAAGCATATTCTTATTGTGACATCTTTACAAATTGTCTTTGTTTTTACCTATACTGCAAATAATTAAAAATCAATTATAAATTTAAAAAATCTGCTTTCTACATTTTCGGTTGTACGTATTTGGAAAAATGCATTCAAAATACCAGAAGTCTGTTACCAACAAGTGTGCCAGGATTACGGCTTTCATATGGTGCATGTTTTGTATTGATGTGACGATGCTAAGTATGACATCATCCATCGACAATTTTTCGCGTTAAACCTATGGGGTTTTGGCGGAAACAAGAAACAGAGCTCAAGTGTTTGTTAGAACAAACACACGGTGTTCGTGTCAATTTCCCAGTTCAATAAAATTATCATCGATGATGCAACTTTTGCAAACGTGTACCATCTTTATTATAACAATATCAATTTCATATTCGAAAGTCCTATCAATTTTGCTTTAGAATGTGTTGAATTTGAACTTTCTGTTTGGACCGGAAATAAAGGTCAGATCAGGTGATTTGAAGGTCACAATAAAACGTCCCCCATGATCATCAAAAATAACGTTAGTACCTGCTTTGGTTCAATATCTGAGATTGGAAACTATTCCCTTTTAAAAATGCCGCTAGGGGCGCTCTGAACTTTTATGACGTCATCAAACATATTTTTAAAAGGGAAAATGTCCAATAATTTTATTCACAGAAGTCATATTTAAATTTCCTATGGTTTGAGAAAATTATTATTTTCTAAACCCGCCGCCAGAGGGCGTTTTGATAGGTGTTGACGTCATCCGTCACATTTAAAAGGTCACATGTCAATAGTAATTTGTACACGGGAAAACACGCCCAAATACCATATTGTGTTGCTGCAGACCCTGAAAGTGCTTCAGAAATATTTTCACTTTAAAATTCCGGTTTTGATGTCAGATTGGGTCATGTCTGTGTACGAAATGTCACCAATTCAAGATCTGTAAAATGATACAAATATTGTGTAAATAGCTTTTGTGGGTTTATGAGATATGATTTTGAAATATTAAAATTGGATTTTTGTGTATTTCGATATCTATGACCCGACGTACATCTTTACCTGAAACTATATGTCATAACGTTATCACAACTACATGTTATGGTCTAAAATGTGTCAAGGTTGAAGGTTCTGTGATCTTTGGGAAATATGGTTTTGTTAGATAAAATCCTTCGAGAAGAAAGGGAAGAAAAACCGAGCAATTTCAAAAGGTGTTCGTGCTGTCGCACGAACATCTAAAAAAAAATCGAACGAAAAAAATAGGGGTTTGGACCAGGCCGAAACCCTAACTAGAGGTTAAATGTTCGATGAAAACGAACACAGGGTTTCCGGGTATATTGATTATTGCACTCTTAAGAAACATGTCAATTTTCAGGATCAGTATTTCTTTTAAAAATCTTAGCAAAACAAAGCATTCATGTTTGGTTCCCGGGCCCCGGGCACCTACACCGTAAACGAGATCAATAACTAAGCTTATGTGTTTTTTTATTTTCGCATTGGCATTCCAATGTGGTATGCAAGCTGTGGGCGGTTCATTTTAAATGATGGCCAATCATACAGGCCCCTAGTTTGATCACACACATTTCGTTGATTTGACTCGTGTACTCTATTTCACATGTATACAGAGACAGGGTCCATATTTGGAGCGCTGTTTCGTGCATTGTATTATTACAATACAATGCACGCAAACGCATACCTGAAATAGAGTGCACGAAGGACAAAGTCCAACCTGAGCTAGTTGTGCGTGTACAGACCAACCCTAACCAATGAGAATACGTCTATATTAGCATTAGAGCTCCGCCTTAAATGTTGGCGTGTCGGAAGCATCAAAGCGCGACGACGAATGGTCACTGATGTAATGTATGTCACGACGAATGGTCACTCTATGTACATGTATGTACATGTACATTAATGTACATTGAACTACATGTACATACATATATGTACATAATGTATACATGAATCCGTACACTTGTCCATGTGCGCTGGAATTAGATAGCTATAAAGCGGGAAAAATTATGCTACCAAACCGTTCCGACGCGCCTTGATCAAGGCTAGCCACAATCATACGTTTACTATGTTTTTGTTTGAATGTTGTACTAGAGTATTTTTTTCAAAAGAGCAACTTGAAATGAATCTCCTTTTTTAAGGTCAACGTTGCTTCAACGTTCATGTGCTAATGTTGATTGAACGTAATATCAATGAGCAAACTATAATGTTGAAATAACATTTGCATGTACGTTAAAGTAACGTTAAGGGCAAACGTTAATACAACGTTGTTTCAACGTTCATGTGCTATCTGGGTTAATATTTGTATCTAGTTATATCAGTGGTTAAACTGATATTTCCACTTTCACAAGCACTAACTTTCAACATTTATATGCTAACGTTGATCCAACATTAAATCAATAAGCAAACTAACGTTGATCTAATATTAAATCAATAAGCAAACTAACGTTGAAGTAACGTTTGCAAGTAACGTTAAAGTAACGTTAAGGCAAACATTAATAAAACGTTGTTTCAACTTCATTTGTTATCTGGTTAAAATTGGTAATATCAATGGTTAAAATGATATTTCCACTTTCTCACATTACGGATTTCTCTCACCAAGCTCAGATCTACAGTTATTATAAACATATAAAAATGATTGTGGTTGCATCAATTAGGCTTTTTATTTGGGATACCAAGTACAATTTGCACATTATGATTTTTTAATTCAAGTTTTAATGCCCTTTTCCTTTCTTTTCTGGATACTTTATTTTCTACAAAGTGTGTAGAGGGGCTATGGGATTGGAAACGTATCACCAATTTCTGTTTTCCTTATTCTAGTTCTTTTGGAAATGTTCCCACCCCCTCAATTATAGTAACAGATAAAATTATATATTTCATCGTTTAATTCCACTTTTTAAGTGTAAAGTTTCTAGTTTCCCTAGTTTCTAGTTTTTAGTGTAAAGTTCCAGCGTTCGCTGGATTTTGATTAGGCCCCACTTTCAAAATCGCCCGCCGTCGTTGGACTGAATTTAAATTTTGGGCCCCACAATCTTTCCCAGTTTGGCGAAGCTTCATGATAGCAATCTGAATATGCATCTATATGATATACAGTTTCCTTATTGTAGCCATAATTACACCATGTTGATATGTGGCAGAGTGCCTCCCCCAAAATGGGAAGGGGTGCACTCTGCCGCATATTGAGCATCATATGGCCATAATGGTTTTCACATTACCAGCAGTACAGAATGTAACAAATTCATTTTTAATTCCTGTAATGAGCATCCTGGAGCGCTAGATATGCTTGATGACTATGCCAGTAATAAAACAATACATCAACAGGTGATATAAATCCGAGGATACAATCCCAACGCTAACAGCGAGCTAAAGGCTTCAAGGGCAACATTTATGTCAGTTGATAAACAGTGGACCTTATACAAAGAGACTGAATCTTACACCATCAAGGATACAACAAAACCTCTACAGGTAAATTTTGGCGTTACCTCCATTCATTTAGTCTGTTGCCCTTTTTACAAATTGGTTGAGTGCGATATATAAAAGTACACACGTGACTTCACCAACCTTTCACCCAAGGTGATCACTGATCTAAGGCAGACCGAATATAATGTAAAAGACATACATGTACAAATTGGTAACAACCAGCCTGAACTGGAATGAATAGACACTGAATAAGTTAATAGTGGTCTCGAAATAAGACAATAATAATCAGACTGGATACTCTTTACTGACATGTACATTAGGTGTGATCAGCCTGTTGACCTTTCACATGCTAAAGCGAATTTCTACAAACACTGAAAGTAAATTAATTCGGAAAATTTTAATCTTCCAAACTATCATAAAATCATAGATTAAACATAGTATCATAGATTAAACCTTCATAACCTTATCATGTTTATATAAATCTCCACATAGAACGTTAGAAACCAGAATTCACTCTTTTATGTTAATAAAATCGATATTTCACCAAATATACTTTCAGAACTGGTAAACCTTGTTTCCATTGCCAATTGTGTACATATGATGGATATGTTATAATACTTCCCTGTTAATGTTTTTGATACAACATTCGATCATTCTCACATTCATAAGCTATATCCAGCTGATGTGTCTCTCAAAGTCAAATTTGTTAACAATGATTGTGGTCTTCAAATAGAGTGTCTATTCTAAGGATCACCGCATTATAGCTCACGGGGTTAATGTCCACTATTCTACTTTTTCCCTGATTGACACCATATTCTCACAATGAGGATACAATTCGGGGAAAACCATTTAGTGACGACACAATTCTGCTGTATTATTAGGCTATGTATCCTCATCATTCATGTGTTAACTCCCGGCTCTTCTAGAATTAGTTACACAAATGAAGGCTGAAGCGGCGGCACTACAGGGGGAAGGGAGGGAGAAATGAACGGCTATATTTGC
Source organism: Zoroaster sp. YZ-2022 (assembly GCA_029582265.1). Classification (NCBI taxonomy): domain Eukaryota; kingdom Metazoa; phylum Echinodermata; class Asteroidea; order Forcipulatida; family Zoroasteridae; genus Zoroaster; species Zoroaster sp. YZ-2022. The sequence continues at coordinate 27,926,172 of CM055835.1, read as the reverse complement.
AATCAAGGATACAGGTAAAGAAGAAAACTTTAATTTGGGTAAATAGTATAACTTTAGCTCTTGCCAATCTTCTCAGCTACATTAAGTTTTCCTTACACAATATACAGCATACTGTATACGTCCACATGAGATACAGTTTCCTCAGCCATAATGGTTTTCACATCACCAGCAGGACATAACGTAAATAATTAATTTTTAATTCCAGTAATGGAGCTTCTTTGAGCGCTATAGTCTTGCTTATTGCTGACTATGTGAAGAGATGCCACAGGCATAGTCTATAAATAGCATGCAAGCGCGGAGAGATAGAGGCGGCGTAGGGCATAGCGCCACCATGCGGCAGTGAGACGTTACCATTTATGCTCTCACCCGTGTAAAGCTCAATCTGGCCTTGCTGTCCACCGCAGGCAGAATTGAATAAACTAATCCGAACTCCCACAGGCAGAGATGATTGTTCGTTAACACAAATTATTATTCCTCGCCTCCCAATTTAGAGCGCCCCACAAACGTGTCAGAAGTGGGATTGGTTTATAACAACTCAATTCAGAATTAAGTTTTTTTGGTGCGTCGTGACTAGTAGCACGGAGCATAGCACTCCTGGTGTACCATCATTGTCCGACTGTTCTGCAGAAAACACCACAGAGCTAGTGACTGTACACTACGTAAAGATGGAGCAGTCAAGCATCCGGGTTTCAACATAAACATAGAGAAACTTTGTAGTTTTCCCTGGTAGAGTCAAAATTACCTGCACAGTCGCTTTGGGACTACTTTGTGAGTGCAACTGGTTGTCGGTTGAAATTGCTGGAGAAGAAGTTATTCTGCCACACTTAGATGACATGATCTTACCACCAGCCGGTGGAGTGGGGGGGACCGAGTTTATGCACCAACATTGCGCGGAAAACCAGAGAAAAGGTGGAGCAGACGCCAACAGCAGCGATGGCCCCAGGTTCGTAATTTTTGGGAGTTCAGAGGAATGTGGAGGTAAAAGCCACGCCTGCTGATGAGTTTGTCACTTCCCATTCGACACGCCTTTGAACGATATAGTATCCTGTCGCAGAGGGGTACAATACTCATAGAGTCCCTGCGTAGGGGACCCAAAGTCGAGGCCAGGCCACTTCTAGCTACAGGAGCTGAGAGGCGGAAGATGTTTGAATACATCTGAAGGAGCTGGCCCTGAAACTCTCACCAGTAGCGAACTGCAGAGACAACTGCTTAACAAGCCGTCAAAATGTTGGTGAGTCAGTAAGGGATCATTCCGCAACCTTACAGCGTCTCTTCACCAGACCACAGGTGAAAAAGGACCCAGACCTCTACAAAGAACCGGACACACTACTGAATGAATAATCGTTGATGTTCATCATGAGGGGTTACGATACTCCTGTCGTGACCTCCTGGATAGGACCCCGCCGTGATGACGTTCATGGAACTCTGCACTAGGGCTCAGAAGAACCTTTGTTCATATTGCGGCAGTGGGCGCGAAGGAGGACGACCGCTACCTCAACTTAGAGAATAGGTCCAGTCATCGACCGAGTCAGTGCAGACTTAATTGACTACATCATGGCCAAACCGAGGGGAACAGGACCCACAGGCTGGTCAGTCAAATTGCCCGCCAAACTTTCAACCAGTGGTCACCATAAGGGGCAACTACTGTGATGACTCAACCAAACCAGATGTCAGCACCCATAAACTCGTGCCACTCTGGGGTACCGCAAAGCCCACTCAGTGTACCAAGATGCCCTGTGTTACAACTGCCACCAGACAGGTGCATTTCTGCCTGTCATTGCCTGATGCCCCAATATGGCCATCCCAGTAACAACTACCTACATGGATAGTCGAGGGACCTGTGAAACCAAGTTACTGGACGTGTGGCAACGTTCAAAATGTAGACCATCTGGAAACCAACAACCCCAGCTGCATGGAGCTAAGCAGCCAGGGGAGACCAGGATGGCTCCCTCCGTCAGACGACTTATTCATTGGCAAAGCAGAAACTGACTGCTTCGGAGTGGATGTACCGTGGAGACAAGTTTCTGTGCTTATTGGACACTGGATCCATGGTGACAACTGTAACAGAGGGTACTACACCAACTACTTGAAAGGGAGAGAAACCTGTTATATGAGCATCCAGAATATTTCAGGTTGCTGTCAGCCGATGGGTTTTAGTATCAAGTATGTGGGTTTCTTTGAGACAGATGTCATACATGGGTGTCACTATTCTCTCCAGAATAATCCTTCACATTAAGGAAGCACTCCAGCAATGGACAAACTTACAAAGCCTTGTATCCTGGGATGAATTGCTTTGAGTGCATGCTGGAAACAGTTGACTGCAACCAAGGGGACAGAGTATCTCCAAAGACTTTCCACCTCCGGACCAGGCTCAATGGGTGAAAACGATGAAGCACGTGTTCAATTATAGTTTAAATGATAGATGGGCCTTTATGCCGTGCATACTTACCCGGAGTTCACTAATCATCATTCCTGCTCGATAGATTGTTGTCTTGCTAGCATCGTATTCGGCCTGCACCAGACAATATGGACTACCATGTGCCGTTCTTGAGACTGAGGAATCAGTTCAATCTACCAAATTCAGTCCAGTAGATCGGGCGATTTCTCGTCAAAGCATCCGGGGGTAGATTTACACTTGCACTAACAAATGAACTGACAGTGACATCCTCGTCCCGGGTCACTCCTGTGTTGGCAAATTTCCACCATGGAGAACAGGCTGATGTTAGCAATACCACAGAGTGTATGTTCAATTACAGGAGCTGACTAAATATGTAACTCATAACTGTTTTCGATGGCATCCACCATAGAGACAGACCCATCAGAAGTGCCAGCTGTAGAGATGGGAGGGGGACTCACTGTAGAAGATCAAGGAAAATTTTGAAACTATTGAGGACTTAATGACAGCGTATTCTTGAAGGGTGATAGGACCTGGGGTACATAGATGTCATCATACCAGATCGACACAGGTGATTCCCTCCGATTAGACAGTTGGGTATAGGTCTATTCCTTCTCAGTATCAGGAGATTAGACGTCACATACAGGAACCTTTTGACGCTTGTGTTATTCAGAGTACAAGCCCTTGGGCTTCCCTTTTCTATCGTAGTTGTACGCAGAGTAACGTCCCATCAGGCTCTCCGTTGACTATCGGATATTGAACAAGCGTAATAACGAATTCGTCCTACTGCCGCGTATAGATGAATCACCACAGGCACTGGGAAAGCCAATATTTCATCAAAGGATCTTACTTCAGTTCTACTAGGTCGTTGCGGCAGAAGACAATATGCAGAAGACAGCCTTCATCGCACCGTTTGGTCTATGGGAATATAAGACGAATGCCTTTTACCTGTGTAATAGTCCTGCAACATTTCAGAGGTTGATGTTGCGGTGTTTTGGAGATCAGGCTCTGGAGAGTCTTTCAATATATTTGGACGATATCATCATATACTCGGACATCGTCGATGAACACTCTAAAGAGGGTTGAGCTTGTAGACTCCAGGCTACAGAAACATGGTTTGAAGGGTAAAACCAACCAAGTGATCTTTCTTCAAGACTGAGATGAACATACTTAGCATCTGGTTGTTGCTGGAGAGGAGGAAACCCGACCCCGACAAGGTCAAAGTTGTGGAAAGATTGGCCACAGCCCACCACTGAAAACCAGCTCCGCCTATTTCTGGGCTTTGTGATTCTTTAGAAAATTCATCAGGCAGTATTCAGTTGTTGCATCACCCTTTATTTGACTTACCTAAAGGGAACCTCCACGAAAGCAAGAGCCAGAACAAGAACAAAGCATGCAGGGATAAATCTCGATGAGCAAGCTGTTTCGGCATTCCAAATTCTGAAGGCAAACTCACACAGGGTCCAGTCCTCCAGTTTGCAGACTTCTCTCGGCCATTCGTCGTTGAGAATGATGCAAGTACTCAAGGTTGGCGCTGTCTTGTTGTAACTACATGATGATGGGACAAAGGTGGTGATTGCATATGCGTCAAGATCCCTGACGACCATGGAGAGGAATGATCGAAACTACTCTGCATTTAAGTTGGAACTGTTGGCTGTCTGTTGGCTGTATGTGGGCCATTCAAAGCACTATACATGTCGACCATAACCCCTGAGATACATAAACACTGCAAAGTTGAGTTCCACTGAGCTTCGATGGTGCAACAGCTTTCAGCCTTCGATTTTGAGTTGCACAGGCAGGGTAAGACCAACCAAGCCCCCCATGCTCTGGTTCTAGACAACCACCTGCCGCCCAAAGGACCCACTGATGTTCTGATGGCCAAAGTGTCGAACTTTCTTCATGCGCAGTTCGGATCAGGCTGTGGGAAACCGCATGCGGGATAGATGTACCCCAGCCCTGACTCATCAGGTGCGATTATGCCAAAGTGAGGGTGGAAGTAGATGTCTTCCAGGGTATACAGTGGAAGATTTGCGTCGGCTCCAGAAGGAAGATGTTGTTTTGGACAGAGTGGTCAGGAGTATGTGGAGAGGGGCAGGAAACCGACCAGAGAAGAAAGAGAAAGTGACCCCAGGGCAGTAAAATTTATCCTCAAACACTGAGCCAACTTGAAATGAAGTCCGGTGTACTTACCGCTGTTCAAAACTCCGCTTCGACGAGAAAAGTTAAAGGTTGATTGTCCCAGCTCCGCCCACAAAAGGTTGTCCCATACTCCTTCCATGGACAAAGTTGGACTTTTGGAGCAAAGAGAACGTTGAAGTTGATCCAACTCGCCGTTCTTCTGGCAAAAGGATGGAGGATCAAGCCAGCCTGGTGCCACCAATGAAAGATGTGCAGTGGGGAAGCGCCCACCTGTCAGACCAAAACCATTCATAAACCTTTACGATCTACTGCCACTATTGTTTTTTAATCGATGCATGGTGTTTGTATGTTAAAACATTAAATACAAAAGAGCTTAAATTCGTCATTATGTCAACTTTGAATGAAATAAATCATGGCTTTATTATATTTTAAACCAACCACATGTAGTCCACATGTTGATTTCTCTAGTACATTATTACATGTATGTGTTTTGTTAGTAAAAGCACACATGTATACGGATAGGATACAAGCCGCATATGACACCACTGTAATTCATACCGGCTATAAACAAATCTTCATGGATCCACACAAAATTCAATGTACTGGGCCTTTTAGAACTACACGTACATTATGTATAATATCAAGTGTATGTAACAAAATTAAAACAAATTAAATGGTAGTAGCTGGACTGTTTTGCCATACCAATGACTGAACTGCAGTGGGTGTTTATTGTACAAGAATAATTGTCACAAATTTAATAGTTTATTGAACAATTCTATTAAAGAATAACAACAACACCCCAAATAGTGTATTCCACGGTTTCAAAACATAAATAAAAAACGAACAAACAAAAACAAAAAAGGTTGCTTTCATCAATATTGTATACAACTTTTGAAATTTTAGCTTCATGCCTTCAAAACAAAAGGCAAGGAAATTAAAATTAATTGTGCTGATAAACCAGTAAGTTTTCACAAGGCATTGTACATGTACAGAAATGTCTCAGCGGTGTTGACTCAACTCTAACAAATTCAGATACATGTAGATATTTGTCTTTCACAATGTTCAAACACTTCCAACGTGATTTCCTAGCATGCTAAAGCATATCGGTTCAAAAACCAGTTTGAATGGAATACCACCAACATTCATTTAATATTTCTGTTATTGTGAAAGTCAGATAGGCTTATCCACATGCCAAGTCTTCACACTTGTATAGAAATAGCTACTATATACTGTCGCCTAATAATGTTTTCTTGTACCCTTTGCAGATGGTCCTTAGTTTGGATACATTACTCTGGGAGACAGTCAAAACTTGGCATTCAGCTGATGCTGTAGACAGTCCATGCAGCAATGTATCCTGTGTCTGTTGGTTGGCATATGATGCTTTTGGGCATGTGTCGCATCACAAAGGCCACACGTTTGGGCACCAATGTCGCTACAGTTATGTTTTTATAGTATCACTGTGCCGCCGGTCGCTTCTGATAGAAAAAACTGTTCTTGATGACCATTCATTCCATCGCAAGTTTCACTGAACCAGCCCGTGCCAATGATAGTTAATAATGAGTGCTTCACTTTGGGTGCCATCCCGGCCTGCCCTCCCACATTAGTTCATCAAATTTCGTTGGGGGACCTACCAATATCACAGTATGGAGACCACAAATTGTAGTAACGAAATTAAACCCTCCCTGTCTTCTTGTGCAAAGCTGTCGATAACTTTTTCTTGTACATCCACTTCTGTGTTGTATGATGATATCAAAGAATGAGGCGTGACCCTCTTTGAAAGAAGACGTCATAAATAAAGAGCGCAGTTTTCACTGACATTTGATGATGACCGGTAGTACAAAATAAACCCCCTTCCTCTCAATCTCCTGGGCATCCATTTAAAGACGCCTTCAAAACTTTTTATTTTTATGTCGCCTTGATAACAACATACTTGGTGTTAGGGGTCAGGAATGATTTTGTTTTGCATATAAACTGGTGATGTAAAATGAATTTGCAAAAGCAAAATAATTTTTGTTATAGCACCCGTGAATTTTGCATAGCAAATTTTAAAATGCTTAAAGGTACACCCACCTAAAAAGGCAAAAAATGGGCTTGATAGAATGATAGATAATCATTTTTGGAAGGGTTTTTCCCAAAAACAAAAATCCAGGTATCGTGGCATCATTTCAAGAAATGTCCAAAAAAACAACAATAAGGTCAAAGGTCACGTATACGCATTTCAGTTGTCTGCACGACCGTGAGGTAAACCTGTACGCAATTGCCGATTGTATTTAGACTGGTACCCTGCATTGCATATTTGTTGTGATTGTAATTACCAAGAGGAACAAGGTTCCAAGGTCTGTACATTTTATTGTATTTCTTACAAAACACGAATCAAGATCACAACCCTGGATTCGATTGCAACCCTAGGCACGTCGATTCAAGATCCCAAAAAGGGAGGAAAAATGCCTAGTAGGTTTGATAGAACTTGGGATCAACTATGGAGAAAGGCATGACTGAATTAAACCGGTACTTAGTAGCAACATCTATCTGGGACATACTGGATTCTGGGTGAGCATCCCAATCATGATCAATATTAGTTTGCATTGCTATTGGTAGACAGTACATGATGTACAGGACTGTACATGATGAACACAATCATGACACGTCCCTGGCAATTATGTGAAATTGCTCAACCCCCTGATTACATACTCTAACATATTTGACAGGAAAAAAATGTTGAGGGAAGTTTCAATTTTAATAGAAATTTAAAATTTTTCATATTCTCAAAATATTATCAAAATTTTTTTATTTGGTCAGACACGCCTTATGACCAAATTAATAATTATGTAAAAATATATGCTAGTTACCAGATACAACTTGGGCAGCATTGAGGAGCAACTTATTTTAATAAATTTTCACAGGTTACCTTTTTTATGCTATTTTTCGTGAGATCTAATTAATTAGTTAACGTGTTACAGGGTTGAAGTTAATGTTCATTATCAAATACCAAAATGATGAACATTTCATTTAGTTTTAATGGTTGTTTATTTAAAAAAAATTAGGTTTAGTATAATTTTTGTTTATTTTTGCAACATGCATAGCAGTACTGGTATTTCAGTCCGGGTAGAAGGGGTGTATCTGATAACCCACTCTTTCCATTCCATACTGAAGTTAAACAACGTTTTACGTAATTTCACAGTGATTGTTGAATATTATTGGGTAAATTTTATTTAAATTTCCAAGCCTCCTTACCCTCTCTGTTCACTCTTAAATCTTTTTCAGAAAGAGGACAGAACATTCTTGCTACTTCAGCTATGCAGAATTGATGCTGGGTGTGATTCTCGACATAACGCATAATTGTGTCTTTGGTCAATGGAATTATAATTTGGAATCATGATAATGTCTGGGCCTCATTTTATTGCTTGTTTGCCCTCCCTCCCTAGGTTTCTTATTCTATAGTGCTGCAATAATTGTTCAAATAATTTCGAAAGCAAATGTGTTGGTTCATCACCAGTGGCAGTACATGCCATCACCGAGAACTTGGGGGAGGCAAGTATTTTATCTCAAAATTACTGATTCCCAATGACAGCCCTGAATGTCACCCATTCTGAACTGTCACTAAATCAAAATACAGAGCTATTTATTATGTGCAGATTAATTTTGTTTTCTTGTCAACAAAGGATGATGGTTGTCTATTTACACTGGAAGTCATTTCACTTGTTACATGGGCCATATGTACACTCATTATTAGATTCTTTATAATATGCTAAACAGGTCAGCAAAGTGGTTTCCCAATTGATGCGGGGGGGGAGGGAACCACAAAAAGTCGTCATGAAAACCAAATGGACAAAATAAAATAAATATGTATTTCATTGTTTTATTAGCAATTTACAAGCACCCATACAACTCTGATTATTTCAATGTCTAAACATTTTATACAAATGGCATATGATCTTCAGCTTGTAATTTTATAGATTGACAGTTACAGACATTTTCCCCCAATCATGTGTACAACTCCTTGAAAATTAAAAAGCAATGTAGAATTTATTAAAGTTTATAAAATGATTTTTTAAATTATTTGCAGTATAGGTGAAACAAAGACAATTTATAAGCATGTCAAGGTCAAAGAGATGTTTGATTACAGTGTCACTAATATCATTGTCAATTTTAAATAATATATTTTGTTCATTATAAACTTGAGTTGAAAGGAAGTATATTAAAATAAAGATCACTCTCGGTATATAAACATGCAGTCCATCAAATTTTATTTTTGTACAAGATTTCTAATACCAAGACATAAATACCAACGTTGGTTTAATTAAATCTACAATTTGAAGGGTTTTTTCCACAAACAAATGAAAAGGGCAAGCAATTATTAGATTTGCAAAAGGTGAATGTAATTTAACATTTAAAATTTATTTGAATTTGTCAATGGCTAATTACAATTTGTGCCCTTTTACTCTTCTCGGGCTGTTGGCAGGAGAAAAGACGGATGCAAGCTTTTCTGCAACTTTATCATGTAGTAGTTATAAGCTTGTTTTCTACTGAAAGACAAATTAGCTGATATCCATACAAGCTTGAAGACTGCAGACATTAGCTATTTGACATAAGCTGCATTGTTTCTTCTCCACCCAACCATCATACGGCTGTGCTTTTGAGTAGACTCTGTGGTACCTGATACAAGGAACAAAATGCACAATTATTAGCCAACTTCTATTATTGTCTCTATGTAGCGAAATTATTGACAGCCTGAAATGGAAATATCAAGAGTGTAGATTCTTCTCTCACAGGGTAAATCTCTTTCCCTTGGTAGCAAAAAAAGAAGGGAACATTTTTATATGTTCCCTCCATGCTTCCCAGTATCTTCAGCAACCCCAGCCCCCAATCAATTTTTAACCCCCCACTCTGTCCTTTTTGAATTTGAAGCCAAGTTTAATCCAGCATACCATAAATCAACTTTAGACTTTTATGCCCATAATAACGCTGAATAAGTTGGGATCTGGCTACCCACAACCCTGGCAAACTATTTTCATATGAGTTGTTTACATGCTGATTTATCATCCGGCATGGTTTTTGAAAAGCATAAAGGCTAGTACAATATTCATATAAAGAGGTTTTGTAGCCACCATGTAACTATCTCACAGTTTAATAGTGTTGGCTCTAGTGAAGAACCTAGTGGTGAGATGAACTTGTTTTTATCGGTGGCTCTGATCATTCTTCATCTCCTGAAGACAATCGAGTATACTGATTGAAACATAAAGGTCAAGTCACTGCCAGTTTTTCCCAGAACCAATGCTATTTATCATTTTGAAAGATAATTACTTTATCTTACTTCAACATTTTCGGTAGTACAGAATACTAATAGAGTAATTTGTTTGGGTGTGTGTGTAATGGAAGTTGAGGGCCCGTCAGTTGCCGTGAAACATTTTCATGTTATACCTGCAATTTACGGCAATTTTTTAGGGGTTCTGAACTTTTGATTGGGATGGCACCCGTAACAAACCTGAAGTTGATATAGTAGGTAAATCTTCTTGAGAAAACCCCTTTATTCAGTGGAATGCCTGCTAGTAAGGGGATGTTGTGGCTTCCGTTTACTTGACCCCATTCACATACGTAGGTGACATGATGAACTGAGCATTCGTCTGTCTCCATCTCCTTCATCTCATCTATGGACCAAACATGAACAGACAATGTATAAATTCACAAAAGAAAGATTACGTTGAACTGATCACCTAGCAGTTGAGAAATTGAACCCGACCATTGTAAAGACATAAATAACAAAATAGCCGCACACTAACACATGTAGCTACTTTGACTAATTATTAGTGCTACAGCACACTTATCATTCACAATAATAATAATAATTTCAAATTATATAACTTAATGTTAGACTTTCCCTTTTTAAGAGGTGATAACGGCTAAGTGATCAACAGAACATGGAATCGGAGTTAGTTTTAGATTATCTTGGTGACTGAAAATAATATCCCACATGATAAGGTCATATTATCATTGTCAAGCGTATAAATGAGCCAGTACGTTTCAGTCACTGTGTTCATCTTTAAACTAGGACACTGATTCCATGCCATGTTGAAAGTCTTGTCGATCGTGATATTGTCCCTTTTAATATGACAAGTTTTAAACTTAACATGCACAAGGGGGAAAAAACCTGAATGCACAACTTATTTTTTTCTAAAATGAGAAATTGTTTCGTAAATCTGATTTTGTTTGATAGAATAAACCAAGTTTTCTATAATTTATAAGAAAAATTATGGGAAATAAAAAAATAATCTGAATCAATCCAAGATTTACTTCTACCTTGGTAATGCTTTGGAGCTGTGAATACTCGAAATGAAATCAGGCTAACTCTACATGGTGTTGATGCAAGTGATAATATCAAGGTAATGTTTTCTCTCTCTACACTATAAAAAAATAAACATAACAGTTAATGAAATAAAGGGGATATAATGAACATGGTACATTAAAAAATCCACCAAATATAATCCTTCGTACTGCATTGCGTAGTCAAGTGCATGTACCGTACCGTACTCGTACTTGGTTTATTTTAGGGGCATAATGGTACCTGATGCTATTTCCCTCCAGTCCATATTTGAATTTTCACCATGACCCTTTTTGGGACCATCTTTCCCCATAAAAAATATCCGGGGCATCGATGGTGGAAATTACAACTAATTCACTGGAAATTGTTCTGCTTTCTAAACTATATCTCATAATTATCATGTCTGTATTGTAAACATCATCACAATATCATTGGGTTTTATTATAGGAACTATCACAACAATGTGATGGCTAACAGAAATTCATCATAAGAGTTCAAGATAGGGCTACAGCCAAACAAAAGCCCCATGAGTATTATATTAATAAACAATACTTTTTATTATACTTCTACCTGTCCAACAATAATCCTACAAACGCGACATTATTCATGGTATCATCATGGTCACCATCACGTTCAACAATCAAATCCTTGAGTGTTTGCCATCATTTGAGGTTGGCTGGCTCCGTCAATGGTCGCCAGGCATGCGTCGTTTTGTTGCCGTAGACGGTGAGTTTTCTTCACCCAGCCTGCTCGGTCGAAATTCTGGTTGATTTTGACGGATGGCCTTCCAAACTGAACAGATTTTACTACTTTTATTGGTGTTGATATGATGAAGGGATCAGACAATGTCCCGGGAGTGAATGCGTCATTGCTGTTTCCAAAACTAAACTCGCTGGCAGTATCATATTTCAAAATACCGACACGAAAGCAACACAGTGGTCGAGACTCCTCGTTTAGTTTACGCTTCCACGCGCAAAAGTGTTCATGTATTTATGGCCCTCAATCCAGTGGGCTTCACGCCTCGGGCGCTTTGTCGCGCTGGCGCTCATGGTTGCAATACTGGTACAGTCTTGTCTGGTTCCCGGTGTCTCGGGAAAGTGCCAAGACTTTCGTCTTTTTTGTCGATTTTTGATAATTTTCACCCATTGTTTCAAAATCATCACTTTGTCATGTATCAGAAACCCAAAAAATAATTATTCTTGAATTTTGGGTTCAGTACAAACTTTAAACGTCTGAAAGTGCGACTATAATCTTTTGGGGTCCTCGTGAGCTTGGACAAATTTTTTGGTTCAAGAAAGTCACATGACATTGGGCTTTTGTACACAACAAGAAAAACGACGCATTTTTCAGGGGACTTGTGTGGACAATTATATTCATTTTTTGGGAAAGATTCTTCCAACCATGTATGTAAAACAATGAAATGTTGAGGGCGTTTTTTATCGCCCAAACCTCGCGCTAGACAAAGGCGGTGTGTATCTTTTAAAATTACAGCATGTAGTGTAATAGGTAAAGGTGTTTGTTTTTCAAGGTTTTACTGTCGTTTGGCTCCATAATACATGTCGTACTTTTATCAGAAATAATCATATTTAGTGTCCGGAACGACAGGTGTTAAAAAAATTTCCTGGTAATAATTTCAATTATTTTCGAGAAATTGCAATATTCATGAAAGTTAGTCCTCCGTCCATTTTTTCTTTTTGTTTACATTTGTTATATCGGATCGCCAAACAGAGGCAACATCGACATGTTCGGGTGCTTTTCAAAGTGAATTTCGCTGAGGTAACGCGCTTTGTGGCATGATCAAGCTTGATTTTGATTATTAAAATTCGTCAGGAAAATGAGTGGTCACCGTGGTTGAAAGTGCAATCAATATTATGTGCCGAAATGATTCTAAATCTCACCACTACACATATAAATGAATGCTCATTTTTGTTAATTTTCAAAAACTTTATTAAATAAAACAAGTGTATCACTTTCTAGATTTCCCTTTCAATACGGCCGTAGTGATCGTATGAAAGCACATGTGAACTGAACACACATTATTGTGTATAGGGGTGGCCCTTAACTGCTCAATGCCCAAAACCCCTAAACCCAGGAGAAAGAAAAATAAACACGTGAGAAGCTAAAACAAATCATGGTTATATGTGTTTTCCACTTGGGAATTTTCGCCTGTAGTTAATAAATCATCAGCAGAAAAATTTACGCACATAGAATTTTAGGCATGGTGGATAAAACTCACGGTTTGCTGGGGAAAAAGTTGCACATGTACGGATACAAGGTAAATCCAGCACGTATTCACTGTTGTGACATCACCCGTCGCGTCGCGTCGATGTCATCGTTGACCACGTATGTTTCACGCACGCCAACACCAGGCCGTACCCAAAAGGGGGTTCTGACATACGGAAAACAAACCTTAATGGGATGGATTCCTGATATTTGTTGGTCGGAATATACATGTAAACGTTATTTTGGGAAAGTGCTCAGAATATGATTAAAAAATACGACATTAAACCAACAACAGTGAAAAATCTGTCGCACTAGATTGCAAAATCTGCGATGTATTGTTTGAAATTTCCATCGCAGATTGGGTTCAAATTATCGCATTTGCGATGCGATACAGGGAAATTGTTCCCTGTAGAAGAGTTCGGACCCATAGTTCCTCAGGCCCAAGCTTTCAGCAATCGTCCCCAGTAATTCTAACGCAACAACGCATGTACTTGCTTTCAAGATGGAATGCAATTCCCCAAGCTCTAAATACACCTCCAGAATATTCAAAGTAACATTTTATTTCACATGATATCATCAAGAAAAGTACAGGGAAAAAATACTGAAGTGGAGGCATTCCAAAAAGCAGGCTTGTCAAGGAACAGCCTGTACAATAAAACAGAGTAACAGCTTCACACAAACAACAAACATATGCATCATTAATACTCACATACAACAAACAACAATGATAGTGGTATACGTGTACTATGACTGACAAAAGTAATTATATAATAAGGGTAACTTAATGAGAAAAATAATAAATGACTGTAGAAATAAATTAAAAAGGGTTTACTGAGGAGACTGGTGAATTTAAAAAAAAGACTGAGTTTGTATGTTTAAAAGAGCGAGTGATTGACATCTGTGAAAGTGATAGAGGAAGGCTAATTCCAGCTTACAGGGCCAGAGAACGTTAACAAATGTTGAGAGAGAGAGAGAGAGAGAGAGAGAGAGAGTGGTTTTTGGGAACATGGAGTGTGAACTTTGAAGAAGACTGGCATTGTGACTGGTGAACAGACCTATTTAACTGAAAAGATTATGCAAAGTTGGAGGAAGAAATTATTGGGAGAATTTGAACGAAAATATCTTGTTTGGGAAGCTGTTGATATTAGTAAGAGTAAGAAGATTAAGTTTACGAAACAACCCCGGTCTAGTGTTCTAAACTGAGCCTTGGAGATAATACGGCTTTTTGTAACTTCACCAGTTTGTCAACTCTAGAATGAAAGTTATTTTGCCCATACAATGTTACACAAAGACAAATGTGAAGAATCAGTGAACAATACAAAGTACGTAAAATATTACATGGGAGAATAAATTTAAGCCTACTGGTATAATACCAATACTTTTTAGAGACTTTGTTTTCTGAATCTCTTTATGTGAAATTTCAAGCAAGACTATTATCAACATAAACACCAAGAAATTTTGGCATGTGACACCTGCTTAATAGGAATAGTATTAATCTTAACTTGACAGTTAGGAGGTTAGCCAATTTTTTACGAAAAATCATAAAATTTAATGTTTTTGTTCAAGTTGAGAGACAGTCTGTTGGCTTGGGAGCCAGATAGCAACATTACCCAAATTTCGATGTTGGGGATGTATTAATAATGAAACCAGAGTAGCATTGTCACCAGAATAAAAAACATTGCGGTCATCAGCAAATAAGATAAGATAAAGAAGTAGATGAATAACAAATATCATTAATAAAACAAAGAAAATAACAACGGGCCTGAGAAAGGATCTCAATTTCTACAAGGTAACAGTGTTAGCAGTGCTAAACAAACCCAAATTATAATATACTGACTCTGTTGGAGAGATAACTTAAAAACCAGTTTAACGAGTAATTCTCTTATAATATGGAGCTTACTTGATGAATGGCCCCTTATATTGACAAAAAGATGAAATGTTATCATGACAAATAAATTAAATTAATGGAAAATATCCAACAAAAAACAAGGTGAGAAAGAACCCGTGGGTAGGTCAGCTAACATGATTTTTTGACCATCAAAGTGAAGTACTGTAAGTGAAGTGAAGAACCATTCAAACACTTTTTTTCTGACCGCATAACAAACAAAATAATAAAACGAACACAAAACAAACAAAACATCATATCAAAGGTTAACACTATGTGTCTATAATGAATGGTTAAATTCTGTTCACTGGCACATTCTTGGGAACTAATTAGCAAGCTGGATGAGAAGTTGCTATTGATAAGAGCGTATGATTATCAATGATTCATCCATGTAAATAGGGCATAAAATGGGTGGACAAGCAGTGGGCAGGACAGAACAAAAGCTGGAATTTAAGCTTATTGGCAGGTCAAATGCCAATTGTTGGTCTTAAGCAAATAAAACAGTCACAGAATATTTTTCTTTCAAAATAGGCCGACAATGAACAATATCATGAGAAACCTGTAGATATTACGTCAGCAGAGGATACTTGGGAAATGTCATATCCGACCGCTACTTTTTTCCATTAAATATAACCAATGTAATCCGTACCTACCCAGTAAGGGTGAATATATGATGATGATATTATATATCAAATTATTCCAGATACCTATTTCATGAAAACAGGCATTTTGGTATACGATGACTTCAGTCATGTCAGTCTGATCTTAGTCAACTCCCCGTTAGTGACCAACACAGTCATTGGGTACGTGTGTGCAGCAACTATAATAGACCCTTCTATTTTCTGAAGGAGGGATTTTTAGAAGGGGAAAATAAAGTCCGAAAACCATCATAAAAGTGGTTTTAAAGATAGTTTTCGCTTTCTGCACCCCGAAAACTGTTAGAATAATTTATTGTTAGCGGCTGCAAAATATTACAAAAAACCTTTTAAAAAGGGGCAGGTTGATACGACATTTCTTCCGGGTACTTTTTGTCATCGTCTTTTAGTTATGACCCATAGGCCCCAGTCATTTTTTCACAAAAATAATTTTAATTATTTAAAACGGTACCTACCAATTTCCCATTTCGATACGCACGACTTCCGTCGACAAACAGTCCACAGGCAAAGCATCTCTTCACTAACTGCAGGGCGTAAGCCCGAAACCCCGGTGGCAAATTGATAAATTTCATTACCCTGTGCGAATTGCCAAAGAGCAGTAACTTATGCCATCTATACACTATTACCCACGCAGTGGCAAGCTTGGAATGTCCTCGGAATGTTTCGTAAAATCTGCAAACCTCCCAAGACCGTTATTCAGCGGCCTGGATCGTCAAATTGTATAGCGCCAGCTACGGTGGATGATTTACGACTGGGGCGATCGCAATCTAGATCCGCATAATAACCGTCTTACACCGACCAGGACGCACACACAATACACGAGTTGTATGTGCGGGGAAAACCCCATACATGTACAGGTATAACCACGGAACAACGCGGGCGGCAGCCAGAGCGTTGTGAAGACGGCTCCCTTTTTGAGCCCCTGCAAAGTACGTCATAAAATAGGGAAAAATATTTGCTGCCGCCACGGGTCGCAAATTGTCCAACAGACGTCGCGGATTTCAAATTGCTGAATTTTGGCTGCAAATCGTAATTTTTTTCAGCAATTTCTGATTTGTTTTAATGTTTTTTGAATAGCATATAAATAACTAAATACATACTAAACAATTTTGAGTAAAAACAATGCTGCACTTTGTATGACCTTTTGTATGTGTTTTGAAACGTGCGAATTATAAGTTTGTTTGTTTTCGAAAACCCTTTTCTTGTAGATTTGAGAAAAAGAATGTGTATTCCACCGTATATTGTGGGCGTACACTGGGTTTATAGGCATGTATGCGCACAGCAGTGTACATGTATTAGATGAGTGCATAGTACTGGTCTTCCCCGTGTATTTCTTGCGTAGGCCACATACACGTGTGGCATACATGCATAACGTACGTTCAGTCTGAGGTATTGAGGGCGGAATGTATTTAATTACTACTAATAATACTTTGAAAATGTTTTCTTTTCCTCTCCTTTCTCGATGAGACTATCGAAACAAAACATAGTTCCCAAAAGTTCACAGAGCCTTCAAACTTCGGACACATTAAGGCCTACTTGTAAATCATAACATGTTTGTCAGTAAATTTATGGCATAAAGTTTCAGGTAAAGTTGTGATGTCATGGTGACGTTTGGATATCGAAACACATTAAAAATCCAATTTTAATTTTCAAACAAATCATATCTCATAACCACAAAACATATTTACACAATCTTTGCATCATCTTACATATCTTCAGCTTCCCACCAAACACCACCTCCATTTTCCAGAACACGAGATTGTATTGTCTGGTGGAACATAACCACGCATTTAAAAAGCAAAAACAGCAAAGTGATTACGACCCTATGCTATGCGTAAGCGCCTCCCCGCACAATTTTCCCTCAGTGGCTTGGCATACCATGCCCGTAGGTCATGCTGCGGACGCATCGCAATTTTTTTCTGTATTACCGCAGCCTTAGCGTTTGTTTTCACCGCAGGCCGCAGTATTACCCTTCCGAGGACGAGTCCTTTTTTCACGCAATTTTGGGAGAAGGATATTGCGTCACAGCAGGCGTTACTAGCCCAAAATGCCGACTAAGCTTGCACGAAAGCGTGCCACTAAACGGCAAATCTGTTGCTTCGAGCTGCTCGGCGCTTGACCCGTCGGCGCGACTGCACCGGACGGTAATTTTGGGTTTAAGCCACTTTAAGCCTTGCGGCAAGAAACGGTTGCTTCTCTTAGCGAATGCGTTCAACGCTTCAGCAACAAAGGCTCAGACCACTAATGTTATGGCACATCTAGAAGAGGCTGAAGCCCTTGATCATCAATAATGTTTGACAACCTGGTACCCGAAAGGGGGCAATGATGGTTATTACGGCACCACCCGAAAGGAACGACAATTTTTTCAGATCGTAATATTGGCACCCTTTGTTTGGGCACAGAATGATCACCTTGTTTAATGAATTTGGGCCGTCCTGGCCAAAATGACGAAAAAGGTGGGCCATACATTAATGAACACTTGATCAAACTGTGAACGCTCAATCAGGAGCAAAATTCAACCTGAAAAGCTCTCTCAACGAAAAGTTGAAACTTTATAATAAGCCAGAAATTTTTACAAACATTGTGCCTTTACGCGAGTTAATCCAGAAATCTGGTCAATTTCCCTTGAAACCCGGTAATATCGACCAAGCTACAAAAGATTCAAAATTGTTTTGTTCACGGATCTGTAGCCATTTCCATGGTAGCAGACGCTCCTGAAAGTTCGTAATAAGTCGGAGTGTCAGCATTGATTTACTAAACTTATACGTATCCGTTGATGCAATTGCAATTCTTGGGAATGCACCTTGTTAAAATTTGCGTCGACGTGACGCCACTGCCCAGATTTGAGCTCCGACTTTCCCGCCCCCTTTGTCCATCACAAGTCCCATGTACAAACCTTTTTGTTTGGGGACGACTTAGCGCAGCCATGCAAAATATTCAGCGTGCCAATAGAATTTGGGATCTAAAGTATGCGCAGTGATCTGATAGCAAACAAAAAGAAGTTATTCACACAACCTGCTACGCTTCTTTGGGCGATCTGCGTTACAGGTCCTCCATTGGGAGAGGAGGTTTTGAACCGCCGGGATTGAGGGCACCTCTGGTCACCGAGGGAGTCGGAGGTCAGGAAACCCCGGGCCCATTCAACCAGTACTACTGCAGAGCCAGTTACGGCCAGGCAGCAGCAGTTCTTCGAGCTCTCAAACAAACAGCTGACAGCATGACTAGATGAAAGTACTGCTAACCTCGTGAGTAAGGGGTTCATTCAAAAATTTAAACCCCCTTTTGGCGGAAGATTGAAGCACTTTGTCCTCAGCCTGGACCAATATCACATCTGACAAGGTGGTCTTAGATACGGTGGCACATTGCCATATTGAATTTCCATAAACGCCAATTCAGTATAACAATGCCCCAACTGCTACAGTTTTCAGTTTCAGGTTGAAATGATAGATAAAGGATTCAATGTGTGGCCAAAGGGTGCTATTGATAAAGATGGCTCTATGGGCCCATCATCAATTTGAAACTTTGAATAATTTGTCACATCATCATTTTAAAAATGGAGACGCTAGAGTTTGCACTCACGCTTATTCCGCCCAATTTTGTTTTAGCATCTGTACATCTCAAAGATGGTATTTTACCATTCCAGTGTGGCCCTTGAACATCAGAAATTTCCTTAGATCCCGATGGTGAGATGTTGTGGCAATTTACTTGTTTGTGCTTTGCAGCATCAAGGGCACACCACTCATATTTACCAAGGCTCAAGAAACCAGTGGCGTAACCCTTACGCAACATTGGCTATATATCCCATTTCCCCATTTGGGACAAATGAATGTAACGTAAAAGTTAGATGTGCACTTATGGACTGTGTCTGGTTTTGTCATCAATCAGACCACAAATCACATCTTAAACCTACCAAAAGTATAGAATTTTGGGAGTTTTGTGATAAATACAGTCGAAATGATTTGTCCGTTTGCTGACTAATAAGATATCTGTGGTTAGCACGCACAAATGCCATCTTCGTTAATCAGAAAAATCTGAGCATTTTATTGGTAGCACAATAAATAACATAAACTAGTTCCATGTTTTCCCGCAGTGCCACTAGGCCCGTTGTTTTACAGAAATTTAGAAAGAGCAAAACATGAAGCTCTCAAGAACCCATGGTGAAATGTTCACAACATTTTTGCCTCAAGAGGCCATTGAACTCAATGGTGGATGCAAAATTTTACTGTTAATACTGGTGCGCCTTTTATAAATGCTCTGGACGACACACGATGATTTTGATGATTTTGATGATGATGACGATGATTTTATGATGATGATGATTTTGATGATGATGATGCGATGATGATGATGATGATTTTACCTTGATGATGACATCGAATGGATGATGATTTTGATTTTGATGATTTTGATGATTTTGACACTTTGATGATGATGATGATGATTTTGATTTTGATGATGATTTTGATGATTTTGATGATTTTGATGATGATTTTGATTTTGATTTTGATGATGATATAGATGATGATTTTGATCTTGATGATGATGATGATTTTGATGATGATGATGATGATTTTGGGTGGTGGTGGTAGGCGGTGGTGGTGATTGATTGATTGATTGATTGGGATTTGATTTGATTGATTTGATTGAATTTTGGATTGATTGATTGATTGGGATTTACTGAGGACCCCATTTGAAGCAACTTTCACATAAATTATCTGGAATTATTGCCAGTCTATTATGCACTAAGATCTTTGCTTCCCACATACAGAACAAAACTATTTCTGTACATGTATATAATAATACCACTGCTGTGGCATACATTAAACCCATAAGGGGGTTGCCACTTCCAGAACATTTCAATATTAAGACTGAACATTGCACCCACAAATTGATTTATTTGCATCTAGAACCAATTACCAGCCTGGGCCATATGTAACGCGGTTTCCCCCGATCCCGGAGCAGTAACTTTGTGATGCATTTTCGTCTCCTTGGGAAGATGAAATAATTTATGCTTTTCCCTCCATTTGCCTTCGGCTGGACAGAGTATTGCAAGAAATTAGAGCACTATTGCTACCGATATTCCCTGGTTCTTCCGCCTGGCAGACGCAACACTGGTTTCCCCAAAGGTTATTAAGACCATTGATAACACATCCAGTAATCATCCCAAGAGAGCCAAGACCGCTTCTACCCACCACACGCTCCAGAGCGTCCACACCTGTTGAACAAACTAGTACGACAGCTGCTGTCTTGTCAGGCGATCACCGACACAAGAGGCCTTCTTCGCCAAAGAACTATTAATATCGTAATGCGGCCTGGAAACCAAAGCACGCAAAACAATACTATTCAACCATATGCAACAGCTTCCACTTGTGCTCGGCGGACATTGCATCCAATTCATGCGCATTTAAGCTCGGCATTGGGACTTTCTTGCCTCATTGGTGGATCAGGTTTACAGTACAGTACCATAAACACAGCAAGAAGTGCCTCAACTTTATTATGGTCAACATCAGACCTTTTTATCAAGTTTGGGTCTCGCCAATTAGTGGTACGCTTATGTGGGGTGTTTAAACCCCAAACGACCATTACCTAGATATTCACACTTTGGGATGTTAGTCAATTACCTGCTTATACCAGTAGTTTAGAGCCTGTACAATCAATAAGTCTCAAACATTTGCCATTTGAGCTTATTTGAACCTAACCACAGGTCAGAGGACACAAACGTTGTCCTTATGTGAGGTTTCCATCATGTTATTTTTACAGACGGCAGGTTGGTCAACAGCCACAACCTTGGCTAAATTTCATAATAGAAGAAGTTCTATCAATCACAGGGAACCACAAACGAGCTTATGGGAATAGTAGTCAAATAACAATTAACCTCTATAACTTAGTAAATTGCAGTGCAACAGACAGAGTCCAACGACGACATCAACAATCCATACATGGAAATTTTAAATCACCGGTAAAATGTTGTCAAGTTAATTTAAATGTACTGTCAATTGAATAACTGAGATGATTTGAACTACTAGTTAAGGTATGCTGATATTCAACAGTGGTTGATTGGTCCAAGGTCATTGACTGTGTTGATATCAAAAACAAGTAACTTAAAGTGTAGAAAAACACGTACTTTTTTTTTCTTGTAATTTGTTTGATCTGTTAGTTGAATCTATCAAACTTATGTAAAGTGACTGTAATTGACCAAGGAGGTGCAGAGTACTCTCCAGATTTAATCTCCATGATATGCATGGATTTTTTATTCTCGATGCGTGTGTTGCACTATCTTGAAATTTAACAAGTCATGACAATGATATTTTCTGGTGTGTATGAAGTTGTTTTCCAACGCAACACACTGGCCCAATCCTTAAAAAATCTCACGTGTTCCTAATGGAGTGTAATTCAGAGGTAGAATTTTCCCCAATTTAAAAACGAGTGAAACGAAGTTTTTGGATTGGGATTTCAAGAATCTTTACCGAAATGAGGAATCACGACACCCTCCCGACTTTCCATACTAAATATATGTATTTGCATAAGTGGCACAACTTAATTAAAGATATTGCATAGAAACCCCAATTCTATATTGTTTTCGGTGGGCCAGTGTAATGATTGCTAATTATTGAGCTTCTTTTGCAAACACTGGCGAGATTGCGGGAGAGCGCTATAACCATAGGTCGTAATCACTTTGCTTTGTTATGCTTTTAAATGCGGGTATGTTCCTATCAGACAATACAATCTCGTTTTTAAATTTGGGGAAAATTTATGTGACATTTCGTACACAGACATGACCCAATCTGAACCCTTCCTGTGAAAATTATTCTGAAGCATTTTATAGGGTCTGCAGCCAACATATGTTTTTTAAGTGTGCTTTTAGACGAAATTTTTACTATTGACATGTGACCTGCCAAAAATGTAACTGATATCGTTTCGTCTTTCAGAGCGCCTTCTGGCAGCCCTAAAACCATAGGAAATTTCTGTGGAAAATAGCGGTTAGTTACAATTTTATCTTTAAAAAACAACATGCTTGGTGACGTCAACAAAGTTCAGAGCGCCCCCAGCGGCATTTTTGTGTAGTTATTTCCAATTCTACATATTGAACCCAAAAACGTACTAACGTTATTTTTCATGATCATGAGGAAAGTTTTATTGTGTCATATACATATTTTTTAAAATTATTGGTAAAATGGTTCACATGTTTTGTTTCATATTTTAAGTGTTTGTTCGAGTAAATTTCCCCATTTTGATTTTTCGGTTTTTTAAAGAATTACAAGGAACAAAAGAAATTTGCAGAAACTACATAAGGTCTCACGGTGCGAGTTCTTGTTCTTACGTATCACTTCACTATCAACCCATGACGTTAATGCCTAACCAGATACTATTATATTTAACGATACAAACTCGTATTCAAGAGATTCGAAGTTGGGATGAGACAAAACTTCCTTTGAAATTGAACGATGAAAACAGAATTTGTTCTATTTGATCACGTCAGCAATTGTCTAAAGTTTTCTCCATTTATTACAATTGGTGACTGCAGATAACCCCTCATTACATGCACGTAATTTAAAAGCAGTATCGACTGACAAGACTTTAAAACCACATATTCCAACATTGTTCGCATATCATCATTTCATATCAAGAAACAGTCGAATTAGGAAATACTTGAATAAAAGTGCTGGAAAACAACTATACGCGTTTGTCACACCGGCTCAATAACGGGAATGCCTTTACGGTCTTCCGCAGAATCAAATATCTCGTCTTCAGCACATAACAAACACAGTAGCTCGTGTTGTGACTTTGTCCAGAAAGTCATGCCAAACCGCCAATCTTGAAAGAACTGTACTGGCTTCCTGTTTCACAGAGAATTTTTGCTTTAAACTTATGCTAATTGTTCGCTAAATCTTTAATAACATTGCTACAATTTATATTTCTGAAACCCACTAAAGTCTACCACCATCACGCAATTTGCGCTCCAGCAACATGTCACCCTCAAGGAACCAACTTCAAACGGTGAACTGGGTGAGGTTTTTCGTCGCAGCTCCGAGACTGGAATCATCTTCCAACTAAACTCAAATCTTGTCATGTATAACCAGATTCAAGTCGATGCTTAAAACTCATCTTATGTCACAAACCTTCAAAGATGATGGTATATTTGTAACTGTATTGTAGGCATGTATCTCGGTACATAATTTGTTTTCCCTATGCTATCATTGTATATTGTTTGTATTAATGTTTTTCTTTACTTGGCGCCTTGGAGCGCCCAGCAGGGGTGATATGTGCGCGCTAAAATCTTTATTATTATTATTATTAATTGTTCAGGACTGCGGAGCGAGTGTTTGATTTGGATTTCTGTTCACAAGGGCCCAGATAACTGGCATGGGAAGCTATCTGATTCTTCCTTATCACCAAACGGGTATCATGTTTGGCATCGTTAACATTGTGGGTAAGTCTTTGGCAGTTATTTTCAAAAATAATGTATTCAGTTATTCGTAAACTCAGGAGTGTTAATGTGAAATTTAACATTGCTGTTTGAAAACCCAAGCATAAAAAGCCTTAAAAGGTTCAGTTTTATTATGGAAACACAGGGGTACGGTAAATAGGTACTCATGCTTTTATACAATTGCAGGGAAAACTTCGGTACTGTATTTGTTGGATCAATGTACTGGCAAAGTAGCGTGGCGGCCAAACCACGACAGGGTATGGTGATTTCTTGTAGGAGGTATGGTATATTTGCCATACCCCTTCTCATTCGGCAACCACTATGGGTCTAGCTTATATTGCACTCAGCACCAATAAAGGAGAGCCACTCTTAACAGATGCTAGAGTCAGCCAAAGGTGAACAAACCTTTTGAAATTTGTATTTCAAGCTTTCATTCAAATTTTTGTTTGGTCGATATGAATCGTCCTGGACCTTCCATCCTTTTCCAGGCCAAGTTTGTTTTTACTCAGTTTATATCCACATAATCAAATTTCGTTAATTCAAACATTTTCTGACAAGCTCAGCACAGTTCGAAAGTTCGTTTTGGCCCTTCATTAATGTAAGCGGTTATGACTCAAGCAGAATGCGCCATTTATGCAAGATGCTCAATTGACAAGATCAGATACTATTTTTTTTCTGGCATTTTTTGGGAATTTTTACCAAATCTGCATTTATAAGAACTAAGCACAAATTTTCACTGAACTGCTTCCTAAGATTTTATTGCACATTTCATTTAATTTATTATTTTTTTTATTTTTATTTTTGAGGATGGGTTTTCGTTCAATTTAGAAAAGAATACCACAATTCCTGGGGTCAACAACTTGAAATTATTTCACTTTAAAAACAAATGGCATTACCTCAAACAAAAGGTTCATCATCTTTCATCTAAGTACATTTTTACATTAAGATTAAGGGTTTTGTTTTGTTCTTCAACAATAAATTATCTTTTGTTTATTGTACAGGCTGCAAAAAATTTTTCCCTTACACTATTGGGGCTATTGTAAAATAAAGAATTTAGGGGAAATTTTGTATTCATGTAAAAAAAAATGGAATAAGGGAAAGGGGAATGAAATAGAGATACCCCTATTAGAGATAGAGAATTGCTTTGAAGCTATCATAATTGAGTTTGTTTACATTAAAACCATATGCCCATATTTATTGAATGTCACAATAATATTCTGTTGTCGATCCATAGGCTTTGGGTCTCCAGCGTGGCAAAGGAACCGATGGGGCAGACAGGAGGAGTCTTATGGTTCTACTGATCCTGATGGCTGGTAATATCAACTGGGTCAGTTGAGGTCATGGCTAATTACTTCATCGTCTATGACCTGTACCAGATACACTTTAAAACCATACAGGAGTTCAAAGATATACAACAGCTGTTTATTATGTGGCAAATCTAGAGGGAAGAATGGCTAACCCAAGAGGGACATTGCCTTGTTGTAGTATGGGAAACCTGTACGGTTTGTGTTGCGGATAACAGGTGACCTGTAACTTCAATTACATACAATTTTTTTGCTCATGCACATTTTCCATAGTTTTATGAAACTATGCCAAAGTGTATAGTATTATACGCCCATTAGGCTAATTATGAAGACGTTGACGCACTACTTTTTTTACACGTCACTCGATTAAAACAACGTCAATTAGGTGACTATCAAGAGAGCGTAACCTCAGACCCGCCTTTTTGTGTTTGGTCGTAAGTGTTTGCTTATGCCTGGGCTCATGTAAGGCAGCTATCGGGGCCTGGGGCAATGTGCCTCCACAAATTTCCAGTGCCCTGTGCCCCCCACGAAAAATCCTCAGTGCCCAAAAACAGAAAAGATAAAGAAAAGTGAAAAACCCACACCCCTGGGCCCCCCACTGAAAAGCAGGGCCCCCACTGAAAAGTCCCCTGCTACGCTCAGCTTCCTCGGTTCTGGAGTTAACCCACCGGCGTGGAAAAACCCCGAGAGTATCTTTTGGGCCGCCTTTTAGAAATCCCTGACGGCCGTCACCTGCGCGAGAGGAGATAATGTCTTTTTAGCCTCCCCGATCGTTTATGCCATGCCATGCCATGCCATGCCATGCCATGCCGCGGCCGTCGCCCGTGCCGTTACATTATCCATACCTGCGCCTGCTGCCTGTGCGTGTTTCCTTACGTGCCACCGTCTGGCCCATGTTTCATTCGCGTAATAGCAACATCATCCAACGCCATAATGTCCGACACCGAACAGCCGTGTACGTCAGGTCCCTGTATTATCAACACCATACCCACTGAGCTTGATACAGCCAGATTCTGAGATCGTCGTAGGTTGGCCGTATTTTGACGTTTCAAAAGCGTGCCTGTGCATTAAAATGCGCTATTGGGGACGCACTGTGCCGTCCACAGATACGGCTAATTTGATCTCAAGTCTATCAATACAGTCAGCTTGGGGTACCATCTGCCGTTTCCCAATATATAAAAACTTTTGAGCTCGAACTTTCCCAAAGGGTTTCAATATGTGAAAATGGGTGCTTTTATGCCATTTTCAAATATTTGTTAATTGTATGATCAAAAGGTATAGATTTTCATGTTCATTTTCATGTAAAACTACAATTTTAAATATTATAAAATAATGAAATATAGATTATAATTGTATGTCGCCATGACTAAAAGAGATTTAAAAGACGGTACATAATATAATCGGATACGTGTACTGCTCAATTAGTAACTCCAGTGCAGAGAGGTGTAGAAGGCTTACGGGGAAATAAATAATGCCATTAATTAACTCCAATTTCCAGAACAACCCCATAATCGGACGAGCACTGTTAAGAACAGAACACTGCCACACTGAGGGCTCAGTTTTGGGCCCTGCATCAACAATACCACTTTAAATTCTGGGACAAAGTAAAACCGCAATGGCTCAATACAAAACCTCTATGACATACACATTATGATACAACCTGCCGCAATATTTGTCATCATTTATTATTTAGTGGAGTACCTGTACAAAGCAATAGTAAAATGAATAAATGATCAAAAGTCATTAAAAATAATTACACAAACAGACAATATTGGAGTGATGTCTTAACTTTATTTTATTTTCACTTAATTGCATACTCCGAGGCCCATCCAGTTATTCCAATCCCAAAGAAACCACCCTATACACTATAGAGGCAAACATTAATTTTTGGGGAAAAGGGGCCCTACGCTTCTGAAAAATTAGGACCAGAGTATCAAAAAATACTTGCACAGTCAAGGACCCCAGGTCTCATATTGGACCATTTTACAAAGTCCCTCAAATGTATATACTATGGACCTCAAATTGTACTTTTTCAAACAAAGTGAAGGTATACAAATTAAGAATAATGAGCTCGCAAATGAATTTGGTCACTATTTTTTAGTCAGGTGCATCCATAATATAATAAGCAAGTGTTGCAACCATGACTCGCCAACACTTCAGTTGACTGGGAACCTCGCCGTGTTTACGTCAAGGGACAAACAAACGTTTCGGGCAAATTCTACCGAGCAAACAAACCAAAAAAATGAACCGGGGAAAAATTTTTGGGGAGGGGCAGGGTAGGCGTGAGAAATGTTGAGGGGCGGATAGGCGTAAGATATGTTGGGAGGTGAGGTAATGCGTGTACCCCTCCCGCCCCTCAATTTGAACATTTACAAACACTCACACGGGGGGTTTTAACCAGACAAGGGCAAAGCAACACCAACAAATTAGTGAATTTTACCATGACATTTCTGTCGTCTCACCTCCTGCAATGTCCATCAACAAGGCCCTGAAGTTGTAGGACCCTTTTCAAACCCTTCTTTTATTTTAGGTGCCCAAGAGTCGGATCCTAAAACCACAAGGATCCAGAACATTTTTTTTAGGGGGCTGAATATCAAAAACTATTTTTTTCAGTACTACAAAAAATTACAACGAACAATCAAAGGGAGAGAAAACAGTTAACAGTGAGGAATGGGAGTATGTTCTCCTGCCCCTCTCTTTTAATTTTTTTATACGATTTTAGGGGTGGGGTGTTGTTTCCTTTAGCCCCCTGGATCCGCCACAATGAAAAACTCCCTATAGGATGTTTCTAGACAGAGAATTCCACATAGTTTACTCACTGGGCAAAATGCTTACATCACCCCACAAACCTTATATATACATATTTCGACGAGGGTAGCTACAACTTATCTAAATGCGGCACCCTTCACTCTTCAGTGGCACCCCAATCCCCTACGGTATTAATTATATTAAAATTGTTATCTCTGCATTCCTATTGATTTTTTACATCCAAATGACTTCCACACATGCCCCAAGGCTGTTCAGGATTACTTTTAAACCCCAGATGACAAGACGTTGGCATATCCCCTCCCCTCTTCAGTGGCACTCCAACCACCTACTGTAAAAAAACAGTAGGGCTCATGCGCCGCAGGTTGTAATTATATTAAAAATTGTTTCGCATTCCCCCATTGACTTTTTACATCCAAATGACTTCCACAACATGCCCCGTTATTGTCTAATATTATTATTTTCAAACCCTTTCCCAAACAGTAAAACAGCCGTCTACTTTATCTCTCCGCTTAGAACACAACCCAGACACTCTGTCTGGGGGATAATGTTTCCGGCACTGGCTGTCGCAAGACATCAAACAACACAGCCAGATGCTGAAACAGATGGTCCCACTTATCGAGGGTTAGATCTGGGTAGGTCTTTATTGTACACAATGAATGGTTGATTTTGTGCACAGACATATGGCAGCACTCTTTCCAGCCCAGAAAAAATACTACACAGCTCTGGGAACTGACACCCTTCTAAGATAAGGGACGGTCCAATTTTAGGATACCCAATGACCCCAGGCATCTGTGGCTTTTTTTCTGGGAAAAACAATGAAATAAATAATTCCTGCCACTGCGAGTGGAGGGCTCTCTCGTCGGAGGGTTCCTAATCATGTCTATACTTTCTATGTTTGGCCACATGCTATCGAAACCGGTGAGTCATGATCGGGTAACCTAGCTTGTTATAAGAGCGTAACTCTCAGATGCCTCTTTTTATGTTTGTCGGGTGTTCTGCCGGTGCTTTGGGGTTCCCCAGCTTCGGACTTACTCCCAGGCGGAGGTGGGGAAAACCTGGAGTGTTTCCACACTTAGAAATCCCCATGAATAATTATACGTGTCAAGGAGTGGCATCCCAAATTTCCCTATAATGTTTCTACACAGAGAATGCTACATCCTGAAACCTAATTTGCTCACACATCATTCTTAAGCATATTACCTCCTACATATTTTATTGAAATTAATCATAACTTACTTTCCATGTTTACATGTTGTAAAAAAAAAACAATCATGATCTTGTTATATAAAACCACCAAGAAATCAATCCACGGGGAACACCCCACCATGCATGTTCACCAACATTGTCATATGCTGTCTCTATTTTAGCATTAGCCCCTGCAATCACCACATATTTTACTATTTTCACCAATGGTATGTTATTAATACTTACCAAAAAAAGGTTATTTCTGGAAACAGAATTTAATAGTAATTAAATAAAACAAGGGTTTACAACGTGATAATGAATTTTGTGGTCAAATGGTGACACTTATTGGATGATTTAACTATGCTTATTCGATCGGTCAATAATTTGTTTATATCCTTTACCTAAAGTGATAAATTGCCCTTACAAGGTAAATATTGGTTATGAAATAGAGAAACACGCGGAATAGATGCGTGTTTCCGAATGACTAACCATTCTTTTGTATCTCACAGAGCACGGTGAAAAGCGAGCACTCGAAAACCACCCTTGCCAAGTGTAGATCACACGGCTCATATCATCCTTATTTTGGAACTCTTAAAGTTGAAGAGAGACTGGGCAGCACTGTGGGCGTCTATTTCAATCATCCCTCTGACTTTAATTTCAACATTTTACAGGTATCTACCAACCTTTTTGTCTTGTCATACCTGGTTGAATACATAGTTGTTTTAACCGTTGCTATTTTTGTTCTTGTGTAGTGTTTTGAAATTCCAAGGCCTATTTTTGGTATACAGTTTATATACAGCGTTGAGCATACAGTGTTTATGGTACAGTTTATCGTACAGCCAACTTCCGGGCCTGGGAAAACCCTTCCCCTGAATGAAAGCATCTAAATTTGAGCTACCATTCAACAAACATGATTCCTTAATGTAAAAAATAATTTGACAGGCATTCCGCGGCTCCTTCATTGATGACGTACCTAGTGGAAACCCCGAAAAGTGAGTTGTTTATGTTCGTGTAATTATACCGTGCAAGTTAATACGATTGCGACCATTTAACGAAACAAAAAGCTCAAAAATGTCTGACACTACTGAACTCATGGGCGGAATACATAGCTTTAGAATTAGCAGAGTTAATAACTAGTAATGATGATTTCAGCGCTTGAGGGCGACGAAGGTGACGAGTAGTAATGAGATCGTGGTGCAGAAAACCGCACCGATTTGAGCCACTCGGATGCCAGCAGCACATAAGACGATCCTATCCGACGGATCCCACCCGGCAAAAACCACAAGGCCGGACTGCTCAATACAGCATGAAATCCCGCCAAATCATTGAATTATCGTGACAACAAAATCATGGATGGGAAATATAACTGTTTATTGTTGTTTAGAGTGAATGTTATAATGAAATGGTTGATTCAAGCTATTCCGATTGTAAATGTAGTTACATCTATGATCAATTTAACCCACGTTGCCCCACACATCTACACAGTGGGATTTCTTAAGAAACTATCGACCCAACAACTATACTGTAAAATTATCATTCTGATATGGGGGAAAGTGAATTAATATTAAAATGTTAAAATGGATTTTGCAGGCTGTGGGGAGGGGGGTTTTAAAATTGCTCCTGTGGTTTTGCCATCCCATCGTCAATTGTACCCAAATTATCTCGTATTAAGGTCAACTCGTACCTCAAAAAAATCTTACTCAAGTCAACTCGTGTAAATTAAGTCAACTGTTACTGAGTCAACCTGTACCCATGCAGGTCAACCCAAAAGACCATCACTTATTTAATTTCAGTTTGTTTAATTGAACCTTTTAACATATCGTCTGAATTTCAGCTTTATTTAAAAAAAACAAATTATGTATGACCTTTTATATATTTATATAATTATTATTATATTGTTATAATATAATTATATATATATATATATATATATATATATATATATATATATATATATATATATATATATTGTCTATTACAGGTAATCCTGTGGTTACTGTGTGTCCAGCTATTATTGGCAAACAGTATCTGCATGTTATAAAAATATCAAAACTACAAAAGATGACGGCACTGGATATGAATATGGAGGACCCTAAACCCTGCTGATTTGCATGATTGGCTGGGAAGCTGCCTGCCACCCCAGTGTTCTTGAAACTACATATCTCCGTCCAGTACCAGGCTATTCAAAGATGCAATTGAATGGACACTTGACCAGTAAGTGTATTGTTTGTAGTTTTAAAAATTGTAAATAATAAAAATTGATATGTTGACAATGACAACACCTAATTTACCATTGTTGACACCAGAACAAGACCGTAGCGAGTGTGTGTGTGTGTGTGTGTGTGTGTGTGTGTGTGTGGGGGTAGACACCCAACAATTTTTTCTCAGTCGGCATCAAAGGTACTAGAACAAGGGTTAGTCCAAGAAATGTTCAGTCGGGTAAAAGAGGTATGGGTTTGCTGACTGCTAACAATGTATCGTGTTTCTATAACAATTGAAGATTTGTTGGAGTCGATTTATCATACCTTTTAGTTTTTGTCGGAAATGTACCTTCAAAATGTCCTGGCCACGTCACTTATGTCAGTCGGCAAATTGGGCCACACCTCCACCAAACAAATTGCCTTCGCTACGCACCTGATCTTTTAAACCACCTATTCATGTACGACAAGACAACACCCACGCCCTCCTAGTACAGTGTACCAATTATAGTAGGAAAATCTGAGTGGATGAGCTTTGTATTGTTCTACATTTTCGCTTATTAAGGCTATTTCAGAAATAAAAAATATGTTTTTATTTTATTTCATGTCATATTGCAGGGAAATATCACCATGATGGTTATCAGCAAGTAGTGAGGGGTTGGGGCTACGGGCTGTTCAACACAGTGCCACTTGTCAGCATCATGGATGTCATCCGCACATTTTTTTTCCGGACCCTAATCTACCAGTAAACTATAGTTCGCAAAATATGATGCTGATCTCCGTGTTTTGACAACATATTCAATATTTTTTCCCTCGCAATTAAGGAATTGGTTTCTTTATTGGGTGAACTTTCTGTAGTGTTTATTTCTTTATGCATCTTTGCATCGTAGTCCAAGTCAAAATGGCTCCACCTCGCCTATTTAATCCAAGAACTTCAAGTTTAAAAATAATTTGTTCCACTTGTATGAATTATTCCATTTGTGTACTACCATCTTAATAATGTTCCAGACAGAAACAGAATAATACGGACATATGTATAAGGAATATTTATGTACTTGTTATTTTGTTTGGCAATGTTTGACTGAAATAAAGGACGGTACTCTTTGGTAAAATATCAGTAAATGCATCAAACTATATAACACCATGTACATGTTTGTGCAGATGTTTAATGTAGTTAATAAAACAAATTATTCAGGACAAAGTTTTACTCAAACAGCCTAAAATGAGTTTATTTGTTATTTAACCCAGACACCTTTGAAAAAGCTAACGTCCCATCTGAATGACGAAGCTAATAGTTGGTGAAGTGTTCTGCTTAGACGCTTAAATCGAGAGGGGCCAGGCCGGACGGAACCCACATTCTGACAACACCTGAACTTAATTAAGTCCGATGCACCAGACCGCTCGGCCAAACGACACTCCCTGCAAACTTTTAGATAAATTTAGATAAAATAATTACTGTCTTTGAATTATTATCATTCTCAGTTACTTTGTGAGTAATTACAATGTGTACACCCCTTTAAATTAGTCAATAAGGACAAATATAAATTCCAATCTGTTTTGCCAATTAATTAAATATTTTATTCAGACTTTTACACACATTGTCTTAATTAATTGTTCAAATCACAAGGCCAACATTATTATTTTTATGGCCCACTTTTATTCATGTCATATTAAATGTCAGTAGGCAAGCATACGTACAGTACCAGTAGTCATGCAAGATGTAAATCAATCTGGTTTATGTAGAGAGCCTTATGAGGCTTATGTACAATGCCTATCCGCACTGTTTCCCATTTTTATGACTGCATGATGTATGTAGCTGGCTTCAATGTCAGTGTAGCTTTTGGGGAAGCGGTAACTGGTTTTACCAGCTAGTGTCAACCACAGAAAGAAAAAGGGGAAACTGGCCAAAGGTCAGAGCAATGGATCCTGCGATTCCCCTTTTTTATTCCACGGTGAACTGTAAATGGAAAAATATACAAAGGCAAAACCTAAGTACATTTATACAGATCAAACACAAAATATCAGGATCAAAAAGTTTAAAGATCAGTCTAAAAATGAGGGTAATGGTCGGTTTTAAACACAGGACGCTTGAAAGCGAGTCTGCTATCTTTTTTCTGCAAATCCTTAAATCATGATCGTCCTAGGGTGAGCAAAAGTGAGTGGCTCAAAGATTGGCGTACAGGATCGCTTTTACTGAAACTATAGCAAAATGGCAAAAGAAACTGCAACAATATAAACTAGGGTGTGGTCCACAAACAACAACGAAATACTTAGAAATGAAACTGTGACATAAACTTCACATATAGAACTACTGTTAAACCGTGAATCTAGAGCTAAACGTCAATAAACAAGACAAAAGACTAACGATTAACCTCAACGTGACTGGAGGAAAAATCACTAAAAAACCAGTAATAAAATAGAAGTCAACTTGCATGACTGTGGATCTAAGAGGGCTATCAGAGGCAAGGATCTATGTTCTAAAATAGACTGGAGGTAGGTGGGATGAATGCTGTGCGTGAATTTCTGAACAAAAAGTCGTGCCGAAGATGACTTTCGGAAAATGTGCTTCTGGCTTCGTCCTGATTGCCGCGCTCGAGCGCACCTCTCCGTGATGAGAAAAGGTAGGCGCTGAAGCCGTTACACTTCCCGTCTAAAATATATTCCTTTTTAATTTATTTTAACATCAATAATGCAAGCTTATATACCGGTACAAGAAAACATAAAAAGGGAAAGGAGAGTCTCACCGTTTATTCAAATGGTCACAGGTGTCTTCTCAATCAACACGAGCTGCGAGATTGGTCTCAAAGGGTTCTTCGGGTTTACCTCCACAGGTCACCACCTCGACCTTGCGTACTTTGCCGTCATCACTTGGGTGTGTCTTTGACAACACGGGCAAGGGGCCAGCTGTATCTGGGTGCATGTCCTTCACAGAGGAGCAACATCACCGTTGGAAATGTCAGGCTTGATGTTTCACACCACTTCAAGCCGAGAGGCTGTAGATTCTGTAAGTATTCTTTCCATCGGATCTCAAAACTGGTCGGCAAGGTACTGAGCTGTCGCTATTGTTTTGGGCCATAGACGTCCTCCTTCACAAGTTGCCGGGGGCTTCTTGGAAGCGGCTGGGTCTTTAAGTGTCAACAGCATAGATGGGCTAAGGGGGCCTGGGGTCGTTTGGCATCTGATGGAACGGTAGTGATTTGGGGCCGGGGAATTTGGGCCGATGAGCAGGCTTCGGGCCATGAGTGTCACGAGCAATCTCGGGTCAGCTGAGGGTTTTCCCAAGTTGCAGAACATGGCATCCAGAAACACGTTCGCAGGGTTCCCCATCCGACGTTCCCACACACTTCAAAATGGGATGCATGAGGAGGGCTGAAACCCACAGGCATTGTTGTGAAGATAGAAACTTGGCATCTGCTCATGATCCATTTCTTTGAGTGCTGCTTCCAGTTCTCCTTTTGCGCCGACAAAGTTTGTGCCCCTGTCACACCCTCAATCTTGCGATGGGTCCTCTAATCGCCATGAATCTACGGGGAACGCCAAAATGAACGAAAAGAGGCCCATTGACACTATGATTTCTATGTTAAATGCCTCGACTACAAAGACAGGTGAACAGTAGTGCCCACCCTTGACTCAGCTGCTCCACCTCCCGGTCTTCTAGTGAGAATAGTTCCAGGTCCAAAAACATCCATGCTGACATTAGAAAGGGGGGCGAAGCCAAGTCTGTCTTTGGGAGGTCGGCCATGAGTTGCAAGGAGGCTTTCCCTCGGTCTTCTGCAGGTAGTGCAACGGTTGATGGTTCGTCGAACAAGATCGTGCCCCAATGATCCAAAAACCCTCCTGACCGTATAGCAGCAGATGTCAACTGTCGGCCTTGATGCTTCGTCTGTACATGGAAGTACTCTGCAATTAGTCTTGCCATGGTTGTCTTTGGGAACTAGTATGGGTGGCGACCGCCTAGGTCGACATTGGCTCGTCTGGAGTCTTCCTCCAACTCGTATGATCCCCGTTGGGGTCAAGGAATGTGGGTCAGTTCTGTAGAGTGGGTCGGTTTGTTTGCGCAGATGTCATGACGTCTGGATCCGTGCCCTTTGTAATTTCTCCATTATCGGGAAAAGCGATTGGCACTGGACTGACTTTAAGATCGGTTTCTTTTCAGCTTCTTCAAATTCTTTCAGGGTAGGTCTTGCCAAAAAGGTTTCCATGGATTCGTCTGACTGACAGGTTGTCTTCTTGGACTTTGGCAGCCTTTGACCCTTTCTTATCAGGATTGCAATTAGCCTCAGGGTCGAGACCAGCTGGAGAACCGGGGAAAACCTCTCAAGTTAGGTAGGATTTGTTGGGTCTCGCACGGAGTGACCGCGCATGGTGTTCAAGCGCATCGGTTGCAGAGGTACGGACTTCCCTTTCGTACTTCCGGGTCATCGTCGCTCAAGAGCCGCCACCAGCTGTGAAGGAGATTGCCCACTGGACCGGGAAATGCTCTGTTGCCATGAAGAATTTGGGGGTCCCAAGAACCAGCGGCTTTTGCTGGATTCACGGCTGGTATGGGAACGAGGCTATGTTTGGCTGGATTTTCCCTTTGTAGGGACGTGTTGCCACTGGCCTTGTCCGATGCAATGTGGATTTCATGCACCGCGGCTGACATAGGTACAGCGTTTGACTATTTTCTCGATGTAACCAAGAATTTTGCTATCCGTGTAGAGTGTGGTTGAGGCTTACTTAGTCGGCTGTTCAGTCGTCTCGATGGTTTGTGCCAGGGTAGTAGCGAGGACGGCGGCGCAAAGCTTTAGTCGGGGGAATGGACACCGCATGTGAAGGGGGAAACCCTCGCCGGAGAGAAGGAGGGAACAGGCTTATTGACTTCATTGATTAGCCGAACGTAGGCCATGTAACCACTGCTTGTTCACCAGCATCTGAGAATGGGCGAATTTTTTCGCCGTTTTACTCCGAAGTTTGAGGGTTGAGGCATCGTTGATCTCGCCATCGTTTCCGCCTCTGGGGAGAAGTGTCTCTGGGAGCGTGGTCTATCCCATATGTTCTCGCCTGTTCTCTTTCTTCATCATATAGCAGTAAGTTCTCTCAAAATAAGCCCCCTTCGATAGTAACTGGCGGACGGTAGCCAAGGGATCGAAGACTGAGCTTTAGCGATGGACAACACTACCCGCGGGAGAATGGGCTGGTCGGAAATGCCAACGACAAATGTAAATGTGTCCCGCTGTAGAGACCAAGACACCAAGAATCAAGCGATGGTGGTCGTCCGCGGTTGGGAAGTCAAGGTTTTTGGCGTCCTTCGCGACTGCTTCTATGGGCAGGGCATCCATCACATCTTTGCAGTTTGATGCGATTTTGTGAAACGCACGTTCTTCTAATGAGAGAGGTCTGCAGGGTGTTGGACGGAAAAAGGATGGCCTTCTGCACCGGTAAGATGTTAGCCTCACGTCGACGTAGAAGTCTTCCCGCCAGATGGTTTGTTACATCATCGTCATGGTTTCGGATTAGCCTCGTTGGCGACCATTCTGAGTCCAAAGGTCGTGATCGCCGGGATGAGATTTACTAAATAAGTGGACAAATTCATCCTTACCATGGATTAGCTTGGAGGGCTGACATCCTTTGAACCAGAGGAATCTGAGGAAGTTTCAGCTCAGGGATTGATTATGTAGTTATGAAACATCTGTTCGATGTCTCCCTATTGCTACATTGTCCGATTCTGAATCTTATGAGTATGCCAAGGAGGCTATTCATCTGGTCGGGGCCCCTTGCAGTAGGAACGTTGAGGATATTTATCGAATTCAAGCTGGCATCAAAAAGACGACCCTTTATGCCATTTTGGGATGTCACAAGGGAAGTGAGGGCAGATACCACACAGTCCCAGGTGGGGAGGTGGCCCACTTAAAAATGGGGATGCATGGTTTCGGCGCATCTTCCCCCCAACAGGGTTGCTTGGTACTTCGGTCATCATGTCTGGGTTTTACGAAGGGTTTTCAGAAGGTTGTGGAGACGACTCTGCGCTTGCTGATGGTTAGATTTGGTATTCTCGCTCTTTAAAAAGGGAAGAGGGAAACCTAGATTGCCGCCGGAGTTGGTAAGGGCTTCGGATCATGATGGAAAGGAACTTTCGATCTTCTATATCGTGGTGGGCACCGAGGATTTCGGTGCGAAATTTGGTTTTCACACATTGTGCGTTGTTGTACCCCGGCGCATGTCAGGTGTGGTTGACAGCTCACTCCAGATGAGGTTGGAGACAGGTCAGGTGCGGTTAGTTGAAATACGCACTCGCCCTTTGGACCTGCTTTATGGCCATTCCTGCCGGACACCGTCCATCCCATGCGTCTGGTGTTGGGCCCAAGGGGTACCTTGGACCGTTGCGTGACTCTTCTGACCTTTTAGTGGCTCCGGGCAGCTTCTGCCGATGAGAAGAATGATGTCTACGTCCTCTCTCGGTTTGGGAACTTTTACCAGCAACTGACTCCTTGAGGGTGTGAACCTTTTCAACAGAGATCCGGAGTTGGGGATTTCGCTTCGTCCCGGTTGTTCTCATTCTCTATGACGGTCGGTAAGCCTTATGGCCATTTAGGGACCTATAACGGTCGTTACCCGTTTTCCTTTGGTGATGATTCCTCGTCCACAACAAGTTGAGAGTTCGTACTCATAGGAGGGTCCGACAATATTCAGAGAATCAAAGAGCTTAGGGTCTCCCAGCATGTGTTTGATTGGTCATCAAGGACGGCGTACATAGATGGAGTCCGAGGGTGTGGTTCATGATATACCACCAGCACGATTCCCTTAAACATGACCTGCTCGTTGGGAACAAATCAGCATCTTTGCATCAGTTATTTCTGTTTTTTGGGTTCTACAACGTGCATCTTTCTTTTTGGGCCCCTCCGCTTAGGGCTTTCCATTGTCTGGTTTGGGGGCAAGTGATGAAGGTAGCGTGCAAAGGTCACATTTTCTACACTTCACGTTGGAGTCGCAGTCTTTGATTATGGGTTTTTCCTAGCACTAAAACAAAAGGCCTTTTTTTACAGAACCATTTCACGGATTGGTTTTCATTGGGAAAGGTGATGCACTCCGAAATTTCGTGTCCGGGGTGTTCGTGGAAGAGACATCAATCTTATTACTAGTATATGTGGCTGTGTCGGGAGGGGCATTTTCGTTAATAATACTGAGTGGTTTATGTGGGTGTTATGAGGCTCTTTCGAGGTTGACACACGTCAATAGACGGGTGTAGATCGTCATTGTGCAAGTTGGTGCTTGCTTGTGATGAATTCTGCAAAACACCTTCGAAAGACGGATAATGGTCGAGACATCTTGAATTTAGTGGACTTGCTTCCTCCAGAGTTGTGTGAAGATATGAGGGTAGTTTGTCCAAGATGGGATGAAGATTGTGAGGGTAGTTGAGGATATTGAGGCCGTGGGTAAGTCATTTATCTGTGTGCAGTATCAACGCAAAGGTCCGCAAAATTTCAACAGCTTTGTCTTTCATCAGGGCGGAACTTGGGGGGTAGACAATTTCGTGCCAACTCGGATGCTATCTTTTGTCTTATGTCGAATCTGTGTTCCATCTCTTTCCAAGCTTCTGGCCATATGCAATATTCGTGACATGCAACGGTGGCGGAAACGATCGAATTCAGTTGTTTGACCTCACCTTTGCATACTTTTGCCAGAAAGGCCAGTTTTGTGTTGCTGGGGGTTTGGGCTTGATCTAACGCGGTCTCGAATGACGACTGCCATGGCCTGAATATCATCGGGGTCGCCGCTGTATATGTCGGGCCTATGGGTCGGCTGATTTGTCGTGCCAGCGTGTCGCTAACTTTTCGTGAGGTTTTTACCGAGTGCTCTCGGAATGGGTCATGTATTGTCGGTGGGGGACCCCGTTCTGTTTCAATTGGGCCAATGACAGGAACGACGCACCGCCCGCTGCAGACAGCATGGGCAACGAAGTAGATCGTACGTGGGGGTGGGAACTTCTCTCTCCTGCCGGCACAAAAAGCGCGAGGCATGATCATTGGAGGACGTTTTTGCGTTTTGCGGTGGCCTCGAAGTTTCTTCCTGCTCCACGAAAGATGGCATCGGAGCGTGCTCTTCCACTTCCGCTGCGGCTTGTCTGGCTCGTAGAATTTGTAAGTCGGCCCAGCAGCTGCTTTCTTCGCTTGTTGTTCCGGAACAAGGCATTGCCGGATTTTACCTTTCGGCTTCGTTTGACCCGTTCCGGCCCTCACTGTAGCGCCCAGGGGCCTTAGCTGTGATGTGCGCCCAACAATTGTTCCCTTTTCAGGGGCCCGTCTTCGGCAGCGACAGATTGGCAACTGCTTGTGCCTTGGCGCTGATGGGAAAAGCGAAGACGCCTGGAAGACAGGCACAGATCCGCGCTCGGTGACGAGGCTTTTGGGTTTTCTTTGAGGTTATGGACGAGGTCAGTCTCAGCACAAGAGAATACGCCTCCTCTGCAATT
Organism: Zoroaster sp. YZ-2022; assembly: GCA_029582265.1. NCBI lineage: Eukaryota > Metazoa > Echinodermata > Asteroidea > Forcipulatida > Zoroasteridae > Zoroaster > Zoroaster sp. YZ-2022. The sequence goes on along the minus strand of CM055835.1, from coordinate 27,886,219 downwards.
CAAAGTGATGACGCTATTATGTAGCTGCTGTTCCTTGTGCTGCGTTTTCGTCTCAAAGTAAGTCATCGCAATCGTCTTATCATAAGTTATGTTGCGAAGAACAAACCACAGCTGGAATAAGACTTCAGGCCTCTCGGTGAATGATAGGGCTTCAAGCAGTCTGGATTCTATGTAGGGTTTGGCTCATTCAATGCTTGACGTGTTGTTTTCCACTGATAATCCAGCCTTCTCAGCCTGGTTTATGGATGCGGCTATGCTTTGGGGAAGGCGTCGTTCTCTCTTTGAGGTTATGTTGAGGGTCTATATCACTCTTCATTGGGGAACCGCACCTTTGAGACGGGGTGGGTTAGGATTTGTGACATCTTGTTGACCACCAGCAGACTGGATTGGTTTGTTCCGTGTATTCGTGACTCAGTTGAGCTTTCTGTATTCAGCTTGTTTCTAAACACTGGTACTGGGTAGAAAGTTTCATTTCACTGCAGCTGGCTTCCACGTCAGTGTAGCTTTGGGAAGGTAACTAAGTTTCACCAGCTACTGTCAACCACAGAAAGAAAGGGAACTTATTGGTCAGAGCAATGGGATCCCAGGATTCCTTTTATTCCACGGTGAACTGTAAATGGAAAAATATACAGTAAGGTAAAACCCAAGTACATTTATACGATCAAACAAACAGTATCAGGATCAAAGTTTAAAGATCAGCTCCAAAATGAGGGAAATGGTCGGTTCTAAACACAGGACGCTTTGAAAAGCGAGTTCATATATCTTTTCTGCAAATCCAAATCAAGGGATCCTTCCTGTGGTGCGCGAGTGACTCAAAGATTGGCGTACAGGATCGCTCTTACTGAAAAACTAGCGTAAATGGCAAGAAACTGCAACAATAGCAAACTAGGGGTTTGTGGTCCACAAACAACAATAACGAAATACTTAGAATGAAACTGGTATATAAACTTCACCTAGAACTACCGTATGCTTTTTGTACATTTTTTTAATACACAGAATACAATACTTAACTAACTTTTGGAGAATCAGTACTTTGTATTGAAAGAGATATCCAGAATAAAGATCGAATAAACAAAACAAACAAACAACAAAACAAACAATCTAGAGTTAAAACGTCAATAAACAAGTATCAGCGACTAACGATTAATTTTCAACGTGACTGAGGAAAACTACTAAAACCAGTAATAAAATAGAAGTCAACTTAAGGCGACTGTGGGATCTAAAGAGGGGCTATCAGAGGCAAATCTATGTTCTTAAAAAATAGACTGGGGATAGGTGGGATGAATGCTAAAAGTGTGAATTTCGAACAAAGTCGTTGAAGATGGGTTTGGAAAATGTGCTTCTGGCTTCGTCCTGATTGCCGCGCCTTGGCGTGCACCCCCGGATGAGAAAAGGTAGGCGCTAAAGCCACAATGTACATGACTTTGCAAAAATAACAAATACCAGTTTCGCAAATTTGCTTACCCGGCTTTTTCAGTTTTTTGAATGCCATTCCTGAATGTTTGCCTGGCCGTGATGACATCTTGAAGTGAAGTTTGTTTCAGCTTGTAAAACTGAGTTTTTCAACCTCAAACCAACGTTAGACTCAAAAATCTCTAAATCCTCGGTAGAATGGGCGCTGTAAACTGATTCAGGGAAACCACTGTAGCCAGCGTGTTAGTGGCGAGGATTTATTGGTGGTTTTACGCACATCCACCGACGACACAAGAGTTTGGCTATCAACTGCCTTTATTTGAAAAAATAATATTTAAAAACAACACACTTCTACAGACAACTCAAGTAAATGCACGTTAAAAGATAGCCACTTCCTGGTTCGTGGTACTACATTCCCACTGATGACGCCTCAGCATCCTGGAGCTTTTTATTGGTTATCCGGCCGCTGGTGCTTCAGTACGATTTTTCAATTAACATGCCATAGGTTACGTAGGGTGCCGGAAGTGGATCGCCAACGGGAGGAGCATCAGGCATTTTCAAAAAACCGTAATTTTCACCAATCAAAAAATTGTGAAAACAATCATGATTGTAACAACATCATTATTATAATGAAATGAATACTCATTATTGCAAACAAGGTTCAAAATTGTTTATAACTTATCGTTCAAATCTAGCTTTTTAAAGCGAACGTGAAATAAGTAGGCTTTTTACTTCGGCTGCAGCCGACGTTGTTCTGTAATTATTTTTCGTAGATGGCCGGTGTCATAATTAAACGGAGATTCTCTGTAAATTCATGGTAAATATCAATTTCTGTCGATTGCACTCACGCGAGAGTGATACTTAGGAAAGCGGAATTGATCAGTTGCTCAGTGATGGGTTCGTGTACGATAACGCTACAGTCTACATGTCTTTATTTTATAAAGCCCAGTACACACCACGAGTTGATCGGATTTCAAGGTTTTGAGGACATCATTGATCAAATGACTTTGTATTTATTTATACTATAGGTTTTCCCGGCTATTTCAATATTTTTATTCATTTTAACGCCTGGCTCATTCAATTTAGATTGGGAAGTGAAATCGTGCAGATGTTATTCAATTATAAAGAATCATCTAATCTCGCTATCCGAGCATTCTATCGCGGTTTCTCTAGCTGTATTCAAATTAAAAGTATGGCATTGATCATCCAATTTCGTCTGAACAGGAGTGCGTTGACTGTTATCCAATTCCATTAATGGGGCAAACATATTCCAAATTTTTCTAGTCATATTTAAGACATTCCTGCATATCCGTATTCCCATATAAAAGCCTGCTCTCTCAGCGTAATTATATCAAACGTTCCAAATCAGTTGTGCACACTTTATACTCTCTTTAATTAAGTGTTCAGACATAAAGATGGCGGCCCGTCGACATTACAGGCGTACAAAATGTTGATAGGGAGAGATTGATCGGATGCATTCGAGAGCAACAACGCTGACTATCTAGAGCTAGCCAATTATGTTCGCACTGGTCGCCGTCAAAGTCTGCCCAAAGGAGGAGCCCCATAACACCAAGATGGACGAGGGAAATGAGGAACGAGCTACAGCGTCTGCTGACTTGAACCCCTTCTAACTCTAAAGCAAATGAAGAACCCGAGCATCTGCGTTCTGCCTGAGTAGCCGCATGTTTCTCCCAGCACCACGCTCGGAGCGTTGGATGGCATGTTGATTACCCCAGCTAGCAGAACGTGCCTGAAGCAAGAACCCCTCGCGTACTTGATATGCGCGTCGAGACGCCCAGTGGTTTCTCCAACATGGTGTAAGGCCCACTGTGTCTTCACACGACGAGACAGGCTACAACCATCTGGACGAGACGTTCGTTCGATTGAGCCCTTCGTGGAGTCCCGCCAGAAGAGTGGTCCATGGGCAACGTGGTCGTGCAATTGCAATGTAAACCTTTGCAGTTTCTGGTGAGATAGGACTGAACCATCATCGCATTGCGTCGAAACCGTCACAAGAGAGAGGTTTGAGGGGTTCCTGGCGGAAACAGCACGCGAGTGCCAGAACATGTTTCCCAGGATGAGCCGATCTTTTGGTCTACGATAACGCCTGCCCACACGTGAACGCAGGAGCCACCACCCAGATGCCCTCCCTGATCCAGTTAAAGCGACTCCTCCTACTCCCCCATTCCTAAACATGACTGGAAATGGCTCACTTCCATGCCGGAGTCAAGGGAGATCGTTCCTTCCAGAATGGCACTAAAGAGTAGGGATCAACAAGCCGCGCAAGAAGTGCAGGAATGAACATGCAGGATTGGAGATGTAATCGTCTGATGGAAGTGGCCCAAGAAAACATTGGACAAATTACCCAAGAGAAGTGTTCCTTGTGGTATAACAACTGCCAAACATACATGCCACGATGTCTTGCACGTCAAGAGATTGATGGGTAATCAGTTTACAAAACCAGGGATAAACAAGAGGCAGTAAACAAACGACAAAGGGTTAAAACATGTCAGCATAAAGATGCCCCTAAAGATTTGTTAACACTTAAAATCAAGTAGAAAAGATCAACAGTTAAAAAAGAAAAACCCCATCCCTTTTCGTTTCATTATTATTTCGTGAGATCGTTATATCACACATGTCTGTTTGATAGAAATTAAGACATTGCTGTGATTTGGAACCCAAGCAAAACTGCAACTTTATCCACTTCAACCTTGCTTTAATTTGACACAAACGATGAAAACGGGATTGCAATATAAAACGAAAAAAGAAAAGAAAAGTAATAGGCGAATATGTCCATGCTCACCAATAGTCGTGAATTTGAAGGAATTAACCGTCAAAAGATAGCAATCATTTAATTTAAGAATGCTGCATATGGCCATTTGTGCTCCCAAAACGAAGTTAGGTTCTGCCCAAAACCAAAACGAACGCTCCGGAAAATAAAAGGAGTGCCAGAAAATCTAAATTGGATGCCCATAATTAAAAAGAAACCCAAATTTGATCGTAGGATATGCAAAGATCAGGCGAAATAGAATGACTGATAATGAAAATGATCATAAAAATTCGCAAATTCGCCGGGAAAACCTATATTAGAAAATGCCCATATAACTACAATATATTGCTGTGTACTATGTAAAAAAACATGTGTGCTATATTAATGAACTACAACTCGAATTTCGGGTTTTGATGACCCCTCTACTCGATGGATTAAATTAAAAGTGTTATGTATTTACAAAAGGTTAATTTAACACTTGTTTTGGATGACCTTTATATTTTAAATATTTCATTGAAAAGACTGTTGCAGTCACACTGTATCAGTGCTATGAGCGCTGTACGGTGTCAGTATCGAAAATCAACATTATGAGTCGATTTTGGATTTGCGGTTGTTTTAATAAGACAATTATAAAAGGCATCTATTAAAAAGGATCTTGGGTGTTCAGTTAATTAAACCTCTGCGGCGCGTTTGGTCAAAAAAATCAATATCGTCCCGGGAGACCTAATTGTTGCTTTACAGCAGGTCGTAAAATCGTTAATTATCATTAATTAATTGATTTCCCCAATTTTATAAAGCTCAACATGTTTCAGAGGTCTAGAGATGTTTTTATCAATTAAAAATTAGTATGAGGACGATCAGAGCAACTGATCGAAACGTCGAGTTGTACCTCCAGTTCTTTCTAGAAATAATTACTACTTAATTGAGAATTTCACATGGTGTCACCGCAACTAGTCTTACTCATCATTCTCACCATGCAAGCTTATAAGTGTTACCAAACCATGTGTTTAGCCACTTTCAAGGTGAAACGAACTTGCCCAGTTGTGGCATGAGCTCTCACTTATTTGAATTTGTTTGACTTTGTTATATTCTGTCTCAAACATGTACAGGCCTATTAGAAACAAGACTAAATCAGTAAAATAAAATTTGACATTTCTAACCCCTGTACATTCCCCCTGAAAGTTTTAATTGAAGCGCGCCCTCTGTTGTCAGTTTCCAATATAAAGGTTCCTGACTCTGGGCGCACCGAAGACATATACACAGGTGGTTACCAGTCTGTGTGATATGTACTACACATTATAATCTAGAATGGCTATTATTAAATACTAATCGGCTGTTCATGGTTTGTTGACATGGTTGATGGGTTTTAACTCAATTAAGACAATTATATATTTAGGTTAGTAAATGTACATACATGTACATCATAATTATCATCTGTATGATTGTTTGCTGTGCAAAGTTGGGCAGTGACAGAAGTTATTATCTGTGACCTTTGTTGGCAGGCTTGTTTTAACATTTACCTATGCACCCACTAGTATTTCAAGCAATTTCCACGGGAGTTATGAACATTGTATGCTAACATGCCCAGACTTGTTAACAAAGTTGGTAATTCTGAAATAAATTTAAGGTTTACAACTGTGTAATTTTAATTTAAGGTTTACAACTGTGTAAACTCTGAGCTGAATCTATGAAGTTGAAACCCAGCTTAAAACAAAATAGTGGGATATAGGACATTTGAGATGTTTTAAGGGATGTAGTAGATATAAAACAGCTGATATTTAAGCCATTTTTGAGTAATTTGTTATATTATCTTTCACTTTATAAATAAATTGTGTTATAACACATTTTTATTTCACACATAATTAATTATAAATGTATTTCAAATTTGTTTTAGGTAATAGCCACATCTACAATAATGGTACACAAGAAGCCTCAAAAGATCTCGTGTGATCAGGACCTCCACCGAGTTACGGCCTCCTGCACCAGCATTCCCTAGAAGATGATCAAAGCATACGGATTGAAAATGTTGAGTTAACCAATGGTTCTTCTCAGAACCCCTCACTACTCAAAAAAGATTATTTCTATACATGTCATCGCAAATCTTAATATATCTAAAGATGATGCTTCACATCTACTAGCAGAACTTCAAGGGCATTAGATCTACTGTATCATTTACAGAAACACACATTTTGGCATTGTACAATCCAAAATCCTATGAAATATGTTGTTAATGTTAGTTAGATGTATAAATATATTTTAAAATACTATTTATAAATAGAGAATTGGCTGTTGCAAACTGCTTACCAACCTAAAGGACCTGTAGTATATAAATGCCAAACAGTAGTTACTGGCAAAGAGAAGGTTACATCTCGAACCTAGCGGCTCTTTCTCTGAGAAAAGAACTTTCTAGGTTCAAAACATAACTGAGGCCAATAACTACTATTTTACATTTACACTATTTTATTAATTAATTCTTTATGAAGAATGTTAAAGCAAAGTTATCAATTTTATTTGATACAATAATGAAATAAAATCTTCAGTTGCAACCATGTAACCCACAGGAACACTGTTTTATTCATATAAAATTCTTTAACGATTTTTTTTTTTTTCTAAACAATTGAAAAATTGTCATGAAAAGT
>CM055835.1:27851857-27878897 GCA_029582265.1 Zoroaster sp. YZ-2022 | reverse complement strand
ACACACCACACCCCTACCACCCTCACGAAATTGATTTGTGGGTATTCCTTTATTGTTCTTACCCCTTTTCCTTAAAACCCCTGTGGTACAAGTTTTTCAAAGTTCCCGGGTCCAAATTTTCTATTGTGTTTTGGACCCAAGAAAGTGTACGTTCACGCAACCACACACAAAATCCAAATTGATTTGTGGGTTTTCCCTTTGTTCGTTCTATTATCCTTTTCCTTAATAATTCTCCTGTGGGTTAAGATTTTCTATAGTTACCTTGTGGGGTCCAATTGTTCTATTGTGTTTGGACCCCACAACGTGAAGCACGCACACCACACACACACACACACACGCACACACACACACGCACACCACCACGCCCCGCACGCACGCACGCCACGCCCCGCACGCACGCGCACGCACGCACGCACGCACCGCACGCACGCCCCACACGCACCCCACACACGCCCACTGGCCCCAGGGTGTTTCTTGTTGTTCTATTACCCCTGTTTTCGTTCTATTATCCTTTCTATTGAATTCTGTGGGTACGCATTTCTAAAGATTCTCTGTGGGTCCATTTTTCCATTGTGTTTGGTACCACAACGAATGGATGTGGCACAAAACCACACACACACACACACACAATTCTCATTTTTCCTTCCTTGGAGACCTCTATTGTTCTTTCCTTTGTTCCTGTACTAATTTTAAATTCCTTAGGTTTTGTACAAAATTCCTTGGGGAGACCTGAGTCCTTAGAATTCCTTGTGGAGACCAATTTTTCTTGCCTTTCCCCTTTGTTATAGGACTCCAAGGAGCGAAAGTGAAAAAGCAGTATATCAAATATCCTCCCACTTTTGATAGCCCAAAATTACTAAATAGGTTAGCCTATCCTGACTACTGAGGAGTAGCCTACCGTTTATCTTGCAACACGACAAGTATTCATAAGCGCCCAGAACGCACCACAGAGCGTCCAGAATCAAAAAATTTTCGTGACCCTGCATGCTGGAAGGCATACCTCTATGTCCATTACGCGCTCAATGACAGTTGTTTTCCTCATTTTCCCGTCCATTGGCCCAATTGAGGGACATGTTAATTTTTAGAGGGAGGTGATGGACAACAGTATATGATAGTTATCCCACCATAAAAGACTCATACAATATAATGCCCTAAATAATCATTATGGGTTAATGGACCTGTAAATGTAAATGAAATTTTTTTAAAGTAAAGACTGTTTGGGTGAATGTGAAATTGTCAAATTGATAGAATTGGGTTTTGAAAGGGAAAAACTCGACGTTTGATCAGTATGCCTGATCGTCTTCAGGAGAATGCCAGACTTTGGAACGCTTATCAACGGCGCACCCAAGGGGGCTTGAGCCCAAGAAGGGCCCCCGAAATAAAGGGACAAAAGAAGAAGGAAAAAAAGGAGAGAGGGGAGGGGGAAAAGTTGCAAAGTTTTCCAGCCCTTTAATCTTATGCCACTGGAATTTTTTTTCTTTCTGCCAAAATTATTTTATTAGATGTCTCATGAAATCTCACTATAATTGTTATTGCAACAATAACTAAACATTTGAAACCAACGTGAATTTGTCCGGGCTGAAATATATTTTACGGGGTTTCCCCGCATTTTTCAAATTTATGTTTTTCCTTTTCAGGAATCCCGGACAAGCAAGGATAAAGAAAGCATTTTGTTTACCCACTTTATTTTTGATGAGGGAAATGAATATCATGAACATTAACTCTGGTGCAACGACGACCCAATCTTATTTATCATCTGTTTTTTCCTTTCCCATTTTTCTTTAACTCGGCTGTGTGGGGAAATTAAAAAGGCCTGCAACCCTACCTTTTTCAAATTCCCAATCACCTACATGCCCAGGTAAGGGTTTTGGTTTTAGTTTAGTAATCTGATATAAATAATTTATGTGACACCGTTTTAGCAACAAAAAGAAGAACAAGATTCCGTAGGATTGATTTGGCCCATTGCATGGAATTTGCCGCCCATTGATGGAAAGTAGACACCGAAATCTCTTCAACAACGTCCGCTATATAATTATTTAAAGCAAAAATCTTGCGACGAATACACTCAAGTTCACGTTTATCAAGAGGAGTACTGAAAATTGCAATCAGACCCGGGATTGTCTTCATCGGTAGTATATAAATTTGGGAAGAGTGGCTGTTTTGCAGCACTGTCAATTCACCATACCAAAACATTCTGGAAAACCCAAGGCACCACCCTAACCCAGATGGTGCAATAAGTCTAACATATATACTTGGCCCCTATTTTTTGTTTTGAGCCTATATTGACAATCGCGAACATCCATTATAAATAAGTTTAGAACTAAATATATATGCCCCCTATACTGAATACAAAAAATAAACACCATGTTAAAGATTCAAATTAAACTAGCATTAAAATAAAATAAATTAAATTAAAATGTAATTTTGATTTGTACTTTCTCAGAAATTAAGAATGAGCACCAGTGGGCTCACCAAGAAACTGAAACAAGCCAAATTAAGTTTTGCCCATGAAGCAAAGAGAGTATCTAAAGACACCCCTGATGCCCCTTTTCCTGATGGCTTCTCCTAAGCCCGTTCCACAGCGTGAACGGTGAAAGCTCAGACGACGCAATAAAAAATTGAGTCTCCCACAGCGTCATAATAGAAGGTCTAACTGTACAGGTTCCAAAAAGAGAATTGGAACCACAGTAAAGCGCGCGGGAGGAAATTGCTAAACGATGAAACAAAGTTGGCCTCATACAGACTGCTGGTCCCTGATTCCTCCTTCAACTTTCCACGGTTGCAAATTTGAGACGATTTCAACATAGCTGCTAAACGATACAACTGGTTGGCATACAGCGACAGAGAGGTTTTCTAAACCTGTTCATCTTTGCCCTGACCTCCCGGGCACACGGAAACAAATAAAAACCTTAGTAAGCACTCCTTAACAAATACAAAGACGCAATTGAAGTTTCAACAAGCACAACAGTGAAAGTATCATGTGATGCTGTCAACTCATGTCAGATTTTTTCTCAAGGGACCAAAGGTACCAAGCATTGACAATCAACTTGACAACACAAGACAACAACAAAAAACCAATAGACAGCGTATCAGACCTATGATTGAAACTGTGCTCTTTGAGGCAGGACATTTCATTCGTGGTCCCGAGACAGCGCAGTATCGTAACATCCAACATCCACGGAAAATGATGGAAACTTGGTCACCCCTTCGTTTCGCATCAACGCTGGAACAATTATCTGAAGAGGCAAGAACTGCAGGAGGAAACGCCATGTTACACAAGTTGGAACACAAAAATGAGATCATCAACACGTTGGAGATATTATCTCTAAAAAGATAGTTGATGAAGTGAAGGATGCGAAACTTCAGTGTATTGGTGGATGAGACAACAGACTGTTCCACAAAAGAACAAATGAGCCTGTCAGTAGATATGTGCATGATGGCAAAGTATGAGAAGTTTTGATTTTGTAACAGTGAATGATTCACAGGACACGGACTTCGAAAAAGCATACTTGACATACCCATGAGAAAAATCTAGATCCCATGAATATCGTGGTCAAGGTTACGATGGCGTTTGGCTATGAGCGGCAATTATTGGGTCAAGCATGCATAAGAGAAGAACACACTCCAGTGTACACACATTGTGAAGTCATGTATTAAATCTGGTTGTTCTCATGGAAATAACTTACCCACAATACTAAACACGATCAACCATTCAGGATATTTTTCGTTTTTGGTTCTTCGCCAAGGGCAAAGCCTCTAAGTGACTAATCACCAAGACGGCCCAGAGTCGTCACACAAACGTCTGAAAAACTATGCACCACAAGATGGGTTGAGAGGCACGAGGCTGTTAACGCTTCCTGAACCCTACGTCCCTATAGAGGAGGCCTTGGTATGTGTCACATAATGGTGACAGATCATCGTCAAAAAGCGTCCACATTGCTTTCTCAGGGTCTTCAGATTTATCGTGCCACAACCATACTAAACCGCCAGCGAGTCCTCCTACCTTATCCCGGAAATGCAGTCACCTCATGGCCTCGTTGGGTGCGTTAGACTTGTGCGTGATGTGCAGCAGATCATCAACAAATGAGGGAAAACAGTGAAGAAAAAGTTTGGGCGTTGTTTAGTGACGCAACAAGTTGGCTGATGAATGAAAGGCGTCTACGCAAACCACGGACAGCATCTCGTCAAACAGCTAAAAAAACCATCCATCTCAATCAGCTGAAGAATACTTCAGGTATCAATGTTTGGGATCTACATTGATCAATTGCTAATGAACTCAACGGGGTTTTAGTCCACTTTTAAGATGCCCAAACCACAGTACATATTGCCGCATCTGCAATGATACCAACTTCAATCAACTCCAGGACATTGGCAAATGTGCACAAGACATCGAATCTGAAGGCATAGTGGGGGCGAGTTTGATATGTGGTGTGGCGGTGGAAAAAAGCTGTCGGCAATGTACCATCTACACCTACAGAGACTCTGACTTCAGTACCAGGATTGGCGGACCTGTCCCCAATATAAAAACTTATCACGATATTTGCAGTCATCCCCGCTACCCAGCTACTGCAGAACGCACCTTCAGTACCCTTCGTCGCCTTAAATCCTACTTGAGGTCCCTGAGCAACCAGCGTCGACAGGCCTTGCTTTGATGGCTATACATAGAGCAATAGATGTGGACATCGATGACGTCATAAATCGGATGGCACTAAAGCGTCGTGATTGGGCTTTCACTTAATGTTATTGCCCCACTAGATTTATTAAGTAAGTTGTACATTTGTCCAAATAAATGATTTTTTTTTTAATCTAGAACTATAGGTATCATAAATGAAAGGATTAGGAGCCAGTTTTTGAACACTTTTTTATACCCTATGCCTCTACCTAACCAGTTTTGAACACCCTTACATCCATGCCTCTACTAGGACTATAGGGTTTAAATTGCCCCATTATCCAAGGCACCGTGGTCACGGTTAGACTGCAGGGGTTAAAACCAAGGTTGTGAGTTCGGAATCCCAGGCTGACCGCTGATTTCACAATGCCTATATTAGTTTTCTCAGTTACTGAATCACATTGATTGATTTGTGCAGTTTATAATTATAGACGATACACAATGTTTGTGTGTGAGTGAGATTGGCTTTTTCCAGCTTGGCGTTTATGCCCCTCCATGGAGGTTACCGAGTTCTAATGGGAAGATCCATCCAACATATTATACATACATACAACCCAAAATTACATACTACATAATAAAATACTAGGCCTAGTTGATTTGTGAGAGTAAATTTTCTTTGAGCCTGCCCCCCAAGACAAAACCCTGGGTGCGCCGTTGGCACTGCAACTATTTTGTTCAGTTCACTTCGATTACTATTATACGAAAGGTTTTTTGCTTCTGAATAATGTTGTAGTTAAAACAAATTAATAAAAAAAAACTTTAAATTGTTAAAAAACCTATTCTTGATTCCGGTACCACCTATACTTGTAAATCGTTCTAAACACTAACAACGGTACCATAATCGAATAGCGAACAGCCACATACATTAGACGGCATATCCTGGGAGAATGAGCGCCCTCATGAGTGGACTTAATCTGTGGATTACAGTGGATCGTGTACTCACTAATCTAATAGATTACTTTTTAACTGGAGAAACACAAAACAGAAATTTCAATAAATGTTTTTGCACATGACAATTCACACAAAAGGTGCCATCGTTTAATTGTTAAGTACGTGTGAATAGCTGCAATACGTTTGTTTTGTTGAACACAACCCCTTCTCAAATGGTCTAAACAGACGGATAGAGGCCCTCTAGACCCAAAAACAATTTGAAGCCTTGTGACAAGAGCGGCTCCTCAATGATCTTGTGTGACAAATGGGCTATAGGCCATATGCTATGGGGAATTGTACATGCTCTGGTGTTTGGGAGTTGATTTCTGGGTCAATGGTTCAAAATAAGTTTAAAGGGCACTCACCTTGTTTGGTTATGTTCAATAGGGGAACTTTGGAATTTAGAATTTTGGGGAAAAAAATGGGGTAATTAAACATTGTTTACAAACGGGCTAACAACCTTTTCCTGGCACACCGCAGAGTTTTAATCAGAGGCCTCATATCTGAGAATATCGGATTAAAATCCAGAATGAGCTGAAGACCCAGATCAGGGCCCCGATCCAGATTTTTTGACATCAATGTACACTGTACTTTTTTGTGAAAAAAATTCCGTCGACAAGCAGTAGATCATATCCACTCTTCATGAGTGCACCTGAGATAAAAAATTTCACGAATTCCTAGAGGCCAGTTTTGACATCAAGGGAATCTGAAACAATGCTGTGCATCTGCCCATAGGGTTCTGTGCACGGGTTTTCTAACGCAAGGTCTTTTGTGGTGTTCGTTCAACCGGATGAACGGGTTTAGTTTTCAGTTGAAGCATTCGATAACCACCGGTGGTCACACACGTTCCCAAAGCAGTTTCAGAACAATTTGAGGGACAACAACCTAGGGTTAAAGGACATTATTGGCCAATCAGCTTCATTTGAACATTTGGGCAAACGTGCAGTTTGTTTATCAGCAAGAACAAACAATCGGAGAGGGCGTCCAAAATTGAAAAACAACTCCGCATTGTTACAAGAATTTGTCCAAATCATTCACTGTAAAAATGCAGAACCCACAATCTTGTTGAAAATTTAGGTTTGTTTTTAAAAGTAGTTAAACAATTATTTTAAATCATCATTAAAAGAGGAATAATGTACTTTCAGTTTGTCGAAAGAACAAATTGATATCACCCGCGTTCAAAAGTTACGCCTAAAAAAGCCCAAAAATAGCGTGTTTGAGAATTTTTCCCGTGGATTTGAGTGTAGGATGGTCGCTGTTTTGGGTTCGCTAAGAAATTCATAGATTTTGGGATCCTATCTGGAAGCAGAAGGATCCGGTAAGTCTGGCTAGATTTACAGACACGGGCGAATCCGGATGGTTATATCCCCCCTAAAAATTTTAAAATCATCCCCACTTTTCATCACGGATTTACGCCAGTGTTTTAAAAAAACAGTTAAGAAAACTTCGGTTGCCAACTGTACTTGAAAAGTTTGCACAGAGAGAAAACGAGACTGTTGATGAGTTCCTCTTCCGTCTCAATTTGCATGCTCTGAAGTGCGACTTCAGGGATGAAAGTGAGCTCCAAGACCGAGTCATCGAGCAGTTCATAGCGGGCGTCAGATACACAGAACTCCTGAAAGAGCTCCTCGGCAAAGACAAGACGCTCACTCTATATCAAACCCTCGAGTTAGGCCCACGAGATCAATCAGTCACTTGCCCAGTGCAACTGACTGATATTGCTGTTAATGCTTCCTGTTCAGAAGACAGTGCCGCAACTGTGGTACCCATCCCTTCCGTTCAAGAGATCGCTGCCCAGCGATAATTCCATATGTCGCAAATGTGGAAAGAAGACCACTGACAGAGTGTCAGGTCGAATCAACGTTGGTAATGTACATCTCCAACCATCTCCCAACCTGCTTACGAGAGCGACCTCGAGGATGAGTTCATCAACCAGATGGTCATCAGCGAGACAGAAAATGCTAGTCAAACTCCAGTAAAGGTTGATACCAGCGCACGGGAAACACACTTCCGCTGTATGTACCGTCATGTCCGAAGACTGGATGCCTGTGGGTTTCCGAAACCAGAATCCACAGCAAACAGACTACTGTCCTCACTGCCTACAACAACACGAAGATAAAGGGAATGCGGTGGATGACAGCGGATTTCTTTATCGTGGAGTCAGATGGTCCAGCAATACTCGGTCTGCCCACATCTGGATAACTGAAGTTCTCACACTACACTGTGCAATCACCAAGCACAGTGTCCCACTATCGGTTCAACCAGTTTGACAGAATCGGCAACTTTCCTGGCGAATATGACACGTCCTCAAGACAACGCCCAACCATGTCAGCGCTCCTCGCCGATGCCCTATCAACCTCAAAGATGAGTTGCAGTCTGAGCTAGGAGCATGGATCAACAAGGTGTTATCAGATCGCGTGACAGAGCTGACAGATTGGGTCAGCAGTCTCAGCAGAGAAAATGAGAAACTACGTATCTGGAGAAAGAGAGGGGGAGAGGGAGAGAGAGAGAGAGAGAGAGAGAGAGAGAGAGAGAGAGAGAGAGAGAGAGAAGAGAGAGAGAGAGAGAGAGAGAGAGAGAGAGAGAGAGAGGAGAGATAAGGAGGAGAGAGAGAAAGAGAAAGAGAGAAAGACTTGGACTTTTCAATATATATCTTATTTACATTTTCAAAATATATACAAGTCAAAATATATAATAAAGAATTGTAAATAAATTACAAATTACCTTTCAGGAAATTTTCACATGTGTTAGGAAAGGAACAACAATTATATCATTTCTACTTTTATTTAATCAAATTAATAAATTAAACAAATGTTCATATAATTTAACAATTTACATTACAGATTTTGAATGGTAATGTAATGTGCATACATCATGCAGTATATAGCTCCTCAAAAAAAAAAGACAAGAAAAGAAAGGATATTTGAAAAGAAGGGGAAAGGGGTTCCTAAAAAGAAAGGTCTGTCAACAAAGGTTTCCCCTGGGGGGGGAAAGATTGGGTTATTGTGGGACTTGTATCCCACCCAGTGGCCAAAAGGAGAAAGAGAAAAAAAAGAAAGAAAGAGAGGTGCCCGAGAAGTAAAAGGGGGAAAAATGGTTTTTACCCGGGGTTAACATTTAGTTTGTTTAATGATGATGAAAAAGTTTTATTTATGTTCCTTTTTTAAAAAATTTCATCATCATTATTAAAAGTTATATAAATATCAAAATTTTTTTTTTTCAGAAAAAAAATTTTAAAAAAATTTTTAGGTGTTTTAAAAAGAACTAAAGGGGGGGAAATTTTTTTAAATAACATAAAAATTTAAAAGCTAAAAAGGGTTAAAATCTTGGAGGGGGAGAGGGGCTGGTTAAAAAGATGATTTTTGGAACCCAAGGACGGGGGGGAATGATTTTGGGGGGGGTGCAGAATTTTTAAACTAAGTTCCCCTTTAGAATTTGGGGGGACGTATATATTGTTCCATTGAATGTTTGTGTTGTTTTTCAGTACTCCATTATTGTGCTGAAAGAGATGTCCCCTGTGAAGGATCCGGGTTGAGATTTGTATTACCAGATGTTGATAGAGAGCTTTTGGATGGTGCGGAGATGGCATTGTCCGTTGTTGTTGATGATGACGTTCAGGGGACGATCTGGTTTTGAAGAAAGATTTTCGAGTGTAGAGACAGGTGAGAAAATCCTCTTGCTGGGGAAAGCTAGAAAGGGAAACAACCATGAGTAGTGTAAGTTGAGAAAGTCTGTTTTGAAGATAGTAATGCGAAGATGGAGGGACGAGAAGTGCTGGAAGAAGAGATGATGTCATTTGGCTTGTTTCCAAGATCCGGTAGGTTCAGTTCAGAAGATCCTCACCAGGCAGACCCCATGTGTCCGGAGCTGCTTAGAGGGATGATGCACCATCGTCAGTTGTATTTTGAATTGAGGGAATATTTATGGGTAATTACAAATATGTAACATTTACTGAGTCGTGTATATTTCTAATCGAGCTCCAGATAACCTCCAGGCACGCATTAACTCACCGTAAAAGGATGGCATTCCAATGTCAAATTGAGGATCAATATTTAGGTAGAAGAGATGATAAATCATAGTTTAATGTTTTGAAGCGATGGCAGGTTGCATTGAAGAAAATCAAAAGAATGATGGGCGGTCTTTAAGATATCGAAAATATGAGAGGGTCTAAAGGTGAGAACACATGCCTGAGGTTGACAAGCGCCGAACCCCTCCGTCGGTTTCCTGATACAAAATGTTCTTTAAGATAGTGTCTCTTGTTGGACCAGACGAAGTCAACCAGCCGCCGTTGGAGTTCACTTTGAAAATTTCGTCTTCTGCGGAGTGAGTACCGCCAGACAATGAAAATTTTTTGATGTTAGCTGGTTGGCATCAAGACCTCCTTAAATGAAAGGGAGGTCGAGATGCCAGACCAGCTAGCGAGGGTTTCAGTTGCCGTTTTTGCAAAGTGTCCAATTTTCGTCATTGTAGGTTTTTGTATTTCCCAAGTGAACTCGAGGAAAGACAGGCCGTCGTTATTCCACGAAAAAGCGGCTGATCTTCGTCCGATCCACGATCCCGCCCACAACCCCTGGGTTTTTCGCGCATTTAGGCGCGCGGCAGAGGCGCGACCAAAGAGATTAGCAGTCTCTGATCGCGTCAAAGCCGCGCCTGTGAGGTGACAAAACAGAGACATCATCTGCATACGCTGAAACCGAGCAAGAGTCGCCAGCGGGGGTATTCTTGGAAACCGTCGTCCCCGACTTCGCCCCTCAGGCGATTAAGAAATGGTTCACAATCGAGTACAGTAGTCCGGGGCATCCCTGACGAATGCCCTTCTCAACCGAGAAAGGGGCCGTCAGAGCCACAAATTTTTGATTAAACTCGAACCCGCTGTACAGAATTTGTATGTAGTCGAGAAACGGTCTCCGAAACCCATAGCTCTCATGGTGTCGAAGAGGTAGCTGCGATCAACGTTATCGAACGCTTTTGCTGATCGAGGTTGACGAAGCGGGGACATCATTTTCAGGCATAGTCAATGATGTCCCTTATCAGACCTACGTTGTCATGGATTGAGCGCTCGGGGACGCAGTAGGTCTGATCCTCACTTACGACGCTGCCGATGCATTTTCAGTCTGTTGGCGAGCAACCTTGCAAGGATTTTGTAATCATTGTTAAGAAGGGAGACTGGCCGCCAATTGGCTATGGCTGCCAGATCCTTCTGGGTAAAAGAGTAATTGCTGCCCTCCTGAACGAACGAGGAAGCCTGCCGGTGAGAAAAGAATGATTAAGAACAGAAAGTAAGTCATATTTTAGAATATTCCAGAAAGTTTGATAGAATTCACCGGACAGGCCGTCCAGGCCAGGCGTTTATCCCCTGCCAAGTTGGCCAACAGCTATTACTAATTCCTCTAGTGACAGAGGGCGATCCAGGTCCTCTGCCTCTAGAGGATCGAGACTAGGCAGGCCCTTAAAAATGTTTTCGCGGTCGCCCTCATCGGTAGAGACTTTAGAAAAAAGTTGTTTATAGAAATTGGAAACGTGATTTTTTATTAGAGGTATATTTTTGTTAGTTTCCAGAATCCAGGTGGATTCTGGAGAAAGTTTTGGAACGGGATTTAGATTTTCAAGATTAAAGAAATACAAAGAGGAGGTATCTACGGCTCACGTGTTTAAATCTCGACCTGATGAGTGCGCTTTGCGCCCTACTTTTTTAAAATAGAATTAAGTTTTTCTTTGTTCTAGGAGGACCTGCCTTGTCTCCGATGTGATTTCCGGCGCAGACTGAAGGTCGTCAATAGTTTTATTTATTTTAAGAGAGTTTGTTTTTCAAAAGCAGTTTTTGTAATATTTTTGGGTTAATGATTTAATGTGTGGACTTACCAAAGTCCCACCAAGAATTTAAATTGGGAAAATCGGACTGTTTTTTACGCCATTCTCCCCAGAAACAACGTATAGTTTGTTTATTCTTCATCCTGAAGAAGAGAGTTATTGAAATGCCAGTAGGCGCTACCCCGGTGAATAGCCGAGGGTAGTTGAATTTTTATAGAAATTGCAGAGTGGTCAGAAAGAGAACATGGTGTTATTTCGCAAGAGTTAATGGATGATAAAATATCAGGATGAAGATACAAAAGGATCAACCTGTTTGGAAACACCACAAACTCTGGTGGGATTGTTCCGCAGCCAGGTGAATTGTTGTTTCTGGGGATTCAGTCTACGCCAAACATCACACAGAGAGAGTGCACCTACAGTTTCCATGAGAGCTGCAGCGACTCTGGATCTTCGCTCGGTGGGCGCGTGCAGACGGTCTGCGTGATTTTCCGTACAGTTGAAGTCACCTCCGACCACAACGACACCGTCACTGTCACAAGAGGATAAATGTTTAGAGAAAGAATTAAAGACTTTAAAAGCAGAGAGTCGCTCTGGGGTACTAAAAAAATTATAAATGTGGAAAAGAGTTTCATTGGATTTAGTTTTGTATAAAGAAGATGTCCTGGAAAAATGTTAAGATTTGAAATAATTTCTAAATTTTTATTATTAACGAGGTAGCTACCCCAGAGCCATAAGAGTTGGAAGGGGAAGAGATAGAGTATTGGGGTCATAGGCTTCCAGCAGGAGCTTATTTCCGTAAGGTTATAAGTCTCCTGCAGGAGCACTATGTTTGGAAAAGGGAAAGAAATTTTCAAAATAAGCATGTATGGCATTTTTGGTTGGCATTGAACAGCCGCCTGTGTTCAGGGAAATCAGTGACAGTAAATCATTATGACCAAACTAATCAAGACTCTCATAAAAGAAAAGCAAAGAAAATTACTTATCTAAAGTCTTGATCAGCTTGGTTACGCGTTGTTGTAGGCCCCTGTTGAGGAGGGGTTGCTGCGTAGCGGTTTAAGTTGTTTCACAAGTCCGGCATTATTAGCAGTGAATCTCTTTGGCCACCTCGATAGGTTTTTTTTCGATTTTTGC
The DNA here is from genome assembly GCA_029582265.1 of Zoroaster sp. YZ-2022. Lineage (NCBI taxonomy): Eukaryota > Metazoa > Echinodermata > Asteroidea > Forcipulatida > Zoroasteridae > Zoroaster > Zoroaster sp. YZ-2022. The sequence goes on along the minus strand of CM055835.1, from coordinate 27,866,356 downwards.
GGAGGCCAAGAAATTCATGAGCTCTTTAGAAGACAGAGGACTTTTTGTGTTGGAAAGGCAATCAGGCACCGCCTCGTCTTCGGTAGTCTGACTGTCTTCCCACATGTCATCTTGGTCGTTCGTCGACGAGGCCGGGGTAGAGACATAGGAGGATTGTGTGTTAAGGACTTGGGTGATGGAAGGGGAGTCGACTGTCATGGGCATCGCCACCTTCTTCACAAGTTTACGTGGAGGAGAGTGTGTCTTTAGAGGAGTGGGAAATGAAGTATTTGTAGGAGGGGATTGAGTGGAAGATTTTCTTTTTGATACAACATCAGAAAAAAGTCTAGATGGTGGAGGTGGCGATCCCCAGACAGAGCAACCGGGTTTGGATGGGGTGTGGATAGGTTGAAGGGCGGATGAAGGTTGGGAGGGGGAAGGGAGTGGTGGGAGTGGTGGGAGTGGTGGGAGGGGGAAGGGGAGGATGGGGCGGATGACGCAGGGGCCACGGACGGTGCAGGAGCCTCAGACGCCGGAGAAACCGCGGGCAAAGAAGGCCCCACAGACCCCGCCAAGCCGCCCGCACGAGCCGAGCCTCCCGCCCCGGACGAGGGCCCAACCCCTGTTGGGCTCCCGCCGACGCGCTGGCCCCCGCACCAGCACGTGAGGCACTTCCAGTTGAAGCAACCCCCGACACCGGCGCGGCATGTCCAGCCTTCGCACAGGTGGCCCCTGACAGGGCCCGAGGGCCCCCAGAACCCACAGCGGTCCGAACACCGAGGACTCCCGCACGATCCGCATCCCTACGGAATCCAGCGGACCAGGTTGTTTGAGACTTTAGGTGGGTGTTTAGGGATCGGATTTTTTGGTTAGTGGGGTTATGGACGAAGGTGGGTGGTGGGTTTGGCGATTGGTCTCGTTTTTGTCAATGTCATCGGTTCCCTGTTTCTTACAAGCACGGCTAATGTGGCCGTACTCACCGCATGAAAAGCAACGTACCGACTCCGTCGACAGAAACACGCGGTAATTTGTGCCTAAATACAATAAATGTATGTGCTCAGGCGGAGTGACGTTCGGTTTAAGAAGAACATGCACTTACCGCCTGAACGACATGATATGTGACAAATGTTTTTCCTTGAAACCCAGGGGAATGGATCTTACCTGAGACACCACTTTGCAGAAAGATGACAGGTTGTGTATCAGTACTGTGTTCGGTATCTCTGGATAAACCTTAGAAAGCGTGAACCGGGTGGTTGGCTGGACCAGTGGGGTGAGCTCGACGAAGCTGCCATCGTGGGTCAGTCCGTTTTGGACAGCCTCGATGACAGCCTCCCTCGAGCTCAAATATGCTGCTATACGACCGTTAGAAATTCTGGAAGCAGATAGAACCTTTGCGTTTGAAATTTGGTTAACCAGTGAGATAAGATATTGACGAACTGATATTGTGTCCAGCGCTCTGAACACAATTCCATTGTCCCTGGTAAGTGGGCTGTTACCAGGAACAATGGAATCGCGTTCACCACCCTTGTTCACGCTTGAGTTAAGCTGAATAGGCCGCTGCGCTTGACTGGTCATGGTGGCCAGCCAAAGCACAAAAAACTACCAAAAATTAGAGAAAAATAACCCAGAAATACTCGAAAACAGTTAAACCTAACAAACAGAAATTCGCCCTGTATAATGTATAACCAGTAAGGGTGAGATTGATATAAAATTTGTAACCTAACAAAGCGTAAATCTCACAAAATTCTACTATTTCCTGCAGCTCGAAATATACACGACCTACCCGGAGAGAGAGAGAGAGAGAACCTCAGTATATAAGGGACAGGTCACTGACATTTACACGTGGATTAGCTAGTGATTGACAGAATCATGATGGTTACACAGTGGGGAATTGTTTATTGCAAAGTAAAGGGTAGCAGCTTTGCAAGGACTTTTTCAGTGAGGGGGAATAGACGGTATAGGTTTTTCCCCATTTCCTTTTTGGGGGGGGGGGGGTGCACTATCGGGATTTTTGGTGGGGGGCACCTGGCCGGGGGCCCTGGAAACTTGTGAGGGCACTTTCCCCCAGGCCCCCCGTGGCTACGCCGCTGGTTGTTGTGTATGTGATAACTGAACCTAGTGCGAGTGATAATTTATGCTACGCCATTGTTTATAAATTAACAGAAGAGTGTTCGCTGCCCCTCCCTTTTGCCCTCTAAAATGGCCCGGTTTTAAAAATTGAACTGAAGGCTCACCGAGACTTTGTTTGCGAGAAAAATTATAAACGGTGTTTGATTCATGCCCTTTTATGTAATGCTTGATTGTAGATAAAACTGTTAGTTTTACTGAACTGAGAGGATTACTATTTATTCAGATTATTATAGGTGTTTTAGTGGGGTACCCTTAATGGGGTATACAAGGCATAATTATTATGTACATCAGGCCTGGGTTTTTTATTTGTTTTTAGGGGAAATTATCCTGAAATTATGTGATATTGTGGCCAATCATCTGGGTAAGGCCGGCGCTCGTATGGAGTCCCTATAGAGTGTTGTAGTTGGTGTGACTTGTGTACTGTGCTGCAATAACAGCCCACTGTACTTATGATGACCACATTTTGACAACCTACCATGTGTATGTGGAACTCTCGACGATTGAGGAGCTTTGCTTCTCATGTTTTCGTTTTATTTGTGCATACGCGTTGAAACTTGAATTGAATGCACGTGTTATTTAAATACTTTTATTGCGGACGTTATACAACGTTTGATTATTTCTCAATACTAACTTGAGCTCATAGGCCTTCATCCAGGGTGGCAATGTTTTATTTTTTTAATGTGCGGCACTCGTGTAGCAATGTGGGAAGGTAGTTTGAGGAACAATTATTCCATCATCTTCTTTACCATTTAGTAAAGAGTAATCTTCCCTAAATTCCAAATGAAAAGTGTTAAATTTTTCTTAAAAATTGAAGTTTTACATTAAAATATTGTACTATTTTGAAGTTGTTGAATTACCACTCCTACCTTTCAAGGTAAACAACCCTTGAAATTCACTAGCTGAAAAATGCACCAAAAAATATACGATTTTGCCATTTTGGTTGTATGTTGTATGAAAACAAAAACATATATTTAAATTTTATTTCAAAAAGTCCAGCCGAGTGTGTCCACCAATAGAAGAGGAAAAGACATTTTTAGTAAGCAATGCCATCTTCAGCACTAAAGTTGCATTAAACGCTGCGTGTACATCTAACAATAGATTCCATATGCTGACTTCAATTTGTTCAGAATTTGCACTGGTTGGCATATTTTCACATCGTTCACTTCTTGAAAGGGTTAATAGACTTTTTGAGTGAACACACTCGATCCCTCATTTCCCCCTCACTGTGCTTTGTTTTTCATTGTAATTATTATTTCATTGTAATTTTTGTAGTACTGAAAAATCGTTCTTGATTCTCAGCCCCCCCGCCCCTAAAAAATATTCTGGATCCGCCCATGCCTACAGTTCATAACAGGTTTTGGGTGTGGTCACGGGCAATAACGACCGAGCCGAAGTCCCGTGACCACATTTAAACTGGTCATTAACTTGTTATTCCCATTCATAAATGCCCGTATCGATTTCGTTTTCAAACTGTTCAATAATGTATTTTTTCTTGAATAAAGCCAAATATAAATGTTTCTGTTTGTGCATGTCAGTCACATCCAATAATTAGCTGTGTTGCAACCACAGGGTGGCTATAATTTTTGTTTACAGGGGCTGTTTCACCTTCCCGAGGTTCACAAGCCTCACAATCTCTAGATCTGCCACCGGACAAGTAGGACCTAAACCGGAAAAATATATCCTCAATTTTCTTTTATCACGTACACAAGGAAGTGAAGCACACCATATGTCTTCAAATATGGCCTACATCTGAAAAACGACACTCATTTTCCTTTGTTTCAGGATATGCACAAGGAAGGGAAACATAAAATTGGTAACATAAGACACTATTTAGATCAGAAATCTGCTGAAAAACTTATCCATTCTATGTGTTGCTGCTAACTGTTTATCTTGGCTGGAATTAATCTTATTATGCTAATCACCATAGGATGCTAGCAGAGAACTTCCTGTACACAAAGGAATCACCATGCAGGGCTACTGCCAGACAACTCTACTGCTGCTTTTACTGTGCTCTCAAGCATGTTATATTGTTTGTGAGGTACCAAGTACACAGTGGAAATTATCTTCTGTAGGCCCTTACAAATACGGCCATTTTCTTAAAACAAGAATTGGATATTATAGTAACTCTTGTGCTACCTTCCAATATCGCTTACTCATTGCTGGTGATATTCATACAAACCCTGGTCCTGAGTACACTTTTGAACCCAACACATCCTCAACTACTAACAATCATACAGCTACTCATCAAAGTTGTTCAAACTTGGTTTACTCAAGAAGTCAGCTCCTTGAACTTAATGGAAAATACAAACTTTCCCCTTCTACTTGGTCAATCATTAGTGATCTAGGCATAAAATATAGACCAAGGGGCCGCAAAGCTGGAATGAAAAAACCCGGACAAAAGAAAAATCAACCTACTGATAGATCCAAACCTATATTAAACCAAGTTGGAAGTCATAACTCCAACTTGAATACTAAGCCTACTGAAAGTACAGACCAAACCACTGCTCACCATGGATATATCCAGCAACAAGTTAAATTTTGCCTGCTCAATACACAGTCTGTGCGGAATAAAACTGTCGAACTTCTTGATCTTGTTCTTGAGAATAATTTTGATGCAGTTGCGATATGTGAATCATGGCTCCGCCCTGACGACCTGACTGTTATTGGTGATATTACTCCTAGTGGATACGTTTTTCATCATGTACCCCGCCTTAATAGAAAAGGTGGTGGTGTAGCATTTCTGTCAAAGTCTGGACTGCCAGTTAAAGTTACCAACCAAAGGAAATTTCAGTCATTTGAATCTCTTGAACTTGAGCTATCATCCTCTTCTACTTCAATCTCTCACATCATTGTATACAAACCACCAAAAACTGCATATACATTTAGTCAATTTCTGTGTGAATTTAACGACCTTGTTGACTCCTATATTCTGAACCGATCTAAACTCATCATTGCAGGCGATTTTAATATTCATGTTGACAACCCCGCTGACTCTGATGCTACCCGGTTTAAGGATTTGTTATCATCTATTGGACTTCACCAGCATATTTCATCCTGTACGCATAAACATGGACACACCTTAGATTTGTTAATTACTCGTTCCTCTGATGATCTTCCCATTTCAAATATATCTGTACAAGAAGGGCTTTCTGATCATTATGCCATCACTTGCAATCTTGCCATTCAGAAACCAAAAGTTCCTACAAACATTATAACAACAAGAAATGTGAAAAATATTGATATTGCTTCTTTTTGTGTTGACATTAAGAATTCTGATTTGTTCCTGAACTCAGATAGCACTAACATCTGTAAAAATATTCAGAATTACAACACAGTTCTTGCATCTATTTTGGATAACCATGCACCGTCCAAAAGCGAACAATTCGTATACGACCAAACACACCTTGGTATAATCAAGAAATCACTAATGCAAAATGTGAGCGTCGTCGACGAGAGCATAAATGGCGTACTTCCGGTCTTGAAATCAACCGCCAGCTGTATCGTGACCAGCGGAATCTTGTCAACAAGCTCATTCGCAAAGCTAAACAGAATCATTACTCTACACTAATAAAGGATTGCTCATCTAACCAAAAGCAACTTTTTTCAAGTGGTGGATCAACTTCTTCACCATAAAAGAACCTCCCCACTCCTGCCTGTGTTTCAGAAGAAGAGCTTGCTGACAAATTTTCCACATTCTTCCATGATAAAATTAAAAACATCCGTGATGCTTTTCCTTCATGTGCCCATCAGTGTTGGAATAGATAATTGTTCGCATCCAAAGCTTCTATATTTTGAACCTGCAACTGCAGAAGAAATACGCCGGATTCTTCTACAATCTACATCTAAAAGCTGTGATCTTGATCCGATACCAACAACTTTATTGAAAGATTGTGCAGATACAATAGTACCTGTTATAACTCATATTGTAAACCAGTCACTTGCTAACGGAATTGTACCATCATCCTTAAAATCTGCAATTGTACGACCACTTCTAAAGAAACCTACTCTTGACACTGACACTTTGAAAAACTATCGCCCAATCTCTAACCTTACCTTCCTTTCAAAGCTACTTGAACGTGTTGTACTTGCTAGAGTCTCTCCATTTCTTCAAAGCAACAACCTTCTTGATAATTGCCAGTCTGCCTACCGTGCCAACCACAGTATTGAAACTGCTCTACTTCGATTAGAAAATGATATACTTACCGCTATGGATAATGGCAGACTTGTTGCGTTGGTACTACTCGATCTGTCAGCTGCTTTTGATACTGTCGACCACCGTATTCTATTGCAACGACTTCGATCATTTGGTATTGATGGAATAGTTCTGAAATGGTTTGAATCGTATCTCACCGACAGATCACAGTGTGTTCAAATTAAAAACAAATGTTCAGTACTTACCATGCTGCTCTTCGGTGTGCCACAAGGGTCTGTTCTTGGACCTGTACTATTTTCTATCTACACTGGTCCCCTTGGGAAAATCATTCGGAAACATAATCTGCAATACCATTTTTATGCTGATGACACACAAATATACATCTCATTTAACCCTGATCAAATTGAAGCTGACACTGCTATACGTCGACTTGAATCATGTATTGATGAAATTCGTAACTGGATGTCTTCTAATTTCTTAAAATTAAATGATGACAAGTCTGAGTTTATTATATTTGGATCAAAACAGCAGCGTGAAAAAGTAAAAATTCCTCATCTATGTATTGCCACCTCCAAGATATCTACATCTACTAGAGTTCGCAATTTGGGCGCTATATTCGATTGTGACATGTCACTTAATGATCATATTTCTTCAATTTCTAAATGTTCCTCATTTCATCTGCGCAACATCGGCCTCATCAGAAAATACATCTCTCAAGAGGCTACGGAACAACTTGTACATGCGTATGTCACCTCCCGCCTGGACATGGGCAATTCACTCTTATATGGTCTACCAGATACACAAATTTATCGTCTGTCCAGTCTTCAAAACATAGCTGCTAGAATTGTAACCCGGACTAAACCAAGAGAACACATTACACCAATATTGCGAGATCTTCATTGGCTCCCGATTAAGGACAGGATTGTTTTCAAAATCTTAATGTATGTTTACCGCTCTTCCATTCATATGTCACCATCATATTTATCAGAATTACTTCAACCGTATCACTCAAATCGTGATTTCATGAGATCACATCATAAACTTCTTCTGAGTAAGAAATTGACAAAAGAGATCCTGGGAAAACGTTCTTTTGCTGCTGCTGCTCCTTCTTTGTGGAATGATTTACCTAAGCATGTCAAACAATCTCCATCTCTTGCTTCATTTAAAACTGCTCTCAAAACTCATTTGATGAAAATTAATGTATAATTTACTTATGTTTAACTATTGACTTTCATGATGATGTATTTATAAGTTTTTGTTTGTTTAATATGTCAAGAATATCGCTGCGGTGTTTATATGTTTATATATTTTTTTTGCAAATCAACCTTGTTTGCATGGTTGTGTATGCAGGGTTTTTCCTTGTCAGAATATCGTCTTTGTCTAGCATTTTCTGACCAGGGCCAGTCAGCCTTTTTACAATCATTGTTCCTTGTAATTTTATATTGCATTGTTCTTACCATGTATTTTGTTTTATTGTTTACTCTAATGTGTCACTGCGCCATGAGCGTCTCTTTTGACGGATACCGGCGCATTACAAATGTTCATTATTATTATTATTATTATTGTAACAACAGTTTATTGTACGGTTTACCTGACCTTCAAATTAGTAAATTGCAACGGATTCAAAACACTGCAGCTAGGCTTGTCACTCGTTCTCGCACTCATGATCACATCACCCCTATACTGCAGAATTTACACTGGCTTCCAATTAGGTCTCGTATTGATTTTAAGATTTTATTGTTAACTTATCAGTGTCTTCATGGTACAGCCCCTGCTCATCTCCAGGATTTAGTTCAACAGTATCAACCAACTAGAAACCTACGATCTAAAAACAAATATCTTCTCTCAGCCCCAGCAATTACAACTACATCCTATGGTTCTCGCTCATTTCAAAGTGCTGTGCAACTTTGGAACAGTTTACCACCAAAATGTTAAATTGGCTGAAACTACTGATCAATTTAAAACCCGGGTTAAAACACATCTGTTCAATCAATGTTATCACAGTTAAATTAATTTAATTTAAGTTTCTGCCTTCTCAGCTTCTTTCATTCTCTCATTTTTTCAGTGTCCTTTGTGAACTTTTGACTGTGTGACGTGGAGAAGACTTGAATTGCAAACTAGTTTTCTCCTTTCTTGTCTTTCTTTCTCTTTTTCTCAAGCGCATAGGGACCTCACGGTGATCTGCGCTATATAAGAATCGTCTTATATATATATATATATATATATATATATATATATATATATATATATATATATATATATACATATATATATATATATATATATATATATATATATATATATATATATATATATATATATATATATATATATATATATATATATATATATATATATATATATATATATATATATATATATATATATATATATATATACTGTTGCAAATAGTTTCAAGTTTCAAGTTTTAAAAAGATCATTGCCGTCAGAAGCTGTGACAATCACGCATTCACCATTTTCGAGTTTCATCAAGAAAATAATTGCCAAACCGAACAAGAAAATGAGTGTGAAATCATAACGTGTGGTACCCATTCTGAAAAATATCTGAGTGAAACACTATTTGAACTCGTTCTCAATCAAACTCGTTCTCAATCAAACTTACAATGAAAACGTATCAAGGCCACGACCATGGTGCGTCATAAGCGTCAAACCTGGTAGATACTGATGCAATATAAGTCGCCATTATTATTATTATTATTATCATCATTACGTGTAAATGTCAAATTAATATATGGAAACTATAGCAACAACCAAGGTAAACAACAAAGAAAATATGGTTATCATTTATTGCTTAATAATAATAATAATAATAATAATAATGTGGGGACTTATATAGCACATATCCAACTAAAAATGGTGCTCAAGGCGCATTATATCATTACCCTGCTCATAAGGCTAATAAGGCTCCATAAATTATTCCTGAAACCATCTCAGCTCCCTGGGGAGTATACAGCTCAATTGCTGCCATTACAGCGCATATAGGGCTAATCAACCAACTCTGCCCTCACAGGCACCCATTTAACCCCTGGGTGGAGACAAGCAATTTGGTTAAGTGTCTTGCTCAAGGACACAAGTGTCACGGCTGGGATTCGAACCCACATTCTGCTGCTAACACCAGAACTTGAGTCCGGTAAGCTAGACCGCTCGGCCACGACACAGGCCTACGGTTTATTAATTAAGCCACAATACACTATTGGTATAAATGTCATCATATTATACATCCATCTTTGATGAAGATCAAGTAAAATGTAGACATATAGAAACTAAACTGCGAATATTTCAGCTGAATTAGAAAGGAAAACAAATACTTTGAAATAAAATATTTCACCAAGGAATTGTCATACTTATGGTTTAACAGAGCCAAAATTAATTTATGGTGGGGGCCATCGTAAATTTATTTAGGGACATTACTGTAAAAACATGATTGTCACAATTATTTAGTGAATGTGACTTTTTTTAAGTATTTGTTTTCATTTCATTTAGGAAAGTGGAAATATTCCGATGAAGATAAAAGTGCCTGTAAATAACGCTACCAGAGCGGAAAACAGGGAGGATTAGTGAACCACACAATACCAGTGGTGGATTTAGGGGGACGCACTGGGCGCGCACCCCCTCCCCTATTTTTCGCAGAGCAGCAATTTTTCGGGCGCCTTTTTTTCAGGGCGCCTTCCCAAGAAACAAGAATCTGTGCACGGCTAATGTAAATGCCGGAAAAACGCATATTTAGCACTTGAAATTTCAAAATTGGTCTGGACGAAAGACCCCCATTCCCCCCGCTAGGGCTTCGTGTCTTCAGAGCTCGCCCACTACCAGGGGCTGCGCCCCCTTTCAGGATACCTGGATCCGCCCCTGCAATAGTATGGGCTGCATGGTAGATGCAGTGACTTGTGGTAAGGCTAGGGTATGAATAGAATATCACACAAAGGGGTCAACACCATACAAATTGAGGTGTTGGCGTGTGGGTGTAATTAGCTAGATTAGAATAGTTGTCCTAAAAGAGAAAAAGTGGCAATAGAGAACAGGTGGGAAAGAAATAATGACATACGAGATAAGGTACATCAACGTAAAAATGCAGATATCAAGGCAGTGGATGAAATCTAGTAATAGAAATGATATGTACAAATAGCAGGGTTATTTAATACCTGTGTTGATGTTAAGACCATAGGGTTGAAGTGTGTGGAGTTGATGTATCAAGTGTGATTCCTTAAGTTTGTGATGTGTGTTATCGCCAGTGCAGGCTTCATTACAATGAGTTCAACATCCTTAATACTATGATAAGTGTTGTTGAAGTGGATTGCTACAGGGTAGGGTTTTCTGGTTTCACAGAGGAGACATGGTTGGCAAAGCGAGACGCAATTTGGTCGTTGTCTCTCCTACATATTGTATACCACATCTTACATGAGATTACTTATACAACATTGGGTGTGTCACACTGGGATTTAGTTCCTCATCGTATAGGTGAGACCAGTACTGTGGCTTTTCACCTTCTTAGAAGGTTTGAGCTACAAACAGGTTTTGCATCTTGACAGGGTACAAAAAGAGTACCCTTGTGACTTATGATCAGAAGGTTAAGGCCACTTTTGGTGCTAGGGAGCTTAGCCCGAACCAACATATCGCCGAGGTTGGTGGGGTGCGACGGAAAGCAATCAAAGGGGCTCAGAGATGGCTGCGCATAACTTTAGGCCTATAGAGGAGTGTAAATAGTAGTGTCCCGGTAGTGACCACTGACCAGGGCCGGTTCACCTTCCCAAACCCTGGGGCTCAAAAACTTTAAGCCCCCTGCCCGAACATCATATATTTGGAGCTTGCAAATTTGGTGAAATAGTGATAAGGGAAGGGGCATGTACGCATAGTGCCAATGACTTTTTAATCCCTGGGCTGATCCCATGTTCTGCAATTAATACGTACCTATTAAAAGAAACACTAACTCTCAACTCTATCAACATTCTAACATCATACACCAATCACATGACTTTTATTCTAAAGACTTATTTTTGTATTGCTTTGTCAGCACATCCATGACGCAGATTTTTCTCAGATGATACTTCTAAAATGGGCACACTCGAGATTCCGAAAAACATTTAATCCAAAACTGTGCCGAGTAAATGTCCGACACAATTTTTCGTTTAATATACTTAGCCTGTCCACATCCAGCAGCTACGGTATAGTACGCTAATTTATACTTAAGTTTGTGTAGGCCTATTAGGTTTTTTTCGCTGCATATGTAAATTGTGAGCAGTTTTGTTTTAGTGTTTTCTCCCCTCTCTCCCTCCCTCCCTCCCTCCCTCCCTCCCTCTCTCCCTCACTCCTCCCTCCCTCCCTCCTCCCTCCTCCCTCCTCCCTCTCCCTCCCTACCTCCCTCCTCCTCTCTCCCTCCCTCCGTCCCTCCCTCCCTCTCCCTCCCTCCCTCCCTCCCTCTCCCTCCCTCACTCCCTCCCTCCCCACAAAAAGGGGCTGACGGGGGGGGGGGGGCGAGCAGAGGCCTCTGGATCTGCAACTTGAACCCTTGGAACGAAACATTTGTTTGTGCATGGTTTCCTGTATGTCCACAAGTAGAGCTTTAACAGGAAAAACATATCAATTTTCTTTGATAGAGGAAGTTAAACTGACCTTTACAAGGACAACAACCGGTCACCCAGATAGGCGGATGTGTTCGGACCTGTAAATTCCACAAATATGGCCTATATATGAACAAACAAACTTTCCTTATGTTTCTTACTGGACATGCACAAGGAAGAAGAAGTACAAATAGTGCAAATAGTTTATTAAAGTTCAAGTTTCTTTCTTCACAGAATCACAAATTAAAAAGCAATTACATTTGAACATAACACTTTGTAAAACAAAGGAGTAGCCTAATATGCAGAAGGGGCTCATTAAATCGAAGCTTTAGGTATGGGTCTCTATTAAAATGCAAACATGTGACAATAGCAACAGTTACAAAAGTTTAACAATAAATTCCCACACATGTTGTATTTCACAAAAAGGTTACATTATGAAGACACATAAAGATGAACACAAACGGGATAAAACAGAAGTAAGAAACGTGTCAATAATCTATTTAAGGAATGGATAGAATATCAGTATATACTTGCAAATCTACTGGACATAAAGAATGCATTTACATGTAGGCTTACTACATGTGTAAATAATACATGTTCAACAACACAGAATCTACTTAAGGAGAATGATTCGAAAATAAAGCAGACTTTTGTAACAATTGGGGAAATATTGGGAGGGGGTGATTGCATTGCGCTCCTAGCTTTCCCTCCTCTGTAATCATCCCCGGGATTTCACTTAAAGGTTTCATCATCTTACGATGGATTGTTAGTATTCATTCAAACGAGGAATGTTTGTGTTTTGATTAAGATTCATTTATAGGGACTGTGATGTATTGCCTCCTTTTTGGGGAATATGCAAATATGTTCCGTTTTTTTCAGCGCATATGCCTTATAATGGCCGATCTATATTTTAAAAAGTACATAGCCTATATGAGGGATCTTGACAAACTTATTTTTGGGGGGAAGGAGCTATATCCACTCTCCCCAAGACCCCCCTTTAGAACCGCGCCTGGGTGCAAAAGGGGAGGACACAAACTTTGTTGTGACAATCAAATGGAGTTGGTTTATTACATTGCCAATGAGTTCAACAATATAACAGGCATTAATAACATGTATGAAGGGAGTGGTAACGTAGTTCAGGTACATGTACAAGCCCAGGTTGGAGTTTCACCTTCGTGTACTAACGTTACGGTGACGTCCAGGATTTAAAAAAAAAATTGAATTGCTTAATGTTTTACCTTTGTGAAGCTACTGAAACTCGGCAGATGAATCCCATGACCAAATACAATTAATCTCAGCGAGGTGTTTTAATGAAATAATCCCAATATTTACCGTTAAACAATTACCGTTAAAGAATTACTTGAACGTTACGACAGAACATACGCCAGTTTCGCCACAGGTGACGAGCACACAAAACCTGCTGCATAGAATTTGTTTACGCGAACCACATATGCCGCCGTTTTGTCGCTACACGCGCGTACGCTAAATGGACTATGGAATGACGCAAAAACCATGGAAACTGTAGGATTTCTTCAATGTCAGATCTGAATATTCTTTCAATAAATTGGACTTAGTAAAAATGATATTTTGAAATTCAAACCTTAGTGCTCGCTGTCATTTGGCTCATGGGAATTTTAATACCGAAATTCAGCCTCAACAATTTAAAAATGAAATATTCTGTGCGGCGACTGATTCCTTCCGGTTATTGGACTCGGTTTTAGTGTAAAAAAAGAGACGGAGTCCAATTTGGGCAATACAGTATAAACATTAGACCGTCCACTACAAGTTAGGATATCGCACTGTCATGGATCGAGTCGCACACCATACCTTTTGACTGTGTATTATCTGGTCTGTGAAGTCAAGTACTTTATTTACAATAATATTCTGAATGAGATGAATAAATCAGAAGTTCATTACCTACCTGTAGGTGTAACAGACTTCTGATAAAAAACATTATAGCCCAATTCTAACCAGGTAGAATTGACATAACCCTATTTTATATAGGCTCATTGCGCCCTCAAGCTTGACCCTTTTAAAATTTGATACCATCTAAGAAGTTGCTTTGTCTTGTGGTCATAACCACCACAGCTTCTGTTCTGGACCCACATCATCAAGATATTGCGCTGTCCATAGTGTTACCGAATTCTTACACTTTGATTTTTGATAAATATTAGCACCCTTTATAGTTATAGTTCATTTCTTCCACTTCCAATAATATTTCTTGCTTTACGATGCAATTCTCAAGCAGCTCTAAGTCCCAGGGTTGTTTCCTGGACCTCGATTGTCCGCTATGAATATGCGCAATCCATACAAGGACGCTACTTTTGCTCATGCATATCCAGCGCCAACGCAATGCATAATGCAACACCAGCGAGAGCCTTTGCGCAAGTGCCACAATTCTCCCGCCACGTGGGTTGGAGCCGTCCTTTTGACTTAGTCTATTTTCCGAATACTTTCTCGGGAGTCCACCCTTCACACACCGAACACGGTTCGTGGGCAGGAACCACGGCCAAACAGTCACCGTGACTGGACCCGCTCTAGTCATTAGCCAGTCAGGCCCGCGTGCGTGTAGTGCTCCCTACCCAAGCACAGCCGCTGTTTCCCTCATGCAGTAATAGCTTAGCATCCAAGCAATAGCTTAACATGCCCAGTAAGCAT